>CM076573.1:619193485-619617784 GCA_034641835.2 Pinus albicaulis
TTGTGGCCATAGTCTTCTTCTTGCCCTAGGGGCGGATCATCAGGAAAATGAATTTCCTGGTTTGGGAAATGAGCTTACTGCATTGTTTTGCAGTAACCAAAGAGATAGTAGCAGGAGGTGGTACCTCTGGTATCCTGTACAACTTATTTCCCAAAGTAACAATAACAACACAAGGCCAAGACTCATACACCGCATGACGCTTCCACAAGTATGGTTTTCCTAATAATACATCAGAAACATCAATAGGAACAATGTCGCATAATACCTCATCCATGAAGGGCTTGATGCTATAGGAAAGGCGGCACTGCTGGCTGACGTGGAGATCTTGTATGGATGTGGGTGAGATGTGGTAGGCAAGCCCAACCGCTTCACGACATCTGCCGAAATGAGGTTCTTTTGGCTCCCATTGTCGATAATGAACTGTACCGGGGAGCCCTTTACCCACATCTGGGAGTGGAAGAGATGTTCCTCCTTCTGGATCTTTGTAGTGGCAACAATGGCATTGGGCTCCGCATCAATAATCTGTTTCCTTTTGTCATTCCCCTTGTCAGGTTCTGATTCAGAGTCAGAGCATGCATCTGACTCAGAAGCCCGCATCTTGGCCACCAGCGACTGCTTGGCCCGACACTCACTTGTGTTGCGAGTGGAGCTCTTATGGAACTCACACCACTTTCCCGTGTCCTTCTTTGGCTTTGCAGTGTTGTTCTTTGCTTGTGGCTTCGACAGGTTGTCTTGAGTCACCATGCCTTGGATCTGTCCTTTGTTCTATGGTTTGGGAGCACCTTTCCCTTGCTTTTGATTCGCAGATCCAAAGTCTCGCTTCTTCTGTTTGAATTTCTGCTCAATCTTGGCAGCATACCGGTATGCCGTACCAAGCGAGGAGATGTCGAGGAACTCCATTACCTCCTGAATGTATCTGTGCAGAAAACTGCGATACTTTAGCACCAGATGTTTCTATAAATCTTTGATACCCAACTTGGTGTGTAGGGTATGGAACATATTCGTCAGCTTATGCACATATTGATCCCTTTGTTGCCGTAGCGTGGTCCATTGTATGTACTTGTCCTCATAGCTCCCCACGAGATAGTATTGTTCCTTGACAGCGTCTCGGAAAGAATTCTAAGTGGGTACGACCGAGAACAAAGAGGGTTTTGTCTCGTCCTTTTTCTCACAATGGCTTTCCCACCAGTCCTTGACATGGGGGGCAACTTTGAGGAGTGCAAAAATAATCTTCTCCCTATAGGAAAAGTCATGAACCAAGAAATATCCTTCTAATAGATTCAACCATCCATCTACGGAATCTGCATCTATTTGACCCTCAAATATGGGAATGTCAAAATTTACTTGTACCTTAAAAGGAGTCACACCTCCAGAGTGGCTGCTGGATGTAGATGCGCCACCGGTGGGCAGCCGTTGAAGGATCTAGGCAAAGTTATCCATCATCGCATTCCTTTGTTTTTCGAGGGCCTCCTTGAGCAATATTTTGATAGGATCTCTTGCTCCCTCATCTTTCTTTTCGTCCCCCATGGGCATCTGTTGGGGTTTGCGAGGTTGATCTTGCAAAGGTTCCACTAGATTGAGCCCTAACTCCTTATACCCCGACCTCGTTGGGGACATGAAAAGAAGGATCGAGAAAAATCAGACCACTCTGATACCACTGATCCGGATTTATGCAGGAATGCAACAGAATAAACACATAACCATAAATACAGAGATGCAGTGGAAATAACACTTCATTTTATTAATATCAAATAACTGAAATTTTCTTATAGACAGAATGGAAATAAAACTAGCTAGGGCGCTGGTAGCTATCTCTGAGGAGAGATGAGGCGGCTACAGGCCTCTGAACTGAGTTACAATGAGGCTCGAGGGCCTATTTATTATTGAGAAACAATGGAGAACCCTAAACATCCAAAAACCAAACCCTAGGAGATGAAGTGCCAAAACTATGGGCCCCGTTTGGGTAAATTGGTGTTTCAACTTCCCAGGGACGTAACTTTGGCATACTATCTCTGTTTGACGCACATGATACATCATTAGAAAGATCTATCCGAGGACTACAACTTTTGCCATGAATATAATTCTGGAACAAAATGATACATAATGATATTTGCTAGAGGCGCGATGCCCAAAAAACGTCGTTTAGGGCCTCAAAACGGCTCCAGAAGTTCAGGACCCGAAAAACTGCTAAAAATAGTAAGTTGTGCCGAAACTGAAAAACTGAAAGAGACAATGGTGGGGACCCAAGTGGAATAGGCGGGTGGCCACCAGTGTCCACTTGGATCATTGAGTGAGCCAAAAAAGTAACTTTCCTTACTTTTTGAGTACAGCTTTGCAATTGCGAAGAGGACTAGTGTTGCAAAATTATTGGTAAGTGGAAATTAAAGGGCGTAAGAACGTTTTTGAAAAAATTTCAAACGTCAAAATTAAGTCTTCTATCCTTCCTAGCACCTCATGGAAAACGGGAATCCGCAAATTCTAGTCGTCAAATATGTGAAAAATGCCTTATGACGGGCAAAATGGAGGACTAGTCCTATGCTGCTACATGAGTTAGGGTTTCATGTGGCAACAGGGAACCTTGTATAGTTTTTCAAGGATAGGAAAGGAGAATATTGTCAGTTAATCATCATATGAAACTTCATCACCATTTGAAAATTGTGTCCTAATTTGAAACAATAAGACTACCCAACTATTTCATTATTTAATTTTGATTGTGTAATACAAAAAAATATCCTAGATAACTTAAATAATGTAAGCACTTTTGCAAAAATTTAGTGGAGAGAACCTTCAATTACATTTATTTTGTAGTTCCACTTGCATTTTAAGCCATTTTAATTAGTCTTTCATGGCTATCTAGTAAAAATTTCAACCTCTTGTAGAAATTTGTTTGTCACTTGTATTAGAAATGCAAAAATCAAATGTAAATAAAAATGATTTGAAATGCTAAAATTCAAATGTGCGCTACATAAAAATGATTTTTTTAAAAACTACATTAACGTCTGATATCACGCGCGCATTCGCCCTCAAATCTTGCAGAACAACATTCGCCCTCAGCATTCGCCCTCAGCTCTTACAGAACAGCATTTGCTCTCAGCATTCGCCCTCAGCTCTTGCAGAACAGCATTCGCCCTCAGCTCTTGCAGAATAGCATTCGCCCTTAGTTCTTGCAAAATGGTAAGTTCTTACTACAGGCCCTTCCTCCTGTAGTAGGGTTGACCCTATTTGGGTTTTTTTGGAGCCTCTGAGAATACAAAGGTTGTGATTGATTACGGGGCACTGCCTATATTTGTGGAACTTCTTGCCTCTGGGAATGATAATGTTCGAGAACAGGTAGCACGTTCTTTTTAGAGGCATAAAATTATTCTTCCCAACTATCTTTATACGTCTGTAATTTTGGAATTTGATTTAAAAAACTACTACCCAACTTTGAGTTCAACTGGTGTTCGTGTAAGGCTGTTTGGGCTTTGGGAAATATTGCTAGAGACTCTGCATCATTTAGGGATCTTGCCCTCAGTCATGGAGCTCCGAGGCAGGTGCTTGCCCAGTTGAATGATACTGCCAAAATTTCAATGATACGAAATGCTACATGGGCTCTGTCAAATTTTTGTCGTGGTAAACCCCAACCACTATTCGAACATGTAAGCAGAATACATTTTCTGCCTCTTCTTCTTAGTTCGCAGATACTGTGGATTTTTTTTTATAGATCTTGGTGCTTGGTAGATTTAGACGTAATATGGACCTAGGTGCTTGTTCATTACAATGACTCCGTCATCAGGTTTTAGAAAATGCTCATAAATTTGGGTTTCACAAGGGGATTACCCTTGCTTGCAATTATTGATTATCAATCACATTCAAAAAAAGTCTTTCGTAGCATTGCTGACCTCTTTGTAGGTGAATTTCCGAGGCAATTTCACAATATCTGAACTAAATTTGTCTGTCCTTTTCAATACTCTGCGCTTGTAACAGAACCAGACAAACAATTTAGTGGCCAATGCAACAACAACACCTCCTGTTGTAATGCCTTCAATTCACCCTCTCTGCACACATGAATGACAATGGCACCCTTTTTGTGAACATGTACTGGAGCTGAAGGTACTAGTTTCCATTAGGATCGTGGAATTCAACATCCAAAATAGTATCAAATTCCACTGCAATAGTATTCCCCAGCGAGGGAAACAGTTCATTGAGACCTATTGGACTCATCACCCCAAAATAGCCTCTAGGGCTACCCAGAGTGTGATCATCTGGAGCAATAAAAAATGCTCATCCATCCCCAATTGAAACAAGAACAGGACCCACATTGGTTACAGAAAAGCAGAAACACGTTTTGAAAGAAGAAGAAACTTTTGTATTAGGGTCTAGAAATCTAACTGGTATATTGTACAATGCCCTACCTGCACTTCAAATTGGTACTCCCAACTCCATGCTAAGGCTCATTGTGCCATTCTTCAGATGAGCATCTTAACCTGAAGTTTGATTCCAAAAAACCCAAGTCCCCTGTTCTATGCCCAAGACATCTGTTACAACGAGTAGAGTTTTGAGCGAAATATTTCACAATAGGAAGCAAAAGAAACATCGCAAAATTGCTCCGCTTTAGACTGATAATTTTCTGTGCGAAAATTCAACTACGGACAGTAAAAACATAATATCAAACACAACCAATCGACAATGGAATTTGAACATGAGGATTTATAACCACAGAAAACCCTCTCCAGGTTAAAATAATTCCAGAATGGCTTTAAGATTCTACTAATGAGCGCTTACAACACCATAGCAATTACTGTCACAATGAAATCTGCTGGAAGCAAAGCCCTTGTACAGTTTCTACATTTCCACAGTGGATGCAAGAATCTTGCTATCTCTCATGATCTGGTTCTGTGGTCAAATCCTTTGCTATGGCTGTCTTGTTCTGCTAAACGTGGATCTGTCTTAGCTTTGGCTCTGGTTCTCATTTAGGATCGTGGCTATCTGATCTTGCTGTGGCTTTGACTATACAAACTTTTTCAATAGGAAAATGTTGACTCTGCTATATATAGGAGCTTCATTGGGTGCTCTCAAACACTTTTTTGGGCAGCTTTGTTTTGTCTCTGATTCAAGGCAGAACTATGTTGGCCTTGGTTTTTTAGTCCTTGGAACTTAGTTCTCTCATATTTGCCATCCTATCCCCAATTTTCTACCGAGAAAGACATAACTTCACGATATCAAAATTGACTATTTTTGGCCATTTATCTTTAGTAATGGTACAACCTTAATTTGGTGCATTCGTACAGCATAACTACTATTATTCAAACTGTTATTCAGTATTTTAGCATAACTACTACATTTAACTGCCATGCTCTAATATTTATATCAACCATAAGCATTCTTAAGGTAGTTCCACGTTTGTGAAGCAGAAGGAATGCTTCTGACAACTTCTTATCATAGTGGTACAATTCTGTTCGCAGTTTATCTTTTATAAACCTCCAATTTTCCAAACGTAGTAGAGACTACATTTTGCATCTGAAATTTTGGAAAAATCTGTTTAGTATTCTATAGAAAATGCATTAAGAATAAAAAAAGCCCACAATTTGTAAAAAGCCCACAATTTTGTAAAAAGCCCACATTTTGTAAAAAGCTCACAATTTGTAAAATGCCCACTTTTATTTTCTTTTTTCTTATATATTGAGCTCCCATTGAGTTCAACAAGTCTTGGGTTTTCTACACCATTGAGAGAGATTTATTGTTTTCTTTATAGGATAATTTGCATCAATGGAAGAAAACATTGAAGCTGGAAAAAAATTCAAAAGGGTGAAAGGGGTGATGGCAGAGTTTATTGCCCTTGTAAAAAATGTTGTATGAGAAATAATGTTAGGGTTTTAATAGCAACAGCAACAGTGCATTGTAGGAAATATGGGCACATTGATGGTGGATCGATGACTATCGTCCCGTGGTAATTCATTATCTATCTTCATTTTGATTATATCGTAAAATTTTATATTATTTTAATATTTTTTATATGTGCACTAATGTTTAATTATTAATGTTTGTAATTTTCATAAAGGCACAGTTGCCCCCAAACTTTTTGCAGATGATCAACCAGCTTCCACAGCAAAATAGTAGTAGATTAGATGATGTTGCACCAGTACAAGAGAATATTGCAGCAAATATTAGTATTGGAAATGATGTTGTACAAGGTGAAGAACATGAAGTGAATGATGAAGGTAATTTTAATGGTCCCATGGAGGTAGATCATGATGACAGTAATGAGACAGTTCACATTAATGATGGGACAAATCAAATGCTCCAAGACTTGTATGGTGAGTCAGATGATGATGGTGGAGATAGCAGTGATGGTATTTATGATGTACCTTTGATTGAAAGTTCAAGTGAACGACTTTTTGAACACCTAAATGCAACTCTTCTCTCTGCTACATTGTTGCTGGTGAACTTAAAGGTTATGAATAATTTGTCGAACAGATGTATGACACAACTCCTAAGGTATGCAATATGTATATATGATCACATATATGTAAATGTTGATTATTTTCCCTTTTTTTATTTGTAATAAATGTGTAAAATAATAACTTATACATACATACATACATACATACATACATACATACATACATACATACATACATACATACATACATACATACATACATACATACATACATATATATATATATATATATATATATATATATATATAAACCGGCCGGTCGTGACGGCCGCCGTTGGAACCGGCCTTGCAACCCGGTCAATAGCCTATTATCACCGTTTTGTCAAGTTAACTGTATTTAATGTCGGTTAAGTACGGAACCTACGAGCCTATGCATAAACCTGGGACAAGCCCATACTTAACCGGCCGATTAGGTGCTCCTCCATGAGTTGCAAATTCCTTAGTGTCTCTTCCATGAGCCGCAAATTTTTATTATACTAGCAACAAACTTGTCTAATAACTCATACTCAACACCTTATAGTAGCAACAATACACATGATGATCGATAAATACAAGGCCGGCTAGCATAAAGTCCTGGCAAAGATAAAAACTCATCAAGTGTACTTGATGACAATTTCTCGTTCTCAAAACAATTAGCAAGAACCTTATTTCACACTCGACTTAGGAACTCGTCGACCCTCTCTCTCTCGCTTTCACACATAGCAGCAACATAAATACAAAACCTTTCACACGCATACAAGCAATTTGATCATGGCATCAAGATCGATGCAAAATGGTCCGACGCCACTCAAGGGACAACAACATACAACCTAATGAAAATGTGACTGCAATAATAAATTGACCACTAGAAAATTCCCGCTTGGAAATGTACTAAACCGGTCACCGAGTTTTCTCGTTTTAATGAATCTTTTCAAAGATAAATTTCGTCAAACACATTTCGAGAGTGCATCGTCAAGTTGTAATGCTCTCAACTTGTTACAAATAGCACTAATAGTGGGTTTCATAAACCAATTCAATACCTCTAAGTGTTGTAGATGTTTTTCTAGAAATGTATTGCCAAGAAAACATAGATAATGAAGAATACAAGATCTTCAAAATGCCGGTCCGATATATATATATATGTACCGAACCCGAATTATCTTTAAGGCCGATAAAATGAATTGAAACCGTATATGAGTTAAAAATATCGATTGTATATTATAATATTAACTCAAGAATAAAACACAATGAATAATATAAGAGAAACTCGATACATTACGTCAAGAAGTTTTCTTTATGTATTTTTCGATGATATGTATCGCATTTGGTGCCATTTTGATATATTCACCTTTGCATGGTATATAAATGAGTAAAATTTTCATATTTTGTCTCTATTGGCTTGGAATCATGGTTGCAAATCTTAAAATAGTTTTTTTTTTTTTAAATTAAAAAATAATTATTTAATGTATTTTTTTTTTAAAACCGGTTCATCGAGATCCTGACTGCCACGGTTAGATCGGTTCCTGCTAGGAAACCCGGTTCATTAGCTCCACTACCCGCCCACCGGTTCCGGTTTTAATAACTATGATATATATATATATATATATATATATATATGATTAATAATCTTTACAAGACACTACTTTTGTTTATGTTGTAGATTGTTGCGAATATTTGTTACCATCGCCAAATACTTTACCTCGAACATATCGAGATCTACGTGCTATTATGAAACACTTTTGAATGGAATATAACACTATAGATGCATGTCCTAAAGATCATATTATATATTACTGAGAACATGCGTTGAAAACATAATGTTCGAAATGTGGTACTAATAGATATCAAACATGTCAACTAACCAAAAAGTGCCTCGAGAGGTTCTTCGTCATATTCCCATAATTCCACGTTTGCAGCGAATGTTTAGGTAACAACATAGCACAATTTATGGATTACCATTCAAAGAATAGAAGTCAAGATGGTGTTCTTCGAATGCCTGGGGCAGATGGTTCTACATTTAGAGAAATCAAGAAAAAATATGTATATTTTAAAAATGAACCTCGTAATGTCGCTTTCATTGGTAGTTGATGGTGTTAATCCATTTGGAGAGCTTAGGTCTACTTACCTCGTTGTGGCCTATTTTCGTTATCAACAATAAAATTCCTCCTTGGATGTCAATAAAGAGGGAGCACATAATTTTGACTATGATTATTCCAGGTTTTGATACATTATTTCTTTGAATGTAACATTTTCATTTCTCTCGTTGTTTGCATAAATATATATTTTATTTATTTACTTACTTATATATACATATATCATGGTAGTAATTATTATGTACCGTAATTTGAACAATTAGGTAAGTACCAGGTCAAAGATATGAATGTATATATTGAGCCTCTTATCGATGAGATAATACAGTTATGGCATGGAATACTATGTATGACATCACTAAAACCAATCAAGCGTATGAGATTTCAATGTCGTGGAATGCTTGTATGGACAATTCATGATGCCCTAGGACTAACACATGTTTGTATGTAATATTTCGTTGCACTCGTAATATAATACATAATTATCTAAATTAGATATACCATATTGCATGTTTTAAAAATGATCTCATAGTATATTAATTGTTATTGATCCATCTATTGCAACAGGTCTTCAAACAAAGGGTAGATTTGCATGTCCAAGCTTGTGGCCCTAAGATTAAGTATCATTCGTCGCAGTTAAGAAAGATGGTGTTTCGATGAGTTTAGGCACTTCTCCCTAGAACCATAAGTATCGTACTCCCGAAAAACATCTTTTCAATGATAAATAAGAAACTAGATTAAACACGAAGAATGACACCTCGCCTTGTGGATGTTGGAATATAAATGTGACTAATAATCGTCAAACAAATTCGGTATGTAATTTGTGTGTGTGTATATATATATATATATATATATATATATATATATATATATATTATTTGTTTATGTAATGTTTGGAATTTTTGTTTTAACTAATGAATTTATTTTATTGTATTTTATAATTAATATTGTTCGATTTATTTTATTCAATAATATCAAGGTCATCGTCGCGGTGAAGGTACTAATATTGTACTTCCACCCGGAATGAAATGTTATCCTTCTCAAATCATGAGGTTTCCCTACTATGAGGACCTAAAAATAGCTCATTTGTTTGATACAATGTAATGGAATGAAGAATGTGATAGAAATGTTAAGGGCAAACCATAGATGGTGCACATGATAGAGATAAAATTGACAAAATTTGTGCCGACATTGAGAAATCGAATCATGCAATGAAAAGTGTGATCGACAGATCAAATAACAATGGAGTGTCGAAATTATTATAATATTCCATGATTATTACCGTAACAACAAAGCAATGATGTAAAAGAGGTCATTAGAAGAATTAAATTTCCAAATTGTGTTTTGCTTCAAACATAAATAATATCTTAACAAAGAAAGGTGACTTCTGCAAGGAAATACATGATTGGCATACCTTTGTTAAGGTAATTTTTTTTGGTATACGTTTTTGTATGTTATTGCTTGAATACATATTTTAAATTTTCCTTTTTTTCCGTTTAAGTTTGAAACCAATAACGATTCATTTTTTATTGTTATAGTATGTTCTACCCGTATTCCCCACAAACGACTTCGACAACAATGTAAAACAAGTTATATATGGTCTTAGTAAATACATGAGGTAAGTAGTTTTGATTTATACAACATAATTGCTACAATTTCTTTTCGTACTTGATGAATGATGTATTAATTTACTTGTAATGAAATATATATTATGTTTCATTGAAATAACCTTGTAAAATGATTTGCATATGGTTGTCATTGAAAGAAATCCATCAAGATGAACAAAGTATCGGAAGAGAGAAATTCCTGCCTAATGTGTAAAATGAAAAAGTATCTACCTCCAATATTTTTCAATGCACAAGAACACTACTTGATACACCAAGTTGAGGAGATTGAAATGTGTGGACCAAAGACACACAAGGTCAATGTGGATGGTCGAGATGTACCCTGGAATCCTTCAAGGCTTTGGTTAGACAAAGAGCACGACCCGAGGGTTCTATGGTGGAGTGATATGTGGTATATGAATCCACTCGTGTATATTAGTCATTATCTTCCCTATATTATCCGTGCTGCCCATGAAGGCAAGGATTGCATTTGGGATGTGAACTCCATCAAAAAATTTGTATGGACACCCGTTGGGAAAAGGTAGAATGAAGAAAGTGAGAGGTAAAAGATTTATTATGTATAATGTTTCATTTTTTTACATCATGTATATGATCATTATATCATTTAGGTCTTATTCTTTCATAGTTTATTAATTAATATAATTTACCATGGTTATAAGTAATATTTATTAATATTGGTGAATTATTGTTTTTTAATTCAAAGCCCAAAGATTATGAGGCACTACTTTATACATCAAGAACAATATTGAGTGGATGAGTGAATGGATTGAAACATGTAAAGCACGTAACAATGGCAAAAGTTATCATGGCACCATCGTCTAAATTTATTAGAGAAGCGTATCGTAGTGGAGATGGAAACGTTACGGACAGGGAAATCGATTTAGCATATGGTTTGAAAGATAGAAAGGTGGAAATTAATTCACCTATTTTATTCATTACTTATTTTATACTATATTTATAATGTGACAACAGTTTGATTTTTCAGCTTAATTTTGCGTCGTGTAAATTATATGATTAATTATTAATCGAGAATGCATCTTTTCATGTTCGGGTATATTGTACTTGAAACACCACAAGGCTATGTGGTGCAATGGTCGTAAATTTCGATAACGTTGGATGATAATAGGAAAACTTCCGATAGTGGGATAACCGGCGTATTCCAAGTCACTAATGTTTCTTCTAGGAGTGACATACATCCTCGAGAATATGAAAATAGATATTATGGGTTCTTAGATGATATAGTTGGAGTGTGACTTTAATTCCTTCAAAAATAGTTTTATTCGACGTCAAATGGTATAGGCTACGAATGAATGTACGTGATGATGATAGAAAGCACTTATTCAACATGAAAATGGATTTCCAATGGTTAAAACATCGCAGTTTTTGAAGTAGAAAAGATCGCTATGTTTTTCCAAGCCAATGCGAACAAGTATTTTACTTAGAGGTTCCAGGTGAGAACGAATGGTCATTTTTTATTAGATATGATCCAAGAGGAAGGCCAAACGCAGAGTATACCGTAGAGGAAGAAGATGATATTGATCAAGAAGAAAGATGTTGTAGTGGAAGATGAGCAGGAAGATGCATTGGATGATGAAGAAGATATCTTTTAGAAGATGAACCAGGCATAGGAGATGAGGCAACAATTATTGATGATGATGTCGATGAGGATATTATTGAAAATGACATAATTGATGATGATGATGACATGGTCGATCATTTCAACACCTAAGCTTCGAATCAGATGTTGATATAGATGTTGATAAGTTGGATGAAGATCAAGAAGATACATAAGAAGAATATTGATACGTATGTTATGTTCGAGTATGAGTCGGTATGTTATAACTTTATATTTTAATATGTAGGAATTATTGTATTTAAATAATTTACTAATTATGTGGGTTTGTGGCATGTTGTTTATTATTTAAAACTAATAAATAATGGCCTTACTATTGTTTATTATTTCGGAGGATTCGTAGGATTCATTTGATTCTATGGTTAGGTCTCCGAAAAAAACCAATTAAATGCTTAAATAGTCAAGATCTCGGAAGAAAGTTTACTCCCCACCATAAATTGCCGAAAAACCGGGCCTTCGCTCATCTTGTTGTGCTAAAGATGAGGGTGGATTTGTAATGATCAGCTGAATGAAAAATAAATCAGATAATTCGGGATGTTTTTGAGGCGCATCCATAAGCCCCATAGATGAAGATCCCACGTTGCTGCACTTCGTTTGCGTTGAAGCACAAGTATAGTGTTGTATTGGAATACAAATAAGAGGACAACTATACGGCGTCTAAATCAATCAATCCGGGCTCTAGTGCTCTTGAACTTACCGACCAGTTTCTAAGCATGATTTACACCCTAATGGGAACGGGTATGTATAGCCCAATATTGATTAGGATGTCCGGAGCTCGCAATAGCAATCGGACTCGATCGTAATGAACCCCAACTAATTCAATGTGATGAAAATATGGACTTTGATGATGATCAGGAAAACAAGCCAGAGAATTTGGCAATATTGAAGAAACCGAAGAGGTTTCCGTGATCGATTGAATCAACTCACCCATAAGACATCTACCGCAGTCAAGCTTGTATCGAAGGAGAATCTGTTTTTTCTTTCCCATGATGATGGATGTCGCTCTTTTCACGATATAGCAAATTCCGCAGGTGTGGAGGTTTTAATTATTGTACTTAATTTTGGGGTTTATGGGTGTTATAATTTATATTTTTAGATTTTCTATTAGAAATAGGGAAAATCCTAGGGGTTAGATTATTCTCATGGTTTAAATTTCAGGATTGAAATAAAATTCACCAATTTCTATTTAAAAAAATGATTTTCCTAAATATTTGATGTAGTTTAAATAGGATGTAGTTCATTTCAAAAACTCGTTGAAATTTTCTAGAAACTAAGGATTTGGGATTTCAAGAATATTTATGCACTCTTTAAATTTTCCTTTAACATAAAGGGTAGTTTATTTATGAGTAATACTCAAAGATTGTTTTTTTCCAATCTCCAGAGAAGGCTGAATATAAAGCTCCATATGGGCTTACCCCAAACATGTGGGGTGATTAAGTTTCATTAATCAGCACTGTCTGGATGGTCGCTTCCGTAATATGGTTAAAGGCAGTGGATACTCCAGTTGTACATTGACTCGTGTTTCGTTCATGGGAATTTTATAATAAATAAATTATGGCATTCCATATTGAATCGCAGGCCTCACTTCAACGTCCACATCATCTCTCCAATTTTAAGGTAGAGGGATGTCTCAAAGCGTAAATTTTGGCTTTGCAAATGTTGTGCCAGAATCAACATTGGTGGTACAAAGCCATGTGGGCCTCTTTATGGTATCTATCACAAGCCCAAAGATGCTTAATATTTATGATATTCGTGATGGAGATCCGTGATTTCAATGTGTTTGTTTTGAAAGTTTAGGTTTCATAGTAAATCATGAATGGGCTCTAAAATAAGGCACATTGAAATCTTGGATACATGTTTCATGCGAAAATCGCTTGTATCTTCCATAAATACACAATCTTGGACCACTCGTATAAATCTACTTCTCGTACAATATTACATCTCCCTCATTATATAGGTGGTGTTCTTACATGCATAGCAAAGGCATTGCTACAATCATTTTATACGTCACTAGATATTGTAAGGATCTAGGGTCTCCACATGAAACCGTGTTGCCCGGAGACCCACTCCGCCTACTTAAATTGTAAACATAGTAGTATGTCAATGCTTCTTTCAATTTGTATGCATAAGACGATTTTTTGTTAAAGTCCATAATTGTTTTTAAGTTTTATCCTATACAGCTTTTGTTGTGAATGCACAGTTTTTGGCTCAACACGTATCCGTTATATCTTTGTACTTTTCCTTTACTAACTATTTGAAATTTATAGTTATATTTAGAGGTGTCTTTTATGGATGAGGGGGAATAATTGGATTTAGTGCTCCACTTCAATAGAGGCTTGCGCGTAAACTATGACATTATCATGGATGTATATCACAGAAGTTGTGGGCAAAGAAAAAAAATCCTCTCTTCGCTCTATGCTTCGGTAGATTTATTCTTCTTGAAAGCTTTTAGCCGACAAAAAAAAGGGAATGAAACACACAACCAAATTTTCCTTACAACTACCTTTCTTTTATGAGAGCATCTACAAAGCAAAGTTACTAGAAGTGGTCAAAAGTGGAGTTTGCTATTGGCAAATTCCAACTATTCTTAGCCCTCAACAATGTTTTAAATACTATAGGCATGTTAACCCCTCCTAGATCGTGTTGCGTAAGTGGGTTTTGTAGAATTTTATGCACTTAGGGTTAGACTCAAATTTTGAAATTCTGATGTAATTATGATTAGTCTCAAGTGCCGGCCAAATTGGTAAAATTTATACTCACCATAGCCGAAAGGCAAGAATATGCGTGAGTCATTCTATGAAATGATTCAATTTGGCATGTGAATCTCACATCTAAGGCCATTAAAATCCCATGGATGGAGACTCGACGATTCAACATTGATGTTACTATTAGTGGAGTTGGGTATGGCACAAGTATAATAAAATATTCGGGCAACAATAGTAACATCATAGATTCGGTAATCTTAATCTCTATATTAAATGAGCATTAGAATGAATTTATCTGTAAGAAATATCCAACAGTTTGTTCTAAATCGGACCCGAAATGCTCACTTGTAAAGATGTTTGAGGCTCGAGGTTGTATGACACCGCAACAATTGACTTGTCGACTACATGATGACATTAGGTCATTGTGAAACCGAATATATGCTACTTCGGTATGAAGATTGATTGCAAAAAACTCGTGTTTTCTAAATAATGTTTCCAATGAAACTTGAAAATGGCTCTTTGTTACGCTCGAAAACATCCGTCATATTTAATCTACTATCAATTTGAGTGACAAGGCAGATAAACCACACGAAAATGCTCCGAAGATGTTACGTATGCATGGAAGCTCTAGAAATTTAGCCCCTCACTATGTTATCCAATTTATGACGTTTCCAAATGCGTCGCAATATAGGCCCCACGCGTATTAGACATCGACTATCGTTATCCTAACTAAGGTTCAACCTGAGGTATTAATATTTCACGGTCAAATTATGTTCATAACAATTGGAACGCCCACAATTCATAACAAATATTGGAGATTTAATGTCATGTTTTAAAGTTTCATTTTTTTAAATTGAACCTCGTCGGTCGCATACCGACGCCGTAAGTGCTCTGCCTTCCCCTCCGATGTTTTGAACGATTTCTATTTTCCTCGCCTTGCGACGTCCGTCGATATTGCGACAGCTCTTCTTGGCATCGTATTGCGGCGCATTTTGAAAGCGTCGATATTGTGACGTGTCCGGAAAGTTGCTTGCCTTGCGACACTTTGTATGCGCGTCTAATTGTGACAAACTTTAGAAATGTCGAAAGAGCGACAACATAAAGACATCTTAAGAGCGACGTTCAAACGCGTCGTACCACATTTCCATCGTAATTGAGATAGTTCTTCCCTGGAGTCGATATTGTGACGTTTCTAGAAAAGCGTCGGTCTTGTGACACTTTTGCAATGCGCTCTGGCCTCAGGACACTTTTGTATGGCATCGGAATTGCGACAGCTTTGGAAACGTCGAAGAGCGACCGTATAAAAACGTCGAAAGAGCGACGTTCAAAACATCGACCACATTTTGCTCAAGTGTGACAAGCCACAATCATTTTAAGCGCGACGGTTTGGGAAACGTCAAAAGAGCGACGCCCGTTTGGAAGCTACGTAAAACGTGCCCGTAGTGCGACACTTTAAGTGCGTCGAATTGCGACGGTATGTCAAAACCACGTTTTGCCTCGTCCTCGAATCGTCGCTCTTGCGACGACTATGTCGGAATAGCCATTTAATTGGCCGTCGGAAATTCCGCCAAATTTTCTAGTGTCTAGTAAACTTGTTTTCTCTAGAAGTTTCTAAACCACATGCTACCAATATAAACACAATCAACTACAAGTTTCATAATTTTTTTTTTGAAATTTTCCAAGTTATTTATGAGAAATCAATTAGAATTTTGGTATGTTTCTACTTATCTAATAAAGAGATTGAGTAACCATATTTACTGGGGTTGATATATAATCCAATTCCCAAGTATCATGCGTCATGTTAAATTTTGTTTTCATGTGAAATTTTTTTTATTTGATTTTGGTGTTGATTTTATGTTTTGTACTCTTAATCAAAATATGATAAATGTGTTTGCACACACCATTATTCTTCATCCATTTCTGTCACTACCACCTTGCCCCATCCATCGTACAATTACAACATGCATCCTTATTACAGGATGGTTTTCATCATCGTCACCTTACCCTAGCACTTGGAATTTCATACCCCTCCCCCCCCGCGAAATCCTTATGAACTTCACTCAATTTTACATCCCATGGGGCTTTTTCTCCACCGCCACTCCTCTCTACTATTCTACCCACCCTCACCACCCATTTTCCCTACACATGTATACCCTTCCCTACTATGCACCCACATGTTGCATCCACTATGAGCATAATCATCAACCATATAGTAATCCACCTTGTTGCATCCCCCCTATTTCATCTACCGTGGCCGCACTTAGTGACCCTACACAATTTGTTTCCTCATAATAGCTTTCTTGGCCAAGTGCTTCGTCTACTAGCCTATCCTTCTCATGAGTTATTCATGTGGATATCATGAATTGATGAAATATTTATTCAACATGAATGAAATTTATTTTAAGTATTTTCATCACATTTTATGATTTGATTCTTGTAAGTGTTATAAAGAGATTCCGTGGAGAGGTGAAGGTCAGATAAATCTGTACCTTTTTATGTGGTGAGTTTTGTTTTAGAATTACGAAACATCAAAATCTAAGTGTTTTAATAGATAGAATTGTGGATAAATTATTGTAAGATGTTGTTTCCTTTTCCAATCTCTAGAAAGATAAGAAACTCCCAAAGGTATGAATTCTTGAGTTTTCTGAAACTCTAAGATCAAGAATATCATGTTTGTGGATGCACTTGATAGTGGAAATGGTGGTGGGGTCAATAAGTTTCCTATTATGTATCTCGGACATGATGTGCCATGTTGTGCATGAGGTACCATTTTCTATATAGGGCACAAGTTGTAATTCTTCTATGTCTAGGCACAAATTGTTATTTTGTAAAATATATAGATTGTCGAGTTTTAAATATAGATACATGTATTTAGACGTGCATAGTGATTTCTTTATGGCTTATGTTTTACAAATATTGTGTTTTTATTCCAAAGATTTTGTTTATTTTATTTTTATGATTGAAGAAACTATGCATCTTTAACATTTTGTATTAAATTAGCTAAGATTATGCATTTATATTGGTTTGTTCACTGTTTGCAAGGGATGTTCATTATAATGATTTATATTTAACATTCAAATATCTAAATATGTGTTTATATTAACTCTTAAATTTAATTAATATATGAAATTTACAACAAGAATTACAAGAATTACAAACATGTGGAAAGTATTGCATTCCCAATATTATCGACAATTATGCATGTAACCTTGGTGCTCCTACTATTGTAATCATGATAATAAACTCAACCACATGGATGCCATATCTCAAGAAAAGACACACATAACCCTTAGATCCTTATGAAGGGATGGAAATGAATTTACATGGTACTCATTGATACCATTTTCATTTGTATTCATATTCCTATTTATTTCTTTGATTCTATTTCTTTTCCAATACAAGATGAAGCAACTCAAATTCCCAATTTCACCAACAATAGGGTTGTGACATGGAATTATCGTAGTATCCCCCTTGATTTTCATAATGATTTTTGGGTGTGTTAGTGTTTGAACTCGTGAGCTCTATTCGACTTGAGGATATGTAAATGAGGTTTTGATATTCTCATCAAGTTCGATTATTATGATGTTTATCATGTGACTATCATTGTATTCAAGTATGTGATCTACGACAAGTAAGTTTATTGGAATGACCATAAAATTTCCTTTTGGTTCCATATTTGACTCGAGATGCAATTTTTTTACATGAGAGTTGGCGTAAGCGTGGAACATTGGACAAAGATCCGACACTACAGGTATTAGTTTTGAAGTTGACATGTCATAACTTTTGTTTGTCTCTAAAATCATTCATACTCTACTCCATAGTGTTTTTTCTAGTATAATGGATCTGTTCTTATTCCATTAGAAAGAGAATCGTTTTTTATTTTATATTTATTATCTTGCACTCCTAAATCAAAAGAAACAAATATTTGACAATTTAGATCCGCCTTCATAAGTTGAAGCATTTACTTGACTTTTGTTATTTGAAACTAGCATTTTTTTAGGGATGATAATTTGTAATTTAAACCTTAAAAATATTATTATTTCTCATTAGCCTTTTCCTATTTTGAACACTTCACCTTCGATATCTTTGTATTTATTTTCTTTCTCAAAATTCTGTCATCTTAATGGCTCACATGTACAATGCTTTGATTTGGTTCTTTCTTTTTTTATGTTATAGTTGTAGAAACTATTATTTCCCTATTTTGTAAGTTAGAAAAATCATTGAATTCAATGCTTATTTTTCATTTTGATATGTTTATGAAGATGGCAATCATAATTGTATTAGCAACTATGGATTTCATATTTTTCCATATACTTGCATAAAAACTTATTATTGAGTATTTATTTCCTATATCATTCTTGGTTAGTTCATTATTTGTACAAAGTTAGCATTGATATTATCTATTTATTTGTATTTCTTTGACATGGAATAAAATCTTAGGATAGTCAATTTACTTATGGAAAATGAATGAATCATGGACGATAACATGCAATAAGTTTTGTATTTCTCCATATCGAAAAAAAAATGCTTCGTGTTTTCATGGATTTTCTTTAGGTGATTAATTTGTTAATGGTGAAATTGGCAAGCTTATATTGCTTCATTACATGTTTTTTCTCTCTTAAGTAAATGTAAGTTTATCTAATAGGGGAGTCAATTTCAAAGAAATATCATAACTCATGGGTTCGTATTTGGGGTTTAAAGATAGTTAAAACGTAATTAGATTGATATATTAGATGATATTAAATGGTTTATGAGGTTTTAAAAAACCAAACTAGGGTACACATTAGGGGTTCAACCAACCAACTTTATTTTTTGGAAGGTGGTGGAAGGGCCATTAGCAATACAAGGAGATTCATATTTTGTCGTTTATGGAAGTGAAGCATCTTAAAAGATCATGGTATATCTCTATTCCTTTGTACCTTATAGAAATTCTAAATGAACCCAATCAACATTGAAATGATCTAACAAAACAATTAAAAATGACCGTATATTTCATAATTGATGGACTACATTTTAGCAACAAATGGGACAAGTGTTTAAAGAAAACATCATGTTCCCATAATATTAATTTTCCATACACCACCCATACATTGCAATTAATTCAAGTGTTTAAAGGAGACATGGAATTTTTCCCGAGGCAAAAAATCAACACTAAGAAACAGGGAGCCCAGAAGCTCTTGCAAGTGTTATTGGCTAAGGATAACATCATAGTGTTTTTCTAGATTATTTTGAGGCATAGATTTGAGAAAATTACCCTTTATTGCAAAAAATGACATTGCATATTACTAAAGAAAAATCCCAAGTTTAAAAATCCATATAATAAAACAAGATCTAGGTGAATGCAAGGCAAAAGAGTGCCACTAACTATAATAAAATGTCACAAGTCCAAACATTGAATATTCATCGATCAAGTCCCACTTAATATTTTATTGTGAGTTGTAACTTGCTTCCTAAATCCATTTAGGGACACTTGTTGAATTTTCACTATCGACATAAAAAAAATTGAGTAAAACAATTTAGTGTCACAATATCTTGCAAGTGAGATTGAAAAAATCTAACATGAGAATACTAGATCTACATTATCCTAAGGAATCCTTTTCAAAAATTGTCCTTTTAATGCAAAAAAATGCTTTTATTTTATTCAATATAATTCGAATATAATTCCTCAAAAAAATTAAGATTCGAGGTATGGATGCGAGGGATTAGGTGGGGGAATATATGTGCTATAATGTCACAATTCTAGTGAAATCAATGGTTTATCACTACAAGTCCTCCTTACTATTTTATGGTGAGTTATGTTGAGTATTTCAATTTTGATTCAAATTACTTTACATTAAAATGTCAATCTAGGTTCGTACACTTGCAAGGTAAACTACACTTATGTGATAAGAGATTAAATTTTAAATTTCAATACTAAAGAAGAAGTATATTCTATTATAAGCAAGAAACCAATGATCAAAGAATGCCAACAATAATCTAAGAGGTACTGAGAGTAAAAGAATTTCTACTTCGAGATGAAATCTAAAGAGAACACACACACTTGTCAATGAACGTAAAGGCAATAAAGATGAATATTTCGACTGGTAAAGGAAAGAAAAATCTATTATAAGAAAACAAAAAAAATTCTAATCTAGGAAAGGAGTAGCTCTTTAATCTAGTGTATTCTTTAATATAGGAAAGTAGTAAATATGATATCATCATTTAAACTATAAAAAAATAAACATTATTTTAAGAAAAGAAAGTAAATTATGATCTATGAAAAGTAAATACAATTTAATCTATAAAAGCATTTAAATTTTGATATATGAAAAGTAAAAGAAAATTTACACTATGAAAGCATTTAAATTATGATCTATGAAAAGTAAAGACAATTTACAATACAATTATTCTATGGAAGAAAGGGTCAATGATCTAAATAATAAATGGTATCCATGAAATATTTGCATCAATACAACTAACTATGAAAGAAAATGAAATTTATCTTGAGAGTTTGAGGACTCGATAATTTTTTAAATTTTAGAAGGTATGTGTATCTAGAACTTAGATTAATTCTTAATTGAAACCATGATATGCCTACAAATATTGTGTGAGAAATCCAAGTTATGCAAAAAAAATTGGGTATGCTTATGGAAGCTAATGAAAATGAATGTGAATGAAATAATGTTACACAAGTAGAAGTTTTTGTGTTTAGTTATAGTTCAAGCACTTGAGACCCTGCAAAAATAAATAAAGTAGAGAGTGAAAATCTATAGATATAAATTGAAAATAAAACAAAAGAAAATGAAACATAGTAAAATAGAGTAAAAAGGAATAATTATCTGCAATTATCGTATGCAACAGGGGTTCCTTCTGTTGATGCATGAGATTTAGAAATGATATGAAAAATTGACTATCATTGGTGTAACATTCTTATCAAAGTGTAATGGTAATAGAAGAAAGTGTTTTATCAAATCAAGATAGTGCGTACATAACCATAAAGTTTCAACATGGACCAAAGATAACATATAGAATATATGATCCTCTTGCTTATTATGAAGTCATGTTTAGAATCTATTTACAATAACCAAATGGGAAAACTATTACTATAAATATGAGAAAATAAATCATGACTAAGTTTCCTATTCATATTGAAGATATGATTCCTATAATTCACTAATGAGTAAGCGAATAAGATAAATATTTCTTTGGCACATAATCATTCATTTGTTGATCCTTTTCTTCTTGAATATTTATTCATGCTTGTGTGTGGTTGATTCACTACCAAGTAGTCTTGATACCTATTCCATGCACCACAAAATCACTAACTAAGTGTTTGACCATGCTATTATGGTCAACAGTTAATTTTTTCTTTCACCCAATAGAGGAACATCACATGAGCTACTTGACACCTTCCCATGTGCTCAGAGCTAACGTGTTCACCTAAAAATATATTTTGAACCTTGAAGTCGCTACATAATGTTATTAAGGCTACAAAATATGTCGGTTTCTATAACCTTTACAAATTAAGCCTATTTTTATAAAGTAAAAACATATAGAGCTCGAATGATATTGGACTTTTAACTTGTTGTAGCTTCTATTTCTACGATGGATGATTATTCATGGAACAATATGTAACACCCCCCTTTCCCACATCTACCCAAGCAACCGACGGCCGAGGTAAATATGCGATGAGAGGCCACTATAAGATTTAACCTCCTAGGTGACCTTAAGTAAGTTCAACTAATGGAAACATAACATACATACCTGTACAACAACAACAACACCCTCCCAATGAGTAACCCAATCATTCAAGCCTCTTACCCCCTGGATCACACTAACATTTTTTACTTCTTTGAGACATAACCACAGTGTATAACACTATGCTATGGTAGCAGCCATGAGGCTATAGCCATAGGAATAACACTACATTTCAGCAGTTAGACACCCCAAATACTTAGTTCCCGTGCCATCGACCTTGGGATTTGAGCCACCTTTTCATGCCCAGAACCCAGTGCTCTGCCCAAAACTTCATGAAAAGTTCATAGGTGATAAATAATAATAGGACAATGATACATAAGTAATCACATCAATAAGAACTCATATGGACCCCTCCTAGCCATGACATGATTTTTTTTCAAATATGTCACAAAAATAAAAGCTACAAGTATGAACAACGAACGAAGTAAAGGGGTCTCATACTTATCCGAGAATCGCTAAGAATCATTTCTCCCCCTACATCATTAGTTTCCATACAATCTATTTGATCATAGGGTAATATTGTGCATTCATTTACGAGGTAAAAAGCATGGAGAGATCCATAAATCATCACTTTGCTAAACATACATGTTTATAATCAACATAATAACAACAAAAATGCAATGGATTAAAACAAACAATAGAATCCACATAATACCTAGTACATTTATACATCAAATAAACAAAATGAATGAATTTCTCATTAATGAATATTGAAACCAACTCAGGGATGGGACAACCACGTTCCACTCGACCATAGATTAGTTGAGCCAAATGTTATGAAACTAGCTACAAAAATAGAAGAAAAAGAGATGAATGCCTTAGAATTCAACCACTTCGAGGGGGAAACCTCCTTTACATTACATAAATGAAAAATTCCCTGGATGATATAAATGAAAAATACCTCCTTTCTATATATAGGAGTCCATGGGGTCACAATACAATCCTAGACGACCTAACAATAATAATGTAAGGGCACAATAATAACAATACGGGGTTACGAGGGGTTCAACAATAACAATAAGGGGGCTACGACTAACAACAATAAGGGACTACACTAGTAATATAGGGACCTAACATGCCCCTCTCCTTCAAACAAGTGTTGCCCTTAAGACTTGATTATTTATGGAAGCTTCTATATAAAATTCTCATCCTCCCATGTAGCATCCTCAACGAGGTAAGTTCTTCCACTTGCTGAGAGGCTACGAAACTGATCAATTTGGTAGTTGAAGAGTTCTTGTTTCTATGAATTCTTAAGAACTTCTTTCATTGTGATGTTGATCTTCCTATTGTTTCATTCGATTCTGCACAAAAGTTAGGTTATCCTTTGAGGTTGGAGAACTTGTTGTTGATGCTCGATGTGATCTTACACTACTTTATCATCCATATTAGATTTCATTTGATCCTTCAAAGCCAGTCCAAACTAGCCTCCATTTTTTCTTTTAAACCATATATGTCATCTTTGATTTCTCTTTGTAAGATTGAAATTTGTTGCACTTGGTATCGTAATTTTGATATCTCATACTTCAACTCTTGCTATTCATGCATCATAGTAGAGCTTTATGAGGGCTTAATGGTGTGTGTAATTGTAATATTCCCATTTTAGCACATGGCTAAAATGGAATATTAAAGTTTTTCTTCTATCACTCCGTGCCTAAATAAATGGGTAAAGGAACCCATTCTTATTGAAGACATGAATAAAATCCCTCATAATGTGAAAGGGATCATCAAATTAGCTTCATTTTGCACCTCAAGTGTGAAAAGGGGCAAATGTATGAAGATAAGGTAATGTTTGACCAAGTCAACTATGCTCGGCCATAGGAGGAGTGGATCACTTTATGAGACAAGCAGTGTGAATGAGGAAGAGGATATTTGGTGGAGGAAACCGTAAAGGATGGGGCCCATGGAGAGAGAGCTTTCTACTTGTTTAAAAGGAGGGCAAGGCAACCTATTGTTATACATGCTATGGATTATTGATTTCATTGTCTATGTAGACATTGTGCATTCTTGTTGTTTAGCAAGAATTGCCGGGATTTCTGCTTAGGATTTCTTCACCTTCTTGAGAGGGCTTCGAGGGATTTTTCTTCATTCTCCACATCTCTTGGCTAAAGGCCAAAGCTACTCCTTTCTGCCATCGTTATTTCGCTCAAGTATAATGCAAGGTTGTTGGGTGTTGCGTTGAGGACACCATACACCATTTTCTTTTTTGGCTCATCCGTCGCAGGAGTGGGAGCTTCTATTCCTCTCGGGAGGTTAGGTGAGGGAGTTTTTGGAGATTATTGCAGATCATTGGCATCGTATTTACTCTTCACCAACAAATGGCACATCTCTCTAGACTCGCGTTATTTCGAGTGCAACTGCAAGGGGGACTTGCTCCACTATTTTTGAGGGTGAGATCTTCGTGATTGATCAGCCTTTCTCAATTCGAGAGATCCTTTGGATGAGATTCAGCCATCATTTGCAGCATCATCACTATCTACATCCATTTCTATTTTCTCGAGTTGCAGTTTCATCAAAGAACTCCCATATTTGCATTTGCCATTTTGTACTTATTTTGTACCCAATCCTTTCAAGGATTGTGTATTGTATGTTTCCAGGGGTTGAGATCTTTCTCCCCCTTTCTTATTTGAAAGCTATATATGGTCATATCCATATATTGATATCATTTTCTGCCAGCTTCTCCTTCAAGGATTGCGTTAAATATATCTAGGGCTTCTTTTGTATATCAGTATTTCTTCATTTGTCATGTATATGTTTCATTAGAGCTGCATTGCCTAACTTGAGAGATCATTTCCTCAAGATCATGTACACATTGTTGCTGCTATAATCTAATGTAAGGGTTATGTGGATCTTCCGGCATTCTTGTTTTAATGCATTCACTGCTATTTTCCAGCTCATGTTTATGTATTGTATTGATCTCGCATTGGTAATATCTTGAGATATTCCAAATAGTGTAGTCGTTTTCCAATTATTATATTATATTAATATAATAATAGTTATATTTGGGTTATAAAATAATTAATATATAATTTAATAATAGCATTAAGTTATTTTTAATATTAATTATTTATCTCACACCATTGTTTTATGGTCAATTATTGATATATATTTATTAATATCTAATTCTCGAGTATATATATAAACCGAAATAGATAATTATAGTACCCTTATTTAATTGGCCTCTTTGTTTGCCTTGAAAAATTTAGAAATTATGGCAAGATTTTAAGAAAATTTGACATGATTTTTTGTAAATCCTCATTTTTTTAGTGCCTCCAATACAGAGGTTTTTATGGTGTTGAATCCATTTCCACCATCAACTAGACTTGTTCATTATAATATTAATATATATTTATTAGTATATATTATTAATATATTAAGAAATAGTTAATTAATCATTAATCATTATTATTAAATATAATTATATATTTATTAACATACACATATATACCCTAATATTAAAATTCCAAACAAAATCTTATAAATTAAATATTTGCAAACCCTAATATTACAAACTATATTTTAAAGAAAAAAATAATGTGAGGTATAATTCTATTTAATGTGTATATATATCAGTTGTTTTATTTTTTTAGTTTCTCATAACGGAGTTGTCTACTAAGGCAAAGGAATTGCCCGTACGACCAAAAGTGGTCTTAATCCGGCAAAAACAATTTAAGAAATCTTTGAGTATCGATGTTTGAATCATGTTTTTGATGGTGGAAATGGATTCAACACCATCAAAAAACCTCCACGACACCCAAAATATTGAATTTTGATAACTATAACCCGGATTTACAAAAAAAATCACTCATGATTTTCTAAAATAGTAAGGGCAAAAAAACAAGCCTAGTTAGATCACGACTCTCATAATTCATTGTTGGAAATGATTTTTGAGTGTTATTAACACTATTAATATTAATTTTGCATTAATTTCGATCTCGCTGAATGTTTGATCAAGCTTTACAATGGTTTATCATAGTCGTACCGTGGTCGACCATGATATGGTTTCGTTTATGGTTAATCATCATCGACCATGGTTGATGATGGTTGACCATGGCTTCGACCTTGTTTGATCATGTTCCACCATTGAAATCATGCCGATCTTGCTGACCTTTGTTGAAAATGGTCAAAAATGGTTCAGTTGTGGTTGACCATGGTCAAGGATGGTTGACCATGGTTGACTTTCGTCGACCATATCCCACCATTTCAATCATGTTGATTATGGTTGACCTTGGTTGAATATGGCTGCATCATGGTTGATCATGGCTGATTATGGTCTACCTTGGTCAACCTTAGCTGACATTGGTTCATTATGGTTTATCGGTTAGACCATTGTATAATTGATCATACTTAATATACATATATATATATATATATATATATATATATATATATATATATATATATATATTACATTCCATCATATTATAATTTATATATATATATATACTATAATTATATAATTATAATAATAATAAATAAAAATATATATTAATATTAATAAATAATTGATATTAATGTTAAAGTTATCATATATATAAGTATAGCATATTAATAATTATACAATGCTCTCTTGAGTTTGCACACATGCCACTCTCGATTATATATTCAAATCCTTATCGATTCTTTATGTAAATTTCTCCTCAACAACATTGTTGAGAAAGGTAGTTCGCATCCATTTGGTGGATTTTCCACCCTATTTGCGCCCGCCAATGCTAGAATGTATCTTATTGAGGAATACCTAGCAACCGATGCAAAATTTTCCCGATAGTCCACTTTGTCTACCCGAGAGACTCCTTTAGCCAAAAATCTAGGCTTAAAATTTCTGGTTCTACACTGCTTGCATGCTTCATCATAGATCCATCTCAAAACAACTATTGATTTCCCTTATAGCCTCGAAAACCACTCTATACATTTTTCTTCATGACGAATTCATATTTTCCTACCATGGCATCAACCAAAATAGATTGAGAACCGTTTCCTCAAATGAAGAAGGTTCCGTATCACGATCTTTGTCATGAGATCCATGTACCCGTGTATCTAATGTGACCTCCTTTTCCTATGTTGTGATGTGGGGGCTCCCACATTCTCCTATGCATCCCGCAACAATCTATCATCTTCATAGTTATCTTTTCTCCTCTATTTGGGAATGTCTTCATTTTAAGGAGTGGGTGCCTTCACTTTGCCTCATGTATGCTCCTTTGCATGTGGCCGCTCCACAACTTCCCGAAGCTCATTCGACGCTCCTTCGTTGGAGATAGAAGCTCATTCTCTAGTGGGATACTCAAATATCGTTCCGTAGAGAATATCATAGCCTTTTTCTCATCTAACTTGACATGCATCCTCACAATCGTCATCCTCAATGAAGGAAAATACACTTGGTAATTGTGTGGAGTTTTGGTGTATCCTATAAAAACTCCCAAATTTGTTGTAGGCCAAAGTTTCTTCCTAAATCCTTGGAGACATGGAAATAAATAGAATCTCCCAAAATTATGAAATGAGACACACGACTTTCTCCTAGAGAAAGCTTCGTCCGATGTCATAATGCTAAGAATCCTATGAGGACTCTAGTTCTACAAGTAGATTGCAAAGCAGGTCCTTCTCGGACCATGATGCAATGACAACCCTTAATCATGCAACATGGCCCTTCTCCCACTATTCTCCTATTATTCCTCTCGCATAATTCCCATTCGCTATGGGTTATGGGGTGTTGTCAACTCTCTTTCGAATGCCTTATTTCACACAAAAATATCTCGAAGGTTTGTGAAAAAAATTCACCTCCATTGTCGCTCCTCAAATTCTTCACCTTATTTCGAGTCTCCTCTTCCATGAATGCCTTAAATTCAACAAACTTGGATAAATCTTTATCTTTCTTCTCGCATGAAGAATATCCAACACGTTCCGAAGAAATCATCTATAAAAATAACTTAGTACTTATGTCTTCATGTGGAGGCTATAGAAAAAGGGTCAACAAACATAAGAGTGGGCTCGCTCCAAGATTGCATCTACTCTCCTCTCATGATCATGGTGCTGGAGTTAGCATATTTCCCCATTGTGCAAATTTCTTGCGTACATCCTATCAAGCTAAGAGAGCCTTTATGGAGTTCGATGGTAATTTGTAGAATGATATTAAAGGCACCATAAATGATCTAATATCCTATGCGTAGTTCACAGACATCTCTACTTGTCACTTTATCGGCCCTTCTTCTCAATCCACCGCAATCTCCCATGTCTAGTTTGTAGTTGTATTCTTCAACCGAACCATAAACTACTTCACCTATCTCAGGTAGTTATGTGTATCGAAAAGGATTTCCTTCACTCAAAATTACATCTTAGCCACGATTCTCCAAACCGCTAGATATATCAAGTTATTTTTCATCAAGGGTACAAGCATAACATATTTGAGGGGAAGAGGAGAGGTTTTCTCCTCTAAAAGGGGACAATACCAATCCATGTTTCATTGTACCTCCCATCATCCCCCATTTCGATATGCATATGAATATCCTTCTCCTCTAGGATGTCAAAATCCTCGCACCATATCATATGGAATGAGGCAACGTAATTATGGTACCACACACTCCCCATAATAGTGATGACAATGCATGCTATTAGGTGAAGTATAATTCAAATTGTGAATTTAGTGCTTCACCCGTCGTCTCTTCCTTTGAAGGCTTCTTGGTAGACTTCTGTGAAATTTTTTTTTTTTTTCATAGTGCCCGAACTCGTGGCAATGGAAGCACTCGATCTTGCTCAAGTCTTTCTAATTGCCATTATTTTGGCTAGATTTAGGATTGGTCTTGTTCTTCCCTTTTCCCTTCTTCCCCTTTCCGCTTAAGGAAATTTTTCCCATGCCATGGTCTAGATGAAGTTATATCCCCGTTATTTCTCCTAAACTCTTCTTGAACCAAATCAAACCACAACCTTTCCCACTCCGTTAATTTTTCCCTTCCATTCATAGAGTCATGGTAGTTGTGCTAGGATTTTAGAAGGCCTAGAAGAGCTATTCTCACCAGTCATCTTCGCAAATGCGTAACACCAACCCTCCAAGCTCATCCCAAACTTGTAAATTTGGTGAGATATCGTAGAATAGTATCATTCTTCTACATCTTAATGTTTCAAAGTTTGTCTTCCAAGGAAAATTTTATATGGTCACTATTATTTTAGAATAGAAAATTGAAGTATTCTACACATAGAAAATAGTGTGTCTTTGCCATGGAGATTTAAGACCATATGGTCGCTCACACTCTATAAGAATTCTCTTGGTCTTTGCAACATCCTTCTTCCATTGGGCTAATTAGTTGTGCATCCAAATCAAGGTTTCTAATGTTAGTTTTAAAATTTTCTAACACACCATTGTCATCAATCATTTCTCCATTCGATCCTTCGAGGCTATGAAATTCTAGGTACCCTCTAAGGCATACTATAATATGAACTCATCGAAATATATTCTCCCGATCCTCAATAAAAATTTTTATTCTTTAGAGACAAGTTTGAAATATTGGTTCTAATGTGAATTTAGGGCTCTAATACCATGTATAAATTTGATAGAAATTCGCAACTATGCAAGAATTCTAACTAAAAAACATGAGACACAATTCTACTCTATCGATCCGTAGAATGAAATCACCAATTTAGAACAACACGCATGTACATGCACAGAAAACAGCAACATACAATGTTGATTTCTAGGGGAACCCAAATTCAAGAAAAACCCCACAAGCCTCTTTGCATTAACCAATTGAATTGAGAAATCATTACAATTTCTAGCTCCAGCTCTACGCTCAACATGTAAGAGAATATTGTTCTCCTTCAATGAAATACTCCGGCCAACACTTTCCCAAATATCAGTTCACCAAGGCTTCTATTTCTTTGTGAAATTCCTGATGAAATTAACCCTATTGTTTAGGAATTTTCCTCCAATTACTTGCACAATTCCCAAGGATTGATCATATGATCTCATGCAACACCTTATACACTCAAAATAGTTTACAACTTCTTGATACACCGTCTTTATCTCCACTAGCTTGAGAAACTTGAATTCTCTACATGCACTAGTTATTTTAGGTTTATTGATAAGTTAACTAACAAATCTCTAAGTTAGACTGATGTCCCACTACACAATTGACCTTCAACTCGAATCTAACAATAGTTAGAGGTCGTGTAACTAAATACAACTAAAAATAACTGAACTGATCACTAAAATTTAACAATCACACATGCATAATTGAAATCTAAGCCCTTAACTCAAATTTACCGAGCTAATAGAGTGACAAGATCCATGCCACATAAGTTAACTTCCTCCAAGTTGTCCTCGCTAATGTGCAAATTCCATTTACTCATTTATACTAAGGCTAAAGTCAAATTGAGCCTTTTCTTCCTACATTTTCTCATCACCCTCTCTTAGAAAGAAAGGGGTTTTCCACCACCCCCTATCATGCATCTATGGAATTAAAATTTACCTTTTAAAAAATGCCTTAATCAATATTTCAAAGATTCGCTTCCTCATTTGCAATGTACTATAGCAACATAAGTCTCCTATGCACATAGTCCCGCAAATGATGATACCAAATATAAATGTGATTGAACGCATCATGGAATTCCACATTTTTATAAAGCTTAATGAAAATATTATTATTATAATATATCGCTTTAGGATCCATCTCCCAACTAAAGAGTCCCAAAAGCATTTTCCTCATCCAGATTGCTTCACATGGCACTTCGACTTGTATCCATGTATTCAACATATGCCGAGATGAGTGCCACATACCGTCTCGTTGTACCAAGAAGTAATTGTAGACCCAATATTGAATAAAACACCTTATGTACTTTTCTTGTTGGATGGAACTTCGCCTAATATGCATCGGTGAGACCTTGCATCTTCACTCCCTTTCGTTTGTATGTACCATAAACCATACCGGTAGTGCCTTTGAGGTACCGTAACACATGATTTTCCTTCCAATATAATTTGGTAGACCTCACCATGTTCTGGGTAAGTTGGTTGATTCTATAGCACATGTCGGGTCATGTTTTCACAAGATACATCGATGAACCCACAAGTTGCCTATAAATGGTAGCATCAACCTCTTCACGTGAAGTGGCATATCCTTCCTCTAGTTTGTAGCTAGAGATGTGTCCATGGAATTACAATTATCCATGTGAAATATCTCAAGTATCTCGCATCATACTTGTCTTGAGACACAAAAATTCACCATCACCCCGCCATACTTCCAACCTCGGGAAGTAGCATGAGGCCCATGTATTTCATCTCAAATTTCCTTGCAATATCCTCTGCAAGGACAACATAAGCTTCTCGTCCCATATTAATATTAAATCATCAAACAAAAACAAGAATAATAAACCTACCATCTACCATAATGTGATAGAGGTTCACATCTTCTTCACTTTTGGTGAAACCCAATCCTCTAAGATCATTTTCAATTTGACTCGTACCATGCTTGGGGCACCTATTTGAGACCATACAATTCTCTCTTGAGTTTGAATGCATGATATTCTCGATCACATGTCTCAAATCCTTCGGATTCTTTATGTAAATTTCCTCCTCAACAACATCATTGAGAAAGGTGGGTTTTCACATAAATTTCGTGGATTTTCCACCCCATCTACACAATCAATGCTAGAATGGATATTGTCGAGGAATACCTTGCAAATGATGAAAATTTTTCCCTCATAGTCCACTCCATCTACCCGAGAGAATCGTTTGCCCACAAATGTAGCCTTGTGTTTCTTGATGATCCCATCAGTCGCATGCTTCACTTTGTAGATCCATCTCAAAACCAACTCGTTGATTTCCTTTTCTAGCTTTCGACACCACCTCCCCATACATTTTTCTTCATGATGGATTCATATTTTTCCACCATGTCATCAACCAAAATATAATGAGCAATTTACTTTCCTCAAATGAAGAAGGTTTTGTATGAATGAGCCTCGTAGTGAGAGCCATGTACCCAAAGGGTACCTCTTGTGGCCTCCTTTTCCCGTGTTGTGATGTGGGGGCTCCCACATTCTTCTATGATCCCGCAAAAATATATTAGCTTCTATGGTTATCTTTCTCCCCCTCTCCCCGGAAGATTATGGTTGAATGGGTGCCTCCACTCCGCCTCATGTCTGCTTCCTACATGTGGCTTTTCCACACCTTCCTCAAGCCCTCGTGGTGCTCCTTCATTGGATATAGAAGTTCCTTCTCTAGTGAGATACTCAAATATCATTCCGTAGAGAATATCATAGCCTTTTCCTCATCAAAATTAGCATATCTCTTCCCAATTGTCATCCTTAATGAAGGAATATACACTTAGTAACCGTGTGGAGTTTTGGTGTACCCTACAAAAACTCCAACTTTGTTGTAGGCTCAAGTTTTCTTCATTGAATCCTTGGAGACATGGAAATAAACTGAATTCCAAAAATTCTAAAATGAGACACACGTTGGGCTTTCTCCTAGAGAAATATTCGTCTGATGTGATAATGCCAAGAATCCTATGAGGACTCTTGTTCTACAAGTAGATTGCAATGTTGCATGCTTCTTCCCATAGATGCAATGCGAACCCTTGATTATGCAACATGGCCTCTTCTGTTATTCTCCCATTATTCTCCTCGTTGGTTCCTCTCACTTACCCCATTCTCGCTATGGGTTATGGGGTGTTTTTCAACTCTCTTCAATGCCTTATTTCACAAAAATATTTGAAGGCTTGTGAAAAAAAATTCACCTCCATTGTCGCTTAATGGGATCCTTCACCTTCTTTTGAGTCTCCTCCTCCACGAGTTCATTGAATTCAAAAAATTCTAGAAAAAATCATCTTTCTTATGCATGAAGAATATCCCACACTTTCTTCCCAAGAAAATCATTAATAAACTAGCAAGGGTAATTATGTCTTGTTCGAGAAATAAAAAATGGTCAACAAACATAAGAGTGGTAAGCTCCGCTCCAAGATTGCATCTACTCGCTCTCATGATCATGGAAATTGATTTAGTATATTTCCCCAATGTGCAACCCTTGCGTACATCCTACTACCTAAGTGAGCCTTTACAGAGGTCGCGTGGTTAAATTTGTTGCATGATCTTCAAGGCACCATGGTGTAGATGACCCAATCTCTTGGTACTGCAGTTCACAAACATCTCTAATTGGGAACTTTATCACTTGTCAGTCAATGCAACACAATCTCCCACATCTAGTTTGTTTATGTTCTTCACTCGAACCCAACCTACTTCACATTTCGGTACTTATGTGTCTCTAAAGGATTTCCATTTTTTTGGAAATTATAACATAGCCATGATTCTCCAAAACTCGCGCGTATATCGGGAAGTTCTTTTTAAGATCGGGTAGAAACATAACATCTTTGAGGGGAAGAGGAGAGGTTTTCTCCTCTCAAAGGTGACAAGATCAATCCTTGCTGCATTGTACATCCCATCTTCCCCCATTTTGATATGCATCTCAAGATCCTTCAGATACCGGAAAACTCCTTCAACCTTTATCATTTGGATTGAGGCAATAGAATTATGGCACCACAAAACTTCCCATAATATTGATGCCATGCATGCTATTAGGGTGAATTATAATTCAAATTATGAAGTTAGTGCTTCACCCGTTGTTCCTCTTGAAGGCTTCTGGTAGACTTCTTGTGCATATACTTTTTTGCATAATGCCCGAACTCATGGCAAGTGAAGAACCCGATATTGCTCAATTATTACTTCTTGCCATTATTTTGGCTAGATTTACGCTCGCTATGTCTCTTCTTCCCTTTTCCCCTTCTTCCCTTTCTAACCAAGGAAAAATTTCTTCATCATATGCTCTATATGAAATTGTATCCTAGTTATTTCTCCTAAATATCTTCGGGGCCAAATCAGACCACAACCTTTCTCCATTCGATAATTTTTCCCTTCCATTCATAGAGTCTCGTTAGGTCTCAGAATGCTATATTCTGCAAAGTCCGATCACAGAGTTAACATCATTTCAACCAACTTTGGGATTCTAGATCTAAATTTCCGAATCCGTAGAGGGATCTTCCAATTACAAAGATGGATATTGTCTTTCAAGTTTGGGGTGATGATATTAGGCTAGTTATGAAGGCCAATGGTTTTGTTTGGTTTCTTTCGGATGGTTGAACATAGTTGCCGTTCCGGGAAGTGAAAGATCTATATGCAAATAGGTTCAAAGGTGAGGCTGCGTGCTGCCGCAGTAACTTTGATTCTTAAGAGAGATGATGGCAAGTTTTCAATCCATCGGGCTATGGAGTCATAAGAGAATTTAATTGAAACATCCAAAATTCAAGAGTAATCTATGGGGCAAGTCATCTAGGCCTAAGGATCTCTTTAAAGTTTGATTTATGGAATGGGGTGATACAACAAGAAAGGGAATTAATCAGATGATGAGAACAAAGAGCAAACTTAGATCCGTAAGTACTGAAAACTAGCCAAATTTTCGACTAAAGAATTTAATAAAAACATAGAAGCTAACTAGGATCCGTAAGTACTTTGAAACTATCCAGCCTTTGATACACTTCGATAGAACACAAACATTAAAAACAAAGGGAAACTTGAAGGCAACCTTGGAGTAGAAACTAGCGTACGACTCACCTTTCTCCTCATCTTAGTTCTTCTTTACTTAGTCACTTCCAAGACAATCACCGAGATAACACAACGAATGGCCCAAGATCTGATAAGTACTTTGAAACTAGTCACTTTTGACACATCCTAAGGGAAACGCATAAATAGTTGAGCAAACAAGAAAGGGACTCGTGTTAACCTTGATTTCCTCAATTCATTCCTTACACAACATATGAAAGTAACATTTAAAAATAACATTCAAGAAGTTGACGAAAGATGAGGGGAACGCCGCATCTCTCCGTGCTTAGACCGAATTAAATCATTTCTAAATAACACAATTAGAAGAAAACATTGGGATAAAGATTTTTCAAAATTTAGTATATACAATTGAGATACAACAAACTCTAACACCGTTTAAACCTGCTCTTTACAAGGAAAATGAAACAAAGTGGAAAACGTAAATAAAATGACAAAGTTACAAGGAGAATAACATCACTATCAAGATAGACCAGGATCCCATAAATCACTCTGTATTGATTGCTTCAAACCGGTTACAATCTTCAAATCCAATGTTTTAATCCATCTCTTTTCACAATCTAACCTATCTGTTATGCTGCAGCTCCAAGAGCCTATGAAACCACTATTTACAAGCCAAGAGTTTCCACTGCAACAGCGTCATTACTTCAGCAATTACATTGACAACCAACTAATCCAACCCCCTCACTCATCTTCTTCTCGGAGTATTTATAGAAGGATGAGGAGGTGAGATCTAATAAAAATATATCTCAAATACAATTAATGCGTAATTGATGTCTTCGGCTCTAGGAGGCTCGATGAAGAATTTGTAATAAAGTCTCACCGCATTTTATGCGTTTATACCGATGAAGTAAGCTCAAAGAGAGCTTTTGTTGACCTTGAGGCTCGCATACCAGTTAGGTTACTCGCAAACATTTTTTCATTAAATCTCGTGCAGAATAACTTTCAAGTTGTTCCGAGACAATATCTGATCTCGTTCAATAAATTCATCCTCCTCGATTGAGCATTCCGAGGCAATAGGTGTCACCGTGGTAGTTGAGGAATCAATTCACCTCAAAGTATGGTGGTGGCGACGATCTGGCTCCGATGAACACTTTCTTAGGTTTTGCTTTAATCCGTGTTCGAGTCGGGATTAGGCTTGATAACCGTCTTGGCCGTAATCCCCGCCAATTTAGTCATAAAACTCGCCGCTCTAGTTCACTCGTCACTTTCAAAATTCGATACTCTTTTCTCTCGTTCTCGATATCGATGGCATTCTTCAAGCTTTACAGTGACGTGCGCAACCAAAGCTCATGAAACTTTCGTTGATATCATTGCTCTTCTCCGTATGATCGTATTCCCCGGATTAATCGAAGGACTTCCAGCTCGCCACCCCCATCCTTTAGCATCTTTATAGAACACGAAGAAAAACCTTTAAAAACCCGCAAAAAAACAAGAAAAATGAGGAAATCTCCGCGTTATATGGATAGACTGCAGATCGGAGGGCGTGCGGGAAAAGATGGAGCGATCGTAGCCGTTGATCATAGGGCGATCAATCGGCTGGGGAGAAATTTGAACAACAATCTGTGGAAAAAGGCGAACCTGCTCAATCCGAATTGGGAGAGTGAACGTAAACCGGTCGTACCTGGCCGCGAGATCGATGGCGGGGATTGGCCTTTAAACGCGCCGGAAGACTGTAACGTGGTGGGCAGGAGACGCGATCACGACCGGCTCTGGATGGGATGGCTCAGCATCCGACAAGCCGTGAATCCCGCCGCGGTGGCCATAGGACGGAGCGATGACGCTGCCGCAATGGACATGGCACCTGGCGGTTTTGGGGTGAGTGTGGAGGCACACGTGCTCGCCGTGCGCGGATCGCCGGGCCGACGCGTATAAAACCGCTCTCGGACGAAAGGTGGTGCGGGCCGAAATCCCGTGGAACCGGAAAACAACAGTGGGCGAGCGTCCACGTGACGAGGGGTATCTCCGCTCCGCTGATCCGTGCAGTATCGACTACCGGGAGGACCTTGCAGAGGAACATGTGGATTAATATTTCACGCCCGAACCTTATAAAGATGGGTCTTTCGAAGGTTTTCGAGCGGGAAAAGGGCAAGAGCGGGGACCACGCCTGGTTCAACCGCCTTTAGACTTGAGCCGCCGGTCATGGCGCTCTGGGCATGTGAAGGAAGAATCGGAGATGGTGCTAGCCCGAGGCCACCTAACGCATAGTAAACGTATGTTTTTCTATGGTTTTTAAATCGATTTTTGCGAAAGGAGAAAGGTTCTCGATAGGTTAAGAAGTGGGTTTTTAACCTCGTGATATGAGATTATTGGAGGTAAGGAATATAACGGGTTTTAGTGGGGTTTTTATGGATGAAAGGAGACTTGAAGAAAATGAAGAAAAGATGGAAGAAGGGGGAGAGGAAAAAGGAGGAGGATGCAACAATTTTTGGCTAGGATTTTCATGGAATATCGTATGCGCAGAGAGAGAAAAGTTAAGTGAAGAATCAACCACGAAGCCTGTGATCTTACTACCGCCTTCAAGCACCAACAAGCCTCGAGGATTGAATTTAGTTTCTTGAAGGCCGCAAAAGAATATTTAGCCACCAACCGATATAATTGAAAAATATAGGTGGCTAATGAAAGTGCTCCACTTGGGGATGGTGTCTTCTTGGAAGGCATCAAGAATCTCGCACTTGATTTCTCCGGGGATGCCGATCGGTGTCCGACCCATCACTCGCTCTCGCTTCCTTCGGACAAAATAGTCGCCGCCTGCGAAAGAGAGATGAATTCCATCAATACAACTTCTACCTACCCCAATCCTACCGATCTAACATTTTTTCTTCATAAGAGTGCACATGGATTGGCAAACTCTTAACACAACATTTTATTCTTTTGAAAGCAAGGTGAAATCTAATCTTACTTCTATCATCGTTTATTTCTCCCCGAGCTCGTATTGAAACAAATCACTGAGCCTCGTATATTCCTCTACCTATTCTACCGTCCGCCGGGATTAAACGCCCAACAAACTTTCATTCTCTAAATTCTACAAAGCGGAAATTTGACAGCCAAGCTCAAGATTGAGCTCGTTTGACTTGCTATGATCTATGGCATAAAGACAAGCCGCACATAGATTATTATTTGCGTAAAATTTGAAATTTAAAAATAGAAGGCTTAAGATCCGAAAATTTCTCATCGTGGCCTTCTCTTATATTCATCAGCCTCTCCGTTTTTTCTTTTCGTTGAGCTATCTTTTATGTTTTCTTCCGGTTCAATTTTTCGAGTGAATTAGAAACCAGTGTTTTTCTCTCCGACTCGTAAATTGGGGTAGTTTTGAGTCATTTCCTTTTGGAAACTTTGGTTCAGATTTTGAGTTTGTTTGAACCTTCATTTCTACCCTAATCTATCTACCGATAAGACAAGATTAAACAAGCTTTGGCAAATCAAATTTGCTACCCTTATCAAAATAGACAACTGGAAAGCCAATTAGTCAAGTTTAAATGGGGCTTCGACCAATTAGGAAGTGTGTTCCAAGGAGGGGCATTTAAGCTTTGCACACTTTCGTATCTCATTTCTCTTTTAGCATGCTTTGCCTCTTCTTGTTTTCATTTCTACCCTCTTTTCTTTTCTTTCTTTGTTTTTTGTATTTTTTGATTTTTCATAACTTTAAATGCAATGGTGGATGGAAAATTTACAAAGTGAAAAAATAAGGTAAAAAGGCTTCAAAAATGAAATAATTCAAGAAAAGATAATGCTTTAAGCATCCGACCATTGACAAAGGACTCCCAAACAATTTCCGCTCTCCATTCAACTCTTTGTAAGAAGAATGCATTGTTTCCAAATGCAATCGAATGAATGGAGTAAGGGCCAAGCCACGTCGCATCGTCAAATTTACCATGCTTTCCCTTGTCCTCCCTCTTTTGAGTCCCACTTAACACTTTGTCCCCAATCTTGAAATTGGCCGCGCTCGTTCTTCCTCACAAATATCTTCTTGATATTTAGCCTCTGCTTTCCGTAATGCTTTGTTGTAGACTTCCTCTCCGTTTCGTCAAGATGAATGGTCCGATTTTATTCTCCCGATTATGTCGTTCTCTCTCAGCCTCGCAACTCCTTGAATTAACTTCATAACTCGGTACACCAAGCGTCAAGTTAGGGAAAAATTGCATCCGTACTACATATACAAGCCGGAAGGGTGACATACCAATGGACTTCTTCAATGTTAATATGTCAACCCAAAGTGCATGATTCAACTTTATGTGCCAAGACTTCTTGTTGTCCTCCAACAATTTCTTTATTATGTTCACCAAGCTGTTGGAAGATTCCGCGAGTCCATTACCTTGAGGGTAATAGGCCGCGGAATGTCCCAATGTTATCCGATACTTGTGAGCAGTAATTCCACCATTCTCTTTGATCCAAATGCCACAGCCGCATTATCCGAATAATGATCTTCGCAGGGAGCAACCAACCGAGAGGATGTTGGTTTCTATGAACTTAATGATAATCTAAGTCATTGGCTTTGCCTACAAGGAATGGCTTCTATCCACTTAGGAAAAATAGTCCGTGGCAAGAAGAATCCACCTATGTTGAGCAGAGGATGGTGGGTGGATTTATCCTATGAAGTCAAGTCCCCACCGCCAGAAAAGGGGCCCTCAACAAGAGAATTGGATGCAGTGAGGAAGGTAGTAATTTTCTCTTGCCCTCGAACAATCGCACTTTATGGCAAGAGGTTGTCATTTTGTGTACATTTCCAGAAAAAAGAGTAGGCCAATAGAAACCAGACTCTCAAAATTTTTTTGGCCGTTGACTTCCAAAGACAAATGGCCTCCACACTCCCCTTCATGAAATTCCCGCTTAATCTTTTTCTCGCATCAAACTCAGTGCAAACATTTAAGCAATATACCACTAGCATTTTTCCAATAAAGACATTTATCAATAATGCAATAGTTTACAACTTTTAACTTTAGGAATCTCGCCTTTGTTTTAGATAAACTAGGAGGGGTATTTAAATTAAGCAAGACATAAACAATATCAAGAGAGATACCAAGAAGAATTCGCAAAATGATTTCTTCAACAATGGGAGTTGAGAATCCTTCTTGGTCATCTATAGCATTAATCATATTAACATCAAGAACTTCACAATTTGATTCGGCTATTAGCCTAGCTAGGACCTCGACCTTTGATGAGCTTAGTGGATTTAATCTCTAAATCATATTCAAGAATAACAAAGAATCCACTTACCTCTCTTACCGATCCGGATCCCGGGTTAGAATGTCCTTTACAACAGACACTTTGGGACAAAGGCAATGATGTGTGAATGAAGGATGTATACCCCGCAGTCCTTTTAAAGCTTTCACCAAAGCAAAAGCCTCGTTTTTCCATAATGTTATACTCCTCAAAGGGGCATCCCTCAATGCCTTGCTAAAGAATGCAATGGGCCGCTTCTTGTCCTTGTGGATTTTTCTCGTAAGAGGACAACATGTGCACTATAGTATGCCTCGATGCGAATGAGAAAATATAAAAATCTTTTGAAAAAATCAAGACTTATGAGAACCGCTGTGGTTAAGGGCGCTTGTTTCACCAAATTTCTCAAAGGATGTCTTTGCTTCCGAGGTCCATTTCACCCCTTGCTCCTTTTTAACATGTTTCGTGGATATTCCTAAGGAGCTCAAACCTAAGTCGGATGAACCTTCTCAGAAAAGTTTATCTTTCCAATGAAAGATCAAAGCAACTCTTTGATACTTTTCGAGGATGGGAGATTTGCATGATATGGCCTCAATCCTCATGGGATCTATCTCGTGCCCCCGTTATGAAATGATGTGCCCAATAATTTTACCTTCTTGGAGACCAAATAATGTCTTCTTGGGGTTCAAAGATATCCCAAACCTTCTCGCACCTCTCGAAAACTTTCCTCAAATGTTCTAAGTGTTCTTCATCTCGTTTTTGAAAACACAGCTACACCTTCATCCAGTATAGATAACGATGAAGAAGCCAAATTCTTCCGAGAATGCCATGTCCATGGCCTCTCTGAAAGGTCAGCCCAACATTCATTAAACCAAAAGGCATTTTCACACGCATGAAAGTGCCCCATGGTGTAGTAAAAGGTGTCTTTAATTGATCATCGGTGGTGGACTAGGATTTGATTATACCCCGAATAGCCATCCAAAGATAGAAATTCTTTTAGACCCCACCACCCTTTGCAAAATATGATCCATCTTGGGTAAAGGGTAGTTGTCTTTCAACGAAGCTTTGTTTAAATTCCCCGAAGTCTATACAAAGCCTCGATTTCTCCAAATTTTTTCCTCTACCGACACTAGATTAGATACCCACTCGTAATATCTAATAGGGACACAATAATAGAGATCGTGCATCTTCAAGGATTTCCTTCTTAACCGCTGGTAACCGGACAGTAGTTGATTCGCGCAAGCTTTTGTTTGAATGGTTTTTGGTTTTCTTTTTAAGAGGGATTTTAGTGCCGTATTATTTCGTCAAAGGTCACAGGATTTAAGATCTTCGTAACTCCATGCAAAAACATTCGCGAGAATTCTTGCCAAAATGTTCTAAGTATTTGAGTTTCAATGTGATCTCGGTAAAGTTTTTAGCATGCCTTTGATCAATCTCGGTCTCCTCACCGCCTATATTACATTCCTCCACTTCGCCTTGCAGAGTTCCAGCTTCTTTGGTTTATCGAGCCACATCATCAAAATCCAAACAGCTCTCTTCTAGAGGGGCCAAACCTCTTTGGCGTACTATCATTATTAGAATGTGCAGAAGCCGATTTCTTCTCCGTTTCAGCATTTTGCACTTAATTTCGTTTGGTTTCTAGATATGATAGTCTCGAAGGTTTATATCTACCACACGTCAGGAGATGGTTCTTCTTCACCAAGAAAATTTTCTACACTCAGTCCGTATCATAGTTTGAATCTCGAACTATGGGGTTCAAACTCATTTCCGAATTGCATGAAGTCTTCTTATTTCGTTTTTATCTCCATCAAACACCTCGCCAATATTTCTTGTTATCCGGGGATAGCCGGTCCGAAATTATCCGAGAGGTATCATCATACAAAGATTAAGCGAGTTCTAGCAAAGAAGCGCCAGTGTTGTGGGCCGAAAATGTTTCTTTTTCTTGGGACAAAAGATAAGGTGTACTCCTCAAAATGTTTTCAAAAGATCAATGACATCATTCCCGTGAGGCCCTAAGTCTCGGGGTGATTTGCATTATACTCCCTCACCGACTTGCCTAATGATTAATTCAATCCCCATATACATCGATTCTCTTTCGCACCTAATTTTTTCAAAAGATGCAAGCCCAAGAGCAAAGGATTCATATCTCCGTCATGTCGTTGGAAACACCGAAAGCTTTAATTTGCATGAGATACATTCTCAGTATGATTATTTTCAGTGTTAGTGATCCGGGACACCGCACCAGCATTTGTTTTGGTGCATGACCCATCAAAAATACATAGTCCAGCAGAGGCAGCATTTTCAGCTTTGGTGAATGGACTTTGTATTATTTGATTCCTCAAGTTTTTCATCTAGTTGAGGGTTGTCTTGTTGACTATCAAGTTTTAAGTTCAACTGGACCGATGACTCTGCGCTCGAGACATGTATTTAGTTTTGCTAGGATCTTCGTACACAATAGCTCGTTTTCGACACTTCAAACGATTGTTTCCTTCTCTCTCTCCGTTTCGAAATGCCATTGATTCTCGCTTTTTCATGCAATGATGTGTCTCCGTGGAGTGTTTCATCATTAAACATGGTAAAAAAATCAAGGCTCGTATTTATGGCATAGAGAGGAGAGTTTTGAGGCCGATCTTGACTTGTCACCGTGTACCGCATGTGAGATTCTCCGTAAAGTCTTCTAGTCCGGTTGAAACAGTGATGGTCGCATAGTGTCAAGTGTCCATTTGCATGGTTCCCTCAGTATCTTCAGCACCCCAAGATCTTGATAAAAGCATTCCATATTTTGGGGGGACATCAGCTACAACGACATCCATAACTAAACATTTGAATGGAATTTGGGCTAAAATTGACACAGTAGACCTTTAATCAGTCCCAGACACTCTACCAGCTGAGTCAAAGGAGTACATGTGCCTTTGTAAGGTCCGGTAATTTTCAAGACCCGAAAGCTTTCCATTGCTGGGCCTTTTGGCATTAGGTTATGGGAAGCGCCGCAATCATGCATAGCATTGTGCAAGAATTTTGTCATGAATATTTAAGCTTACATAAAAGGGAGGACAGACCTTCTTGGAACTTTCCTTCAATCTCTCGGACCAAAAATAAGCTCTCAAGTTGGTCGTCATTAAGATTGAGAGAGTATCTTTCATTATCTTCTAAGTTCAAAGCCTTCAAAATTTTGGACCTATACACACGCTCGCAACTAATTCAAACCAAAGGAACAAGAGATTTTGATCTTTGAGATTTCCCGTTCTGTGCCGAAAAGGTTTTGATTCTTCAAAGTATTGGACCTCGACCTCGTTTGTCGCCATTTTATCAAGCAATAACAACTTGCCGATTTGGTTTATCTACACATGGAAATGTGCTTGTTTTGGCCTCGTAGGAGCACTAACCGAGGTGCTAGTACTACTAATGTTTGCACTCGTTTTTCGGATATTTTGAGTGCCTTTCTCTTCTCATTCCTTAATCAATAGCCACCGTTTTGTCCTTTTGTTTGATTGTTTTAGACTTTGTTGCAAGTGCTGTTTTCGAGAAGGTTTACCGGAAGTTTTATTGTTGGGGGTTTGTTGCTAGATCTACTTCGAGTTCATATTCCCTTAAAGGCTCTATGACAAGATGTTCTCCATGTCTCCCGATAGCTATCATCCTTATCATTTCTTCTCGTCATCATAAGGTGTATAAAGACCTTGTTTATTATCGTAATGAACCTCGAAGTCATCATCATCTACTCAAATAAGTTTATATCATCTTCCTCTCGTTATTTGATATGTTTGTTCAACCTCACTTAGAAAAGTTTTGATGAAAGGGAGGGATGACCTCGCCGATCATCTTCCCTCGTGTCCGTCTGGGAGGCTGTGATTTCCTTCTAATATTCCGATTTCCGTTTTGGTTTCTCGTTTTTGAGGAGCGCTCCGATTTAAACTTGCTTGCACCCTCTCTAGAATTCTCATTTTCTTCATCATTTCTTCCATCATTCTTTCCATCTTTTGAGCTTGAAGTGGAAGGGGTGGATTCCTCTCTAAAACATACTCTCTTTTCCACTTTCATCCTTTCGCTCTCTTCTCCATGAGGCCAACCTCCACGGAAAGAGCACCTCTTTTTGCATATCTTCAAGGGTTGCAAAGACTCTTTCTTCCGAGTGAATACGTCTATGTCCGGATCAAACCCTTCGGTGAAATTTGTTTAAGGCCGACTCCCCGAGGAGGTTTCAGCCCGGAAAGTGCATTATACACACCGGCTCAACTGCACAATAAGCTTGTACACTTTCCCGTGGTTCCTATGGAGATTGCTATAGTCGTCGAAAGGACTTGGAGAGGGTTCTTTCTTACTTCCCATTTGTTTAAGAATGTTTGATGGAAGACTTGGAGATCGTTAATACTATGGGGGGTTAAACCTTTTAAACCATTTTCTCACTTCTCCCAAACTTTCGAGCAAACATGTACTCGATTTTGACAGATCTCATTATCAATTTCATTTATGTCAAAGTAGTCATTCATCTTGTCCACATGTTGAGATGCTGTTATGGTATTGTTAAAGCATCATATAATGGAATTTTGGACTGATAATCTTGTGGAAGATTGACTAATGGTACAGGAAGGACTAAGGGAGCATACCATGCTTCCATGATATGTGGCTGTGGGTGGATTTACAAGAGGAGGTGTGGGTTGGGCGTGGAGTGGTTTGAACAATGGATGAAAGATGAACGTAAGCAGGATGGACACGACGCAGAGAGATCTCTCGAGCCGATCTCGATGAGAGACACCTAGATTATGTAAGAAATATAAATCGTGAGGTGTTGATTCTCTTTATTCTCAAGAGTTTCACTTGCTCGGGAGATGAAAGTGTAGGCTCGTACCTAACCGATCTAAATCACCAAATGACCTAGTTCGAATGGGTTTAGCAAAGTCAATTTGTGATTCACGAAGAGCCGAAAGGTTTTCGTGGACTCGAATTGGCTCTCTAGGGGTGGTCTCGAAGATAGTTGAAGATTGCATCTCAGGAGACTTCCTAATAATTATTTCTCTTCGGGTTATCAACTATTTCAGTGAGGATCTCGGGTCGTGGTGGGTCTCTAGTATGAATCTTTTTAGGAGCCACAATTTTTATATATTTAGACCCAACTAAACAAGAGAAGTTCAACCAAGTATATGACAATCTTTTGACTGGTTAACTAATCTTGTTTTCTCAATTCGTATCCCCGCACTCTAACCGAGTTTCGAATGTCGTTACAATGATAAAGGTTCTTCCTGCAAATGAGTCTTAAGGTCTCGTTCAAGATGGTGGAGTCGCTGTGTGGAAGATCCGCAGTGTTTTCAAAAGTACGACCGTCCACCACGATGTTTGTGAATCAATTCTTTTCAAGGGTATCTCAAAACACAACAAACTCTAACCAGTAGATCGACTCGAGGGCATTCACTCAGTATATGTCACCCCTAAAGAGGATGAGATCCGCGAGGCCACCTCGCCCTTTCCCGCACTCGTCTACGAGTATAGGGTAAAACACATCAAAGACGTATACAAGATATCAAAAACTAGTGTTTTACTACCAATTCGAAATGTTTTTGGTATTTTTTGAATTGTTTATATTTGCGGTTTAAAAAGAATGTCCTAACTTTGCCTCAAAACTTAGCTACGGTTATAAAACAAAGACAAGCCTTATCCTTGTGGCTAAGCTAGCTGATTTTCCAAGGTTGACATAAAAACCCAAAAGAATCCTACGATTGACCTAGTTTGTCACCGGGTTCAATTGATCTTCATCTTGGATTACCATTTCTCGTAGTGCTTGAAAAGGCTGATTTTGGACTCTCAAAATGTTATGAAGATTCCGGGTAAGGGTCCCCAGCGTGAGTCGCTATAAATGTTAGGTTCTCGTGGCTCAAGCCGAGCTACAAAGCCAGTGCTCTATGAACTCCCAACGCAAGCTTCTTTGCGAACAGATTTGAAACGAAAGATTGAATGTAAAAGACCTCTAAGTTGTTCCCGAAAGGAGTCGCCGTAAATGTTAGGTCTCTCGTAACAAGCAAGATTGGCAAAAGTCCGACTCGCAAAGAGTTAACATCATTTCAACCAACTTTGGGATTCTAGGATCTAGTCTTCCCGAACTCCGAGAGGATCTCTCCAATATGCACAAAGATGGATATTGTCTTTGAAGTTCTTTGTGATGATATTAGAGCTAGTCATGAAGGCCAAGGGTTTTGTTTGGTTTTCTGGATGGTTGAACACAGTTGCCGTCTCGAGGCGGAAAGATCTATATGCAAATAGGTTCAAAGGTGAGAAGTTGCAAGCAAGCAGTAGCTCTTGATTCTTAAGAGAGATGATGGCAAGTTTTCAATCCAATGGGCTATGGAGTCATAAGAGAATTTAATTGAAACATCCAGAGTTCAAGAGTAATCTATGGGGCAAGTCATCTAGGCCTAAGGATCTCTTTTAAAGTTTGATTTATGGAATGGGGTGATACAACAAGAAAGGGGAATTAACCGTATGCGGGCATCAAAGAGCAAAGCTCAAGATCTCGGTAAGTACTTTGAAACTAGCCAGCTGCCAGCCTTTCGACCGTGCACTTAATAAAAACATAGAAGCGAACCAGGATCCGGTAAGTACTTTGAAACTATCCGGCCCTTTGATACACTTCGATAGAACACAAAGCATTAAAAACAAAGGGAAACTTGAAGGCAAATCCCTTTGGAGCTAGAAACTAGCGGGCAGTGTACCACCTTTCTCCTCATCTTGGTGCTTCTTTTTACTTAGTCACTTCCAAGACAATCACCGAGATAACACGTAATGGCCCAAGATCCGATAAGTACTTTGAAACTAGCCAGCCTTTTGACACATCCTAAGGGAAATGTCAAATAGTTGAGCAAACAAGAAAGGGACTCGTGGCTAACCTTTGATTTCCTCAATCTCATTCCTTTACACAACATATATATGAAAGTAACATTTAAAAATAACATTCAAGCAGCGTTGACGAAAAGATGAGGGAACGCTCAAAGATCTCCGTGCTTAGACCGAATTAAATCATTTCTAAATAACACAATTAGAAGAAAACATTGGGATAAATATTTTTCAGCAGTAGAAGGTTACCGAGATACAACAAACTCTAACACTATTTAAAACTCGCTCTCTTACATGCTGGAAAATGAAACAAAGTGAAAACCGCCATAAAATGACAGATACAAAGTGAGAATAACATCACCATCAAGCATAGACCAGGATCCCATAAATCAGCCTTGTATTGACATTGCTTCAAACCGGTTACAATCTTCAAATCCAATGTTTTAATCCATCTCTTTTCACAATCTAACCTCATCTCATGTAATGCGGTAGCTCTAAGAGCCTATGAAACCACTATTTACAAGCCAAGAGTTTCCACTCGTATGTCAGCCTACAATACTTCAAACGAATTACATTGACAACCAACTAATCCAACACTCATCTTCTTCTCGGGAGTATTTATAGAAGGATGAGGAGGTGAGATCTTAATAAAAAGATCTCAAATACAATTAATGCAGTAATTGATGTCTTCTTCGCCTAGGAGGCTCGATGAAGAATTTGTACATGTGTGTTCCACCGCATTTATGCGTTTATACCGATGAAGTAAGCTCGAAGAGAGCTGTTGACCTCTGAGGCTCTCGCGCACTATTAGGGTTACTCTGCAAACATTTTTGTCTATTAAATCACGTGCCGCAATAACTTGCTGTTCCGAGGCATAATATCTCGATCTCGTTCACTAAATTCATCCTCTCCGATTGAGCATTCTCGAGGCACAGGGTGGCACTCGTGGTGGTCGAGGAATCAATTACGCTCAAAGTATGGTGGTGGAGACGATCCGTCCGATGAACACTTTTAGGTCTCGCTTTAATCCGTGCCTCCAGCCGGATTAGGCTTTTGATAACCGCTCTTGGCCGTAATCCCCGCCAATTTAGTCATAAAACCGCCGCTCCGGTTCACTCCGTCTTCAAAATCTGATACTCTTTCTCCGTTTCCGATATCGATGGCATTCTTCAAGCTTTGACGTGGACGTGCAAAGAACCAAAGCTCGTGTAAACTTTGTTGATATCATCGTTCTTCTCCGTATGATCGATTCCCCGGACGGACCTGGCGACCGTCCAGTCTATCACCCCCATCCTTTAGATCTTTATAGAACACGAAGAAAAAACCTTAAAAACCCGCAAAAAACAAAACGAGGAAATCCCCGCGTTATACGATAGACCGCACCCGAGGGCGTGCGGGAAAAAGCGAGCGATCGTAGCCACTGATCGTAGGGGCGATCGACCCGTCGAGCAATTTGAACAACAATCCGAAAAAGGCGAACCGTTCAACGGAATCGGGAGAGTGAACGTAAACCGTCGATCTACACAGAGATCGACGCGGGATTTGCGCCTTTAAACGCGCCTTGTGGGAAGATTTAACTCCGCGTGGGCAGAGAGGCGCACTAGACGACCGCTTTCCGCGATGGGGAGGGCTCCGCATCCGACGGCGGGGGTGAATCCCCGCCGCGGGCCACAGACGAGTTTTAACGGCGCGGCATGAGCACATGGCATGGCGGTTTTGGGGTGAGGTGGAGGCACATCGCAGCCTGGCCGCGAAAGTGTGGGATCGCCGGCCGACGCGTATAAAACCGCCCGGGACGGAAAGGTGGTGTGGGCTGAAACCGTGAACCGGGAAAACAACAGCCGAAGCGTCCACCGTACGAGGGGTATTCCGCTCCGTTGATCCGTGCGCAGATCGACGGCCGAGGACCTCGGCGCAGAGGAACACGTGGATTAATATTTCATCCCCCGAACCTTATAAAGATGGGTCTTTTCGAAGGTTTTGAAGGGAAAAGGGCAGTAGCCGGACCACGCCTTGGTTCAAAGCCTTTAGACTTGGAGCGTACGGTCATGGCGCTCGGGTATGTGAAGGAAGAATCGAAAAGGTGCTTAGCTCTGAGTGGAGAAACTCAACGCACAGAAACATATGTTTTTCTATGAGCTTTTTAAATCGATTTTTGCGAAAGGAGAAAGGTTCCGATAGGTTAAGAAGTGGGTTTTTAACCCTCAGAAATGAGATTATTGGAGGGGTAAGGAATATAACGGGTTTTAGTGGGGTTTTTATGGATGAAAGGAGACTTGAAGAAATGAAGAAAAGATGGAAGAAGGGGAGAGGAAAAGGAGGAGGATGCAGAAAGCAATTTTTGGCTAGGATTTTCATGGAATATCGTAGAGGGCAAGAGAGAGAAAAGTATGAAGAATCAACCAGATAGTCTAGGATCTTAGCTAACACGCCTCTTCAAGCACCAACAAGTTTCGTGGATTGGAATTTTTTTTCTTGAAGGCCGCAAAAGAATATTTAGCCACCAACCGATATAATTGAAAAATATAGGTGACTAGCTGCAGTCATGCAGTAGTCAGGCCGGATTTTTAGAAGGCCTAGAAGAGCTAGGCTCACTGAGGTACTATCTTCTCGCAATAGTCACACCAACTCCTCCAAGCTCAATCGTGAACTTATGTAAATTTGGTGAGATACTATAGTAACGATATCATCTCTTTCTACATCTTAATGTTTCAAAGTTTGTCTTTCAGTGGCCAATTTTCTATGGTCACTTTTATTTTTAGAATAGCTTAAGTCGAGGCCTTCACACATAGAAAATGGTGTCTCTTTTCCATGGAGATTTGAGAGCCACATGGTATCTCACACCTTGCATAAGAATTCTCTTGATCTTTGCAACATCCTTCTTCCATTGGGCTAACTTTTGTGCATCCGAATGTGGAGGTTTTGCAATGTCAGCTTTAACATATTTTGACACACCATTTTCATTGATCACCGCCTCCATTCGATCCTTCAAAGCTATACAATTCGAGCTACCTCTAGGGCATAATCTAATCTCAACTCGTTGAACATATTCTCCCGATCCCGAAGAAAATTTGTTGACTTGAGAGACAAGTTTGAAATATTGGGTTTTAATGTTAATTCAAAGATGGCCTTTCGATACCATGTATAAATTTGATAGAAAATGAAACTATGCAAGAATTCTAACTAAAAAATCATGAGACGCAATTTACTTCCTACTCATCCGCGGAATAAAATCCACAATTTAGAACAAAATGCATAGATATGCAATAATAAAAACCACAAATACGTAGTGATTTATAAAGTGAGAACCCAACTAGGAAAAACCCCTCAATATCAGCTCACACTTAGCCATATCGCCTCACCAAGGCTTCTATTTCCCTCGCACAATTTCTCAAGGATTGATCATATGATCTCATGCAACACCTATACACCTCAATCTAGTTTGCTACCGCTTGTTACATTGTCTTATCATCTCCACTTCAACTCGAAACTCAAATTCTCTCGCATGCACTAGCTATTTTAGGTTGATTGGTCGCATTAACTAACAAATCTTTAAGTTAGACCGATGTCCCACTACACAATTGACCTTCAAATGACTCTAACAAATTAGAGCTCGCTTAACTAAATACAACTCGAAAATAATCAACTAGATCACCAAAATTTAACAATTACACATGCATAATTGAAATATAAGCTTCTCTAACTTGAATTTATTGAGCTAACAAAGTAACAAGAGCCATAAAGTCACACAAGTTAACTCTCCAAGTTGTCTTGTTGATGTGGAAATTGATTTACTCAATTTGAATTAGTGCTAAAGTTAAAATTGAGCCCTTCTTGCTACATTTTTCAACATAAATGACATTTCAAACTCATAATTTACAAAAATATCCCCCCCCTTACGTCATCTTCACCCTCGCCCATATATATTATAGAGAAAATCACAATATTATAATAAAATTGACGTTCCTAATATTTTCCCTAGTACCCACACTCACCCTCATCCTCACCCTCATATATAAGGGTGGGCATATAAGGGTTGGGCAAGAGAAATATTAGGAAAAATATTATAATTTACCCAATATTCTCTCGTCACTCCTACTTAGTGAAATATTGAGGAAAACATAATTATAAGGGTGAAGCGTGCGTAAATATTTGGTAAATATTACAATACACAATATTTCTCCCATAATATATGAGGTATCGCTAGGGTAGATGGAAAAAATCGGGTATAGGGTTGGGGAGGAGTGGAATATGGGAAAAATATAGTCTCCCACCCCTATGAGTGAGGAGCAAGAGGTGCAAAAAAAATATGAGATATAGGGGTGGGGGGTGGTGGGAATAATTTAATTGATAATTCGTTGCCTCGGGCTTTATCTCATACATTTTTCTCATTATCCCATTCACTATGCTCTCGCTCCACCCTTATGAGAGTGGGGATTATATTTTTCTCATTATCTCCCCAACCCCACTATTATATATGAAGGCTATATAAGAATGCGAGGGTGAAATAACAAACAAAATATATAATATATTAAATTTTTTCAATTATTTTAGCCCACTCTTATATATATATATGGGTAGTTAGACGAGGAAAAATATTAGGTAAAGCATGCTATGTATCGTACTTATTATGTAACATGACTAACTTATTTTACTTAATATTTTCCCTCCACTCTAATGTAAGGGTGTGAAGGATTAATAAGCATAAAGGAAAAACATACAACATATATATTTTAGTCAATATTTCCTCCATCCACCCATATTTAATATATGTTTTACTCAATATTTTAGGATCAACCATAATATTGGAAAAAAAACATATTATTTATATTACTTAGATTATTTTTACCCAATATATGCTCCTATTTTGAATATCCATTCATTTGTTTTGGAGATATATTAACTCGCAAATAAAAATAATTGATTGCCGATCTGTCCATTGGTGGGGCTCGTCTTTATAGCCTCCCCTTTATAGAATTCCTGAAGAGTGTATTAACATCCATTCATTTGTTCCACCGAGAAACGTAGCTCATGGGAAAACAGTTGATGTGTGATGTTTCCATGGGTCAAACTCCTCTTAATAGCCTGTCCTCTATAGGATTCTTGGAGTGTAATAAGATTCACTCATTTGTTCCACGAAGAAATTGCTGATGTAAAGAAATTGTTTTGTGATGTTTCCATGGGTCAAACTCCTCTTAATAGCCTCTCCTTTATAGAATTCTTTGATTGTATATTAAGAGCCGTTCATTTGTTCCACGGAGAATTTTGGGGCATGTGAAAGTCATTGAACCGTGATATCGAATTCTTGAATGTATATTAAGATCAATTCATTTTCTCCATGGAGGAATTAAGCCCAAGTGAAAGTAATTGATGTTTGATGTTTCCATGGGTCGAATTCATGGAGTGTATATTAAGAACCATTCAATTGTTCCCACTGATAAATTTAGGGCATGTGAACGTAATTGATGTGCGATATATAATTCTTCAAGTTTATATTAAGATCCATTCATCCGTTCCACCTGAGAAATTTAAGGCGTGTGAAAAGAATTCACGTTTGATGTTTCCACGAGTCGAATTGTTGGAGTGTATATTAAAATCCATTCATTTAATATTCCACGGAGAAAATTAACGCTTGTGAAAGTAATTGATGTGTGATATAGAATTAATGTTTGATGTTTCCATGGATCAGAATTTTTGGAGTATGTAATAAGATCCATTCATTTGTTCCACTGAGAAATTTAGCCGATGTGAAAGTAATTGTCGCCTGGTGTTTACTTGACTCCAAGTGTCTTTTTATAGAATTCAGTAATTAATGTTTGATGTTTCCTGCATCGGAATTTTTGGAGTGTGTAATAAGATTCATTCATTTGTTACACCTGAGAAATTTAGCCCATGTGAAAGTAATTGTCGTGTGGTGTTTACTCGATTCCTGTTTAAGTGTCTTTTACAGACTTCTTGGAGTGTGTTAAGATCCATTCCTTTGTTCCACGGAGATATTTAGGGCATGTGAAAGTAACCGACGTGTGATCTTTCGATGGGTCAAAGTCTTCTTGAAATCCTCGCTTTCTATGGAATTCATACCTTCCCCCTAAAAAGGAGTCCTCTAATGTGATGAAATAGTGGTCATCGCCGCCTTATGAATTGAGGGGGACCTCGGGAGTTATAGACGCCGACGGCAATATCAATTAAGAAAAATCAATATCCTCCATCCAATTATTCTAAATATACATTATCACCCATTATCACCCAATAATCTTTGTAATCTATCGGGTGGTCCAGTTATAGCTTTGCTTCGTAGCTTCAATCATAATGACAACTTTGCTTTTCTACCATTACTTTGAATTCTCTACTCTTTGTGCCATATTTATTTGCAAGAAAAATAGACCTAAGTATTGGGCTATAATCATCTACGAAGGTTAGGAAATTGTAACTTCCTTCGAGTAATTAGGTTTGCTTTTAGACCATATAGATTTGTATGAACAAAGCTACAATAGTGCCTTTGCTCTATGAGACACCCTTAGGAAAAATGTCTTTATATTGCTTTGCTCTAATGCAAGTTTCACAAAAATTGGTTGGATCTTGATAGGGTGAAAACCCCTTGACCATCTTCTATAGTGTAATAGTTTAAATCCACCAAAATGTAAATGACCAAAATTGAAATGCTATAATTAAAAATATTCTTATAAATTTCCTAAATTGAAATGCTATAATTAAAAATATTCTCATAAATTTCCTTTTAACAAATGATTTCCTTTTAAACAAATGAGTTAGTCTTCCTATAATTATACTTGATTGGATGGAAAGAGAATACATTTTATTCTTTATTATCTTTAGTTTTGCCGTTAATATTTTACTAGAAAGCTTATCATATATGAAATAATCTTATCTCTCAAAAATTACATTATACATTTTTTGAATAAGTTTCCAAATACCAAGAAGATTATATTTCAAACCTAGAACATAGTACACATCTACTACTATTATATCATATGATTAGAGAATGAAACCACACTCGCTAAAACAATTAAACAAATGAATAACTCACAATAAAAGCACACAAGGAAATACAATAGAACTAAGCTATGCTCATTCAAATCACTTGAATGGTTTTGAAAATAGGAAAAATAAATAAACACAAAAAACTCATAAACAGATCCTTTAATTTTTTTTAAAGAAAATTAATAATATCAATTCTAATTTAAGGTCTTGTACACATGTTTATCTTCCCTTATATAATTCTATATAAACTACCAAAAAACTCGTAAAAACTTTCTTTCATCTATAATGTATTACATTCCTTCAATTGCTCCGAGGGCAACCATGATCATTGTTCATCTATAATGTATTACATTTATTCATTTTCTCTTAGGAGAACCATAACCATTGTTCATCTATAATGTACTACATTCATTCATTTGCTCCAGGAGAATTTAAGTGTTGCGAAAGAATGTATTGGTATGTATCCAGGCATGATTTGATGTCTAATAAAATTTAATGAATGGATATTATTTAAAAAGTTTGAATTTTCCACCGACGATATGTTTTTTGCCGGAAATAACTCCCAATCACCGCAATGAATAAAGAGTGGCAGCAGCCCATGCTTCATTGAATTTTTTCTGTGCAGGGAAGGGCAAGCCTTAGTTTTCAAATCTAGAGGCGTTCACGCAAAAATTAAAATAGAGTACCCGAGCCTTGTCTACGTTTAATTTTAATTTTTCCACATTGACTTACCATGCCTGCAGTTTCACGCTCGCAAATTTTCTTGTTTACCTCTTAAACCTTCACCATAAGCTATTTCCCCACTGATGCGATATCGGCGGGACCCACCACGAAACCTTATCGCATTTTAAATCTGCCACAAACCTTGTATTTCTCTTTATTTCCTTACGTTTTCGCTTACTGCACTTCTCGACGCTTAACCGCCCGCAGTCCGCGCTTTGCAAGATTTAAGTTTTAAACTTAAGCCCTTCACCGAATGTTAAATCTCTACCGGTGCGATCTGGAGGGACTCACAAACCTCACCGCACTTCACAACTCTTTCCACTTACCTTTTATGCCACCCGCAGTGCGCACTTTTCAAAGTTCATGACTTACCTTTTAAAACCACCCACAAGTTATTTTGTTTTGTTTGCGATGCGATCGCAAAGGGGCATGTGTCAAGCTCAGGAGGATAGCGTATACAGCGCATCACAAGTTCAGGAGTGTTACAGATAATGCCCGAAAGTTAAATAGTTTTTAGTGTGATGCGATGTGCCACGTCACATCGTATATCACAAATTTAAGTTTTTCCATGTTCGTGCATATGTTAAATGTTAAGTTCGCCAATGTGAGATGAAGTGCTGGACATGATGTGCTTTCTGAACTGAATCACATAAGTTTTCAAGTCCGCCCTTTTGTGTGTTGAACGTTGTTTCATGTGTAAACAACAAAATCAGAGCGGAGGACGATTTTGTTGTTTGAACATCCAGTCCAACATTAATTTAGTATTAAAGTTTCAAGCTTCGACCATTTGTATTAAACTATGTAATTTCATATCATGGAATGAAAAATTAGAATCATTCCTCTCCTATGTAAATTGTTGTCTCTCTGTGAATTTTTATTTTCCACATTTTGTGCTTTCTATGTGTTGAAAGGGGAACGCATTCCTCTGTGTTTCATTTATTCAGAATTTTCAACATGGTATCACAGATGTCTAGGCTCTCGGTGAAAGCACAAGCTCTCTTTATTGAAGAAGTCGAAAGTTTTTTTTGAGAAGCCGATTCTCAGAGCGACGAAGGTTTGTTTACATAGTCAAGATGGCGACAACATGCACAAGCCTAACAAATCCCCAACTACCATAGTTCAATGGGAATAATTATGATTATTGGGCTATTACAATGAAGGCCCTATTCTCCTCACAAGATATTTGGGAGTGATGGAAAATGGTTTCCAAGAACCAAATGCAGATGCGGTAGCATATAATGCTTTGACACAAGCACAAAGAGTTTTGTTGAGAGAAAATAAGAAGAAGGGACTCAAAGCCCTCTTCTATATTTTTTAAAACGGTACATGAGAGTATTTTCCCAAGGATTTCAGCAGCAACAAAGTCTAAGGAGGCATGGGATACCTTCCAGACAACCTATCAAGGCATGACAAAGGAGAAGACATCAAAACTTCAAATGTCGAGAAGAGATCTTGAAACTCTATGTATGAAAGAGTCCGATAACATAGCCTCATTCTTCACACATGTGATTCGGTTGGTTACCCAAATCGGAGTCTCATGGAGAGACGCTTGAAGAAAGGAGAATAGTGGATAAAGTCTTAAGAAGTCTACCATCAAGGTTTGATGCCATAATAGTGGCCATAGAAGAGACAAAGGATCTCTCACGAGTTTTCAGCAGTGAGCTTCATGCATCACTGATGTCTCATGAGCACGTACTAAACATAACAAAAAAATCCTCTTTGGAGCATGCATTCAAGACACAAATGTCTTTTGGTCAAGGTAGAGGTCAAGGAAGATCAAACTACTAAGGCAAAAGAAGAAGCTCACATAGAGGTGGAAGAAGCAACCCTGCAAACACAAGTGGAAGGGCGAGCTAGAATCCAAGCCAAGGCTCAAGCCGGAATCAAGCACAAGGACAGAGGTATGATAAATATCAAGTCGATGTCATTATTGCAAAAATTATGTTAATTATGCAAATGAATGTAGAAAGAAGAAAATTAACATGGGTAGTAAACCTAGTGTAAATTTTACAAAAGAAAATCGAGAACCAAGGAAATGTGCTTTGAACTTGTAATGTAGCACAAGAAAAAAAAGAAGATGTATGGGTCTTAGATTCAGAGGTTTAGTAACCATATGACTATAAACATAGCAATGTTTGCCAATCTAGATGAAAGTGTAAAATATGAAGTAACAACGAGGAGTGATAGCAAGGTCTTTGTCATGGGGAAAGGAAGAGTAAACATACTGAAAAATAAGGGAGAGAAGAAGTTTGTGCTATATGTATAGTATGTACACTGCTTGAAACGTAACCTTATAAGCATTGGAAAACTTGTGCATAATGGCTACAATGTGTTTTTAAAGAATGATGTGTGCACAATCATGGATTGTCCTTCAAGTAGACCGGTCATTGCAAAAGTGCATATGACAAGCAATAGAATGTTTCCTCTCAAGATAAAATCAGACTTGAAGGAAGGAGGTGTTGTAGCAGCTGTCACACAAGAAATATTTCAAGAAGAAGTGAAAGATGAGAACTCGTTATGGAATTTGAGATTTGGACATCTCTAGTTTTCGGAGGTTCGAATTTGTTGCATAGAAAAGGCATGGTAAAGTGATTACCATTTATAGAGAAACCAAATAGCCTATGTGAAGGTTGCATCTTGGGAAAACACCACAGAGAATCATTTACAGTAGGAAAGAGTATAAGGGCAAAGGCACCCTTGGAGATTCTCTAGTTAGATTTATGTGGACCAATGCAAAAGCCATCATTAGTTGGCACTCATTATGTTTTGACATTTATAGATGATTACGCAAGGAAGACATGGGTCTATTTCCTAAAACGGAAAAATGAAGTGTTTGAATGCAGTTCTACCACTTAAAAGCTCTTGTTGAGAAGCAAAGTGGACACTACATAAAAGTGTTGAGAATCAGACAGAGGTGGAGAATATATCTCCAAAGATATATTCTCCAAGAAATGCTTACGGAATTCCAGGAAATCCGGGAAACCAACATGCCTATGCAAATATCCATTATTGAACATATACATATAACAAAGGAAGCTAAAAAAAATAGCAAGAGTTTCTTCCTTCATTAAAGTAATCACTAAATTTGATTTTGTCTAGCTGAAAAAACAATTTGTTTGTCAACCATCCAGTGCCCAAATATATGTCTCCTATATATCCCGAGCCACCTCCATACCTCTGTGGAAGAATAGCAAAAAACATCAAAGATATCCCACAGTACTATCTGTGATAAAGACTGATGCCCAAAAAAAACACAGATAAGAATCCTTTAGTCATAAAGTAGACATTCTCCTTAAAACATATATAATTCTCCATAAAATTCCATCTGAGAAATGAACTGCTAAGGTACATATATCAAATCAGTGAGGCAGTACTGATAGAAGGATCAATTATTCCCATAAGCGGAGCTGGTGAAGGTTTAGCATGCCTTCCATATTTTCATTAATTTCCCATTGACCCTTAGCCAACACCAATCCTCTTCTTCCTCTTTATGAAAGGAGATTGACTTCCTCATTTCCTTCTCTATATACATGACAAAAGGAGAGATATGAGAAATTCTTCACCGTGTTAATGATGTTTTGTACAGAAGAAGGCGAGTATCATTTTTTTAGCTTTGATTTCTCATTCAACCAAATGATCACGTTCAGGGAGTCACCATAAATCTATCTCACTTATGTTCATAATTTTTTCCAATTGGAGAAGTTTGAGATAAAAAAAATTTGCAAAGTTATTTATAGCGGGTCCATTATTTATGGCAGATGCACTATATCATGGAGAGGAGAAGAAATTATATATATATATTATATTTATAAGTGTGTTTATTTTAAAATAGAGTTTTTAGAATTCTAGTTCAATTTTTATTAGGTGGAAGGTATAGACTTAGTATTAGTAATGTTGAGATTTATCTTAAAAGTTGTGTTTTTTTTGTCTCTTTAATTAAATTGATTAATTAAAAAATGGCATATAAATAAGTGTCATATAAAATGAGTTATGGATTATTTTAGGCATCTTATGATATTGCTAGAAAGATTATTTACAAAATAAAAATCTCCATAACTACGTCGGAATAAATCAAAAATCTAACAACATGTTTTTTTTAATATATATATATATATATATATATATATATATATATATATATATATATATATATATATATATATATATATATATAACAATAATTTAAAATAAAGTTAAAATTTAGTTAATTTTTATGAATATTTTAATTTTTGACAATATGAAATATATCATAAAATAAATATTTTGATGAATATAATGGATTGATATTTATTGCCATTTATCAACCATTTATATAATATGAAAATAGTAAAATATTTTTTAAATTTAAATGAAAATTTAACCTAAAATAAAGATTTATTTTATAAATAAAGAAAGCTTTTCTTAAAACACAAACTTAATAACCCTTTGGTCCCAAGGCAATCAAGTATCGGTGACGGTGGTGTTAATGCTCCAAGGACGGAAGTGTCAGATGACAACTAAGTATGAGGGCAAGTGGAGCGCAGGATGGGTTGCCCTCTTATTCCTCTTCCGTTCGAAAGAGGAATATTTTAAGGATAATCTCCGTGGTCACAAGTTATAAGAATTTTACCATAAGAAACGGAGTCCTTCAAACCTCTTGCCAGGATTTTGGAAGGGTGCTTTTAGGGCTAACAAATGTTTGGAAGATAACTGCACCCAACACTGCAGTCTGAATCATTTATTTGATATATGTTTTGTGGCTATACATCACTTGAGTATGTATTAATATCCATCATTTCTGGGCCCTTGCATTTCCAGTTGTTTCGAAATGGTGTCAGGATGGAGAATGGCTCCATACCATTTGGCCAATATTTCTATTGATAGTTTTCTGGAGCAACCGTTTATGCTTGATGATACTTGGGCTGTTATATGCTTTTGATTATGTAGGACTTTTATAGTACTCGATGATGATAGAGGGACATCTTTTTGAGAGATTAGGTCTTTGTATTGGGATGCAACTATTTACCGTGGAATTTAGAATGGCTATGGTTATATCTGTTATGTTAGTTCATTATGTCTGTAGATACTTATGGCTGATGGTAGCAAGTGTGGACTATATTAAGACCATGTACTGGTTTTCAATGTAATGAATGTCAGTGTTTTTTTCTTTCAAAAACTGTATTAATATCCATCACCCATTTATTCTTCCCAAGAAGGAATTTTGGGGAATTTAGCTCCACCCAAAGAAACGATTAATGATGCTAATACCATGGCGCAGACTTCTGTTGATAGCCTGCACCTCCCTCTTCTTGCCACTTATTCTTGCGCAGGCCGATGAAGATAATCCACACACCACTTTCATCTTCGACGGATTTAACGGAACCCACCTGATCTTGGAAAAGGAGGCTTCTGTCATCGGTTCCAAATCCGTGCTTGCTCTCACAAAGCAAGCACATTTTATGATCGGCCGCGCACTCTATTCAATTCCTGTGCAGATGAAAAGCAACGAGACTTGTTTCTCCTTTAGCACTACCTTCGTTTTTTCCATTGTGCATCCTCACTCTAACGAAGGAGGACATGGACTAGCGTTCATCATGATGCCCCACAGATACCCCATTCGCGCTATGGCGACCCAGTTTCTGGGCTTGTTTGACCTCACTAATAACGGGCAGCCGTACAATCACTTATTTGCAGTGGAGTTCGATACGTGCAAGAATCTGGAATTCAATGATCCCGACGACAACCACGTGGGTGTAGACATCAACAGCATCGTCTCGAGGCAGACCAAGCCTGCCGGGTATTGGAATGGGGAGGACCGCTTCCATGGATTGAGCCTCAAGAGTGGACAGAACATACAGGTCTGGATCGATTACAATCATCCTCAAAAACACCTCAACGTTACCATCGCGTTGGCCGGGTTGCCAAGACCGCACAGGCCATTGATATCTATGAAAATTGATCTGCAAAGTGTTCTGCAAGAGAAGATGTTTGTTGGATTTTCAGCATCCACAGGAATGTTAGTGGAAGACCACTACGTTATGGCGTGGAGCTTCACCAACGAAGGCACGGCGCCGCCCCTGAATGTATCGCGTCTCCCTTCATTTGCTAACATGCAGTATTCCAAAGGTCTGGAGCCGGGATTCATAGCCGGCGTCACCGTGGCCACCTTGGTTCTCTTCACGCTTGCGATTGGGGCGGTCCGGTTTCTCAAAAGAACGAAAAACAGGGAAACGATCGAAGAATGGGAGGAAGAGTACTGGCCCCATAGATTCACTTACAAGGAGCTCAGCATAGCTACCAGCAGATTCCGGGGTGAAAACGTTTTGGGACAAGGGGGTTTTGGTAAAGTTTACAAGGGTGTCCTCCCCAGCAGCGGCCAAGAAGTAGCAGTGAAGTGCATGACGAAGGAGTTAACGGAGGGAATGAAAGGGTTCGTCGCAGAGATTTCGAGCATGGGGCGTCTACAGCACCGGAATCTGGTCCATATCCGGGGCTGGTGCCGGAGAGAAAAGCAATTATTCATAGTTTACGACTATATGCCTAACGGCAGTTTGGATAATCTCATATTCGGGAACCCGACCATAGTTATGCCGTGGCCTCGGCGATACGCGATCCTGAAAGGCGTGGCGGCCGGACTGCTGTATCTACACGAGGGATGGGAGAAACTGGTGATCCACAGAGACATCAAGGCAAGCAACGTGCTTCTGGATTCCGAGCTCAACGGGCGGCTAGGAGATTTTGGCCTCGCCCGACTGCATGATCAGAGCGAGAATCCTCGGACGACTCATGTGGTCGGAACATTGGGGTACATAGCGCCGGAGCTCATATACACGGGGAAGGCGACTCCCAGCTCGGATGTATTCAGTTTCGGGGTTCTGCTGTTGGAAGTGGCATGCGGGAGGAGGCCCGTGGATCTGTCGAAGGACGCCGAGCAAACGATTTTAGTGGAGTGGGCATGGGAGCTGTACAGCGAGGAGAGGCTGCCAGAGGCATCGGATCCAAAGCTGGGGAAGGACGGATATGATGCGGGCGAGATGGAGAAGGTGCTCAAATTGGGGTTGTTGTGCTGTCACCCAGAGCCGGGGAACAGACTGCGCATCCGCCATGTTTGCCAAATACTGGAAGGCGAAGCTCCTCTTCCGGACATCTGCTTGGCTTCGTTAAACGTCAGTGTTATGGGTTCTTAACCCACAGCTGGTCTTTCTTCGTTATGTTACTAAGAAATAAAGGCGGCCAGAAGGAACGTGCTCGATAGCGCCTCCGCTAATTCAAATTGCAAAATGTTTTGAAGGTCGTATACTATATTCTGCGGTATACTGAATTTTCCATCGGATATTCACGATAACCCGCGCAAAAGAGTTAACAGGTATATTGATATTCTACACAATTTCAGAAAAAGGCATGGGATATATTATTGTTTTACATTTATTATTGTAAATATTGTTCTACTTTAATACAAAGGCATCAATGAATTGTTCCAGAGTTCTTTAAATGGAATGTAATGCAAATCTGAATAAGGATATGCAGACCATGCGCAAAATACAGTGTATAGTGTATGGTAGAGTGGGCGTTTAAAGATGGTTTCAAGATTTCCTTTTTCATTACAACATAATCTTTTTAACTAGCACAACCACATTATATTTACTAATGTGGTTGATATACGCCGATAGGCCTATATCCACTACCCATCACATTAATTTATATATCAATAAATAAATATTATATATAATAATTTTATTATATTAACTTGAAATATATATATTATATATTAATAAGAATATTAATATATTAATTATGATGCTAAATCACAAAAATATTCGATATATATTAATAATATTATAATAAGTATTAATAATATATATTAAAAATATTTATTAATATATTAAAAAATATTAACTATTATAATATATTAATAATATATATTATATCATAGTTGGTTATATTATTAATAATATATATTAATAATATTACTAATAATCATTATTAATAAATATTTGAATATTTATTTATAATGATTATTAGTAATATTATAATATTATTAATATCTAAAATATATTATATATATATTATTAATATTATAATAAGTATTAATAATATATATTAAAAATATTTTTTAATATATTAATAATATTAACTATATACATCCTATAAATTAACTTGAAATATATATAATATATATTAATAATATTTATTAATATAAAAATAATAAAAATAATATATAATATTTTAATATTTATTTATATATTAATATCATAGATGGTTATATTATTAATAAACCAAAAGAACTAATAATATATTTATAATATATATTATATCATAGTTGGTTATATTATTAATAATAATATTATAATATTACTAATAATCATTATTAATAAATATTTGAATATTTATTTATAATATATATTAATATATTAATAATATTAAACTCAAGAGAGTAATAAACCATATGAAACAATATTTAAAAACAAAAAACCTAAGAGATTAATAAACCCGAACAATTAATATTTTAAAGTGAAGATATTAATAAACCCAAGGGATAATTAATAATACAAACTCAATGCCATCATAAACCAAAGGTTTAAATATTATAAACCATAGCAGTTGGTGAACCCAAGGGATAAATATTATAAACATAAGGGATCAATATTAAAAACACAAGAGATTAATAAACCGTAAGAATTGATATTTTAAACTAAAAAACCTAATAAATTAATAATCCATAAGAATCAGTATTTTAAACATAAGATATTAATAAACCAACGAGATTATTAACATTATAAACCAAAAGAACTAATAGACCCAAGGGTTTAATGTTATCAGCGAACCCAAGGGATAAATATCATAAACCTAACGGATGAATATTATAAACAATAAAGATTAATAAACCCTAAGAATTAATATTTTAAACTGAAAAATCTAAGAAATTAACAAACCCTGAGAATTAGTATTTTAAACTCAAGAGAGTAATAAACCGAATATGTGATTAACATTATAAACCAAAATAACTAATAAACCCAAGGGTTTAATATTATAAACCAAAGGAGTCGGTGAAAACCAAGGGATAAATATTAGAAACCTAAGGGATCAATAAAGCTAAGGGAAATATTAAAAAACAAGTAGAGATTAATAAAACCCAAGACTTTAATACTATAAACCAAATCAATTGGTGAACCCAAGGGAAAACCATTACCCAAAAAAATTATAAACCAAAGGAATTGGTGAGCGAAGGGAATTGATTTAAACATTGAGACAATTGTTGTCACAATGCGACGTTGGACCAACTATGACCAAGGTTGGCCATGGGTGATTTTCATATTGAGACAATATTTGTCAGAATGTGACATTTGATCATGGATGACATTGATTGATTATTCATATTATAAACAAAAATAACTAATAAACCCAAGGGTTTAATATTATAAACCAAAGGAATTGGTGGACCCAAGAGACAACCATCACCCAACAAATTATAAACCAAAATAAATTGGTGAACCCAAGGGAATTGATTTAAACATTGAGAGAATTGTTGTCACAATGCAACGTTGGACCAACTATGACCAGGGGTTGGCCATGGGTGATTTTCATATTGAGACAATATTTGTCGGGAATGTGACATTTGATCATGGATGACATTGATCGATTATTTATATTATAAACCAAAAGAACTAATAAACCCAAGGGTTTAATATTGTAAACCAAAGGAATTGGTGAACCCAAGGGACAACCATTACCCAACAAATTATAAACCAAAAGGAATTGGCGAACCCAAGGGGAAATTGATTTAAACATTGAGACAATTGTTGTCACGATGCGACATTTGATCATGGATGACATTGATCGATTATTCATATTATAAAACAAAAGAACCAATAACCCCAAGGGTTTAATATTATAAACCAAAGGAATTGGTGAACCCAAGGGAATTGATTTAAATATTGAGACAATTGTTGTCATAATGCGACGTTCGACCAACTATGACCATGGTTGGCCATGGGTGATTTTCATATTGAGACAATGTTTCTTCAGAATGAGACATTTGATCGTGGATTACATTGATCGATTATTCATATTATAAACCAAAAGAACTAATAAACCCAAGGGTTTAATATTATAAACCAAAAGAATTGGTGAACCCAAGGGGAAAAACCATTACCCGAGCAAATATTAAAAACCTAAGGGATCAATAAGGCTAAGGGAAATATTAAAAACAGTAGAGATTAATAAAACTTAAGGGTTTAATATTATAAACCAAAGGAATTGGTGAACCCAAGGGAAAAACCATTACCCAACAAATTATAAACGAAAGGAATTGGTGAACCCAAGGGAATTGATTTAAACATTGAGACAATTGTTATCATAATGCAACGTTTGACCAACTATGACCATGGTTGGCCATGGGTCATTTTCATATTGAGACAATGTTTGTCGGAGAATGTGACATTTGATCATGGATGACATTGAACGATTATTTATATTATAAACCAAAAGAACTAATAAACCCAAGGGTTTAATATTATAAACCAAAGGAATTGGTGAACCCAAGGGTTTAATATTATAAAACAAAGGAATTGGTGAACCCAAGGAAATTCATTTAAACATTGAGACAATTGTTGTCACAATGCGACGTTGGACCAAGTATGACCATGGTTGGCCATGGCTGATTTCATATTCAGACAATTTGATGATGGATGTCATTGATCGATTATTCATATTATAAACCAAAAAGAACTAATAAACCCAAGGGTTTAATATTATAAACCAAAGGAATTGGTGAACCCAAGGGAATTGATTTAAACATTGAAACAATTTTTGTCGAAATGCGACGTTCGGCCAACTATGACCATGGTTGGCCATGAGTGATTTTCATATTGAGAAAATATTAGTCGGAATGTGACATTTGACCATGGATGACATTGATCGATTATTCATATTATAAACCAAAAGAACTAATAAACCCAAGGGTTTAATATTATAAACCAAAGGAATTGGTGAACCCAAGGGAATTGATTTAAACATTGAGACAATTGTTGTCACAATGCGACGTTGGACCAACTATGACCATGGTTGGCCATGGGTGATTTTAATATTGAGACAATATTTGTCAGAATGTGACATTTGATCATGAATGACATTGATTGATTATTCATATTATAAACCAAAATAACTAATAAACTCAAGGTTTAAATATTATAAACCAAAGGAATTGGTGAACCCAAGGGAATTGATTTAAACATTGAGACAATTGTTGTCACAATGTGACGTTGGACCAACTATGACCATGGTTGGCCATGGGTGGTTTTTCATATTGAGACAATATTTGTCAGAATGTGACATTTGATCATGGATGGCATATATGGATTATTCATATTATAGACCAAAAGAACTAATAAACCCAAGGGCTTAATATTATAAACCAAAGGAATTCGTGAACCCAAGGGAATTGATTTAAACATTGAGACAATTGTTGTCACAATGTGACGTTGGACCAACTATGACCATGGTTGGCCATGGGTGATTTTCATATTGAGACAATATTTGTCGAATGTGACATTTGATCATGGATGGCATAGATGGATTATTCATATTATAAACCAAAAGAACTAATAAACCCAAGGGTTTAATATTATAAACCAAAGAAATTGGTGAACCCAAGGGAAAACCATTACCCAACAAATTATAAACCAAAGGAATTGGTGAACCCAAGGGAACTGATTTAAACATTGAGAAAATTGTTGTCACAATGCGACGTTGGACCAACTATGACCATGGTTGGCAATGGGTGATTTTCATATTGAGACAATATTTGTCACAATGTGACATTTGATCATGGATGACATTGATCGATTATTCATATTATAAACCAAAAGAACTAATAAACCCAAGGGTTTAATATTATAAACCGAAGGAATTGGTGAACCCAAGGGAATTGATTTAAACATTGAGACAATTATTGTCACAATGCGACGTTGGACCAACTATGACCATGGTTGGCCATGGGTCATTTTCATATTGAGACAATGTTTGTCAGAATGTGACATTTGATCATGGATGACATTGATCGATTATTTATATTATAAAACAAAAGAACTAATAAACCCAAGGGTTTAATATTATAAACAAAGGAATTGGTGAACCCAAGGGAAAACCATTACCCAACAAATTATAAACCAAAGGAATTGGTGAACCCAAGGGAATTCATTTAAACATTGAGACAATTGTTGTCACAATGCGACGTTGGACCAAGTATAACCATGGTTGGCCATGGGCTGATTTCATATTCGGACAATTTGATGATAGATGAAATTGATCGATTATTCATATTATAAACCGAAAGAACTAATAAACCTAAGGTTTTAATATTATAAACCAAAGGAATTGGTGAACCCAAGGGGATTGATTTAAACATTGAGACAATTGTGGTCACGATGCGACGTTCGGCCAACTATGACCATGGTTGGCCATGAGTGATTTTCATATTGAGACAATATTAGTCAGAATGTGACATTTGATCATGGATGACATTTATCGATTATTCATATTATAAACCAAAAGAACGAATAAACCCAAGGGTTTAATATTATAAACCAAAGGAATTGGTGAACCCAAGGGAAAACCATTACCCAACAAGTTATAAATGAAAGGAATTGGTGAACCCAAGGGAATTGATTTAAACATTGAGACAAGTGTCGTCACAATGCGACATTGGACCAACTATGACCATGGTTGGCCATGGGTGATTTTAATATTGAGACAATATTTGTCAGAATGTGACATTTGATCATGGATGACATTGATTGATTATTCATATTATAAACCAAAATAACTAATAAACTCAAGGTTTTAATATTATAAACCAAAGGAATTGGTGAACCCAAGGGAATTGATTTAAACATTGAGACAATTGTTGTAACAATGTGACGTTGGACCAACTATGACCATGGTTGGCCATGGGTGGTTTTCATATTGAGACAATATTTGTCGAGAATGTGACATTTGATCATGGATGGCATAGATGGAGTATTCATATTATAGACCAAAAGAACTAATAAACCCAAGGGCTTAATATTATAAACCAAAGGAATTGGTGAACCCAAGGGAATTGATTTAAACATTGAGACAATTGTTGTCACAATGTGACGTTGGACCAACTATGACCATGGTTGGCCATGGGTGATTTTCATATTGAGACAATATTTGTCAAAATGTGACATTTGATCATGGATGGCATAGATGGATTATTCATATTATAAACCAAAAGAACTAATAAACCCAAGGGTTTAATATTATAAACCAAAGAAATTGGTGAACCCAAGGGAAAACCGTTACCCAAAAAATTATAAACCAAAGGAATTGGTGAACCCAAGGGAACTGATTTAAACATTGAGAAAATTGTTGTCACAATGTGACGTTGGACCAACTATGACCATGGTTGGCAATGGGTGATTTTCATATTGAGACAATATTTGTCACAATGTGACATTTGATCATGGATGACATTGATCGATTATTCATATTATAAACCAAAAGAACTAATAAACCCAAGGGTTTAATATTATAAGCCGAAGGAATTGGTGAACCCAAGGGAATTGATTTAAACATTGAGACAATTATTGTCACAATGCGACGTTGGACCAACTATGACCATGGTTGGCCATGGGTCATTTTCATATTGAGACAATGTTTGTCGGGAATGTGACATTTGATCATGGATGACATTGATCGATTATTTATATTATAAAACAAAAGAACTAATAAACCCAAGGGTTTAATATTATAAACCAAAGGAATTGGTGAACCCAAGGGAAAACCATTACCCAACAAATTATAAACCAAAGGAATCGGTGAACCCAAGGGAATTCATTTAAACATTGAGACAATTGTTGTCACAATGCGACGTTGGACCAAGTATAACCATGGTTGGCCATGGCTGATTTCATATTCAGACAATTTGATGATAGATGAAATTGATCGATTATTCATATTATAAACCGAAAGAACTAATAAACCTAAGGTTTTAATATTATAAACCAAAGGAATTGGTGAACCCAAGGGGATTGATTTAAACATTGAGACAATTGTGGTCACGATGCGACGTTCGGCCAACTATGACCATGGTTGGCCATGAGTGATTTTCATATTGAGACAATATTAGTCAGAATGTGACATTTGATCATGGATGACATTGATCGATTATTCATATTATAAACCAAAAGAACAAATAAACCCAAGGGTTTAATATTATAAACCAAAGGAATTGGTGAACCCAAGGGAAAACCATTACCCAACAAGTTATAAATGAAAGGAATTGGTGAACCCAAGGGAATTGATTTAAACATTGAGACAAGTGTTGTCACAATGCGACATTGGACCAACTATGACCATGGTTGGCCATGGGTGATTTTAATATTGAGACAATATTTGTCAGAATGTGACATTTGATCATGGATGACATTGATTGATTATTCATATTATAAACCAAAAATAACTAATAAACTCAAGGTTTTAATATTATAAACCAAAGGAATTGGTGAACCCAAGGAATTGATTTAAACATTGAGACAATTGTTGTAACAATGTGACGTTGGACCAACTATGACCATGGTTGGCCATGGGTGGTTTTCATATTGAGACAATATTTGTCAGAATGTGACATTTGATCATGGATGGCATAGATGGAGTATTCATATTATAGACCAAAAGAACTAATAAACCCAAGGGCTTAATATTATAAACCAAAGGAATTGGTGAACCCAAGGGAATTGATTTAAACATTGAGACAATTGTTGTCACAATGTGACGTTGGACCAACTATGACCATGGTTGGCCATGGGTGATTTTCATATTGAGACAATATTTGTCAGAATGTGACATTTGATCATGGATGGCATAGATGGATTATTCATATTATAAACCAAAAGAACTAATAAACCCAAGGGTTTAATATTATAAACCAAAGAAATTGGTGAACCCAAGGGAAAACCATTACCCAACAAATTATAAACCAAAGGAATTGGTGAACCCAAGGGAACTGATTTAAACATTGAGAAAATTGTTGTCACAATGTGACGTTGGACCAACTATGACCATGGTTGGCAATGGGTGATTTTCATATTGAGACAATATTTGTCACAATGTGACATTTGATCATGGATGACATTGATCGATTATTCATATTATAAACCAAAAGAACTAATAAACCCAAGGGTTTAATATTATAAACCGAAGGAATTGGTGAACCCGAGGGAATTGATTTAAACATTGAGACAATTATTGTCACAATGCGACGTTGGACCAACTATGACCATGGTTGGCCATGGGTCATTTTCATATTGAGACAATGTTTGTCAGAATGTGACATTTGATCATGGATGACATTGATCGATTATTTATATTATAAAACAAAAGAACTAATAAACCCAAGGGTTTAATATTATAAACCAAAGGAATTGGTGAACCCAAGGGAAAACCATTACCTAACAAATTATAAACCAAAGGAATTGGTGAACCCAAGGGAATTCGTTTAAACATTGAGACAATTGTTGTCACAATGCGACGTTGGACCAAGTATAACCATGGTTGGCCATGGCTGATTTCATATTCAGACAATTTGATGATAGATGAAATTGATCGATTATTCATATTATAAACCGAAAGAACTAATAAACCTAAGGTTTTAATATTATAAACCAAATGAATTGGTGAACCCAAGGGGATTGATTTAAACATTGAGACAATTGTGGTCACGATGCGACGTTCGACTAACTATGACCATGGTTGGCCATGAGTGATTTTCATATTGAGACAATATTAGTCGGGAATGTGACATTTGATCATGGATGACATTGATCGATTATTCATATTATAAACCAAAAGAACTAATAAACCCAAGGGTTTAATATTATAAACCAAAGGAATTGGTGAACCCAAGGGAAAACCATTACCCAACAAGTTATAAATGAAAGGAATTGGTGAACCCAAGGGAATTGATTTAAACATTGAGACAAGTGTTGTCACAATGCGACATTGGAGCAATTATGACCATGGTTGGCCATGGGTGATTTTAATATTGAGACAATATTTGTCGAGAATGTGACATTTGGTCATGGATGACATTGATTGATTATTCATATTATAAACCAAAATAACTAATAAACTCAAGGTTTTAATATTATAAACCAAAGGAATTGGTGAACCCAAAGGAATTGTTTTAAACATTGAAACAATTGTTGTCACAATGTGACATTGGACCAACTATGACCATGGTTGGCCATGGGTGATTTTCATATTGAGACAATATTTGTGAGAATGTGACATTTGATCATGGATGGAATAGATGGAGTATTCATATTATAGACCAAAAGAACTACTAAACCCAAGGGTTTTGATATTATAAACCAAAGAAATTGGTGAACCCAAGGGAATTGATTTAAACATTGAGACAATTGTTGTCACAATGTGACGTTGGACCAACTATGACCATGGTTGGCTATGGGTGATTTTCATATTGAGACAATATTTGTCGGAATGTGACATTTGATCATGGATGGCATAGATGGATTATTCATATTATAGACCAAAAGAACTAATAAACCCAAGGGTTTTGATATTATAAAACAAAGAAATTGGTGAACCCAAGGGAAAACCATTACCCGACAAATTATAAACCAAAGGAATTGGTGAACCCAAGGGAATTGATTTAAACATTGAGAAAATTGTTGTCACAATGCGACGTTGGACCAACTATGACCATCGTTGGCAATGGGTGATTTTCATATTGAGACAATATTTGTCACAATGTGACATTTGATGATGGATGACATTGATCCATTATTCATATTATAAACCAAAAGAACTAATAAACCCAAAGGTTTAATATTATAAACCAAAGGAATTGGTGAACCCAAGGGAATTGATTTAAACATTGAGACAATTGTTGTCACAATGCGACATTGGACCAACTATGACCATGGTTGGCAATGGGTGATTTTCATATTGAGACAATATTTGTCGAATGTGACATTTGATCATGGATGAGATTGATCGATTGTTCATATTATAAACCAAAAGAACTAATAAACCCAAGGGTTTAATATTATAAACCAAAATAATTGGTGAACCGAAGGGAAAAACCATTAACCAACAAATTATAAACCGCATAGTGATCGGTCAACCTTACTCGATTGTTAATATTATAAACCGACGTTGGACCAACTATGACCATGGTTGGCCATGTGTGATTTTCATATTGAGACAATATTTGTCAGAATGTGACATTTGATCATGGGTGACATTGATCAAAAATGGCTAATGCTAATTAGAAATGGTTTCCCATGGTTGATTTTCATATTGAGTCGGTGTTTTTCATAATGTTAAATTGGACCATGCATTAGTATTAAACTCTAGGACTAATATTTAAAACCCAATATTTGGGGAGCCTAAGGGAAAAAATATTAAGAACATAAGAGATCAACAAGGCCAAGGGATACCTATAAAAAAACAAAAAAAATTAGTAAAGGCTAGGAATAAATATTTTAAATACAAATGATGAAAAACTCACATGATTAATAAAGAGATTAATAAATCTTAGGAATCAATATTTTAAAAATATTGTTTATCACTAATGATGTTAATACTATTTATATTAATAGTGTTAATTTTTTATATCAATAGTAATATCATTACGTAATATTAATCATCATATTTTTACAGTGAATATAATTAAAAAAAGAATATTAATAAAAAACATATTTATTATTATAAAGAAAAACATTATTAATATTATTTATCAATATTAATGTTAATAGGATTTATATTAACAATATTAATGTAATTAATCATATTAATATTATTAATAAAATGTTATTAATATTATTGTTATTATTTAAATGTTATTAATAATTTTAATAAACCTTAATCATGTTTGAAACTTATTGTTATTAATACAATTATGAAAATTAATGTAATTAATCATATTAATATTAATATTAATATTATTTATCAATATTAATGTTAATAGGATTTATATTAACAATATTAATGTAATTAATCACATTAATATTATTAATAAAAAAAGTTTTTAATATTATTGTTATAATTTAGATGTTATTAATAATTTTAATAAACCTTAATCATGTTTGAAACTTATAGTTATTAATACAATTATGAACATTAATGTAATTAATCACATTAATATTATTAATAAAATGTTATTAATATTATTGTTATAATTTAAATGTTATTAATAATTTTAATAAACCTTAATCATGTTTGAAATTTATAGTTATTAATACAATTATGAACATTAATGTAATTAATCATATTAATATTATTAATAAAATGTTATTAATATTATTGTTATAATTTAAATGTTATTAATAATTTTAATAAACCTTAATCATGTTTGAAACTTATTGTTATTAATACGATTATGAACATTAATTTTAAAAAAACATCGTGAATATTGTAGTAATGATGTTTTTAATAATATTGTTATTATTATTAATAATGTTACTAATAATATTGTTTCTAATAATAATTAAAATTTTATTTTCATTATTAATTTAGTTTTTACTATAAATCATAATCATCATTATTTAAATTATTTTTAATGTATATTAGAATATTAATGTTATTAATGTCATTTTTATTATTTCTAGAATGTGACCATGATTATTATTATAATAATATTATTTAATGTTATTAAAATTAATAATTAAAATTAAAATTAATATTTATAAATATTAATAATATTAAAAGTAATATTAATATTATCATTCATATTAACAATATTAACATGAATATTGTAAATTAAAATAATAATAATAAATAATATTGTAAATTAAAATTTGTTAACATTATTGTTAATAATATTGTAAATTAATATTAGTATATTCCTACATATTAATTATTTAATATCAAATACTAATACAAATTATTATTAGAGTAATAAATATATAACAAAGTATAATAATAGTTAATATATTATTATTATTAACTTTAATATTAATATTGATAATATTAATTAATACTAATATCAATAAAATTTAATTAATATTAAGAGTGACATTAATATTAATATTTGTTAATAGTGGGTAACATTAATTTTAATATTAATATCAAAATATATTATTAGCCTTTGTAAATTTTTAATAATATTATGATTAATAATTTTAATTTTTAAATAGTGTTGATTATAGCTCAAAAAAAATAAAATAAAATAAAAAAATGCACTCCTAAGTTTGTGAAAAGTATAGGTAAACTTACGAAAATCAACACGGATGGTTAAAGTTCGCACAATCTAAATCATTATTTGCATTAGGTTAATTTATTACCTAGTTTCAAAAATACCAACACGAAATCGCTGAATTCACTTCTTCATTTAAAAATATATTCAGTTTCTTTTCTAGTTATAATCTTTTATCAATATGGTTGAAAATTCGAAATGACATTCAATTAAATTTTGCATAATTGCGGTGTTTTAAAAAGTTGTTAAAGAACCCAATTCGTTTCTTCATTACAATTATATTTCAAATAACAAAACCCCATATTCCAAACATGTTTTAAACAACAAAACCACAAGATTTGACCAAAAATTTATTACATTATTTCCCAACCAACAAACCCAAAATGAAAAAAGAAAAACCCCAAAACTAAAAATACTCGATTTCATTTCTTCATTTAAAAAACATGTTTTAAACCACAAAACCTTACAATTTTATAAACGAATTTATTACCCCATTCCACAAAAAACAAAAATTACGAACCCATATATTTTACATCTTACTCCAAAGAATGCTCCTAAAGATCTAAAGCACAGATCTACATCTAATTTCAATCAAAATTAGGGCGATGAGTGCAAGAAATCGAAGAAGGAAAAAAAATTTCAAAATCGAGTCAGCTCTGTTTTTCCCAGGTAGAATTTACTTACGGAGCTAACTAATGCGATCAATTGTCCAATATTCCGAGGTATCGGTCTTGTTAGATTCATTCCGACAAATTTACGCAAACAACATCAATGGGTAAGTTTCTGCAATTTCTTATGGTATGTTTTTTCAACTATGGTGGTTCCCCTGGATTGTAATGTTTATCTGCATGTGTTGTGTATTTACGGATTATTTTAATAGAGTATGTGCTATGTATTTATAGATTATTTTGACACGAGAATATATAAGTACGTGAAAAAATTAAAATGAAGCTTACATTTCGAAATCCTTCTAGCTTTCGCGAACTATTATCACAAAGTCGATTCCGTCCCGGGACAACAAGGTAGCAAGGATCCGAAATCCAACTTTTAATGTTAAATTTCGTTTTGATACCTTCAAGAACTTCAACTGCAGGTTAAACACTACTTTGTTAGGCTTAATATCATCAATTTTGATATGAGGAGCGTAATAGAGAAAGGGCACTCACCGTCTTCTCCGTATGTTGCCATATCCGTATCGTCGAGAAACGTAATTCTCAAAAGCGTTGAGTATGGGACCATAGATCGAATTAGGGGGCCTTCACGAGTGCCAAGTTGTAATTTGTCACGTTTAGCCGGAGTTTCACCTCCGATGCAGAATAATTTTGCACTATGGTAATGGGTTCAAGAAATTCTTGTTGACCATTTATTAAAACTTCAAAAGATCTTCCTTCTGTCATGTTAAGCTCTTTTGTCTCTGCAAAATATAAGAGCATCAATGAATTGTTCCCTTTCTCCTCCACCGATATCAAATGATATCATGTCATTGATAGTCTCCGACGCCTTTTGCATCACAATAGCTGGAGGAAGGTCTTGTGTACTTGTTTGTTGAAATTGCTGCTGGTAAACTTACGATGCCCGTAGAGAACCCCCAATAATTGATAAACTCGTACTTGGTACCTAGATGCGGTCGAAGTTGTCTTGAGGATACTGCTTAGCATAAAAAGCAATTTAGTGCTATTACTAACAAGAAATAACGTATGCATCAAATTGCACTTCAAAGTTCACATATCATAGTTCCAACTCTTTAAGAATTACAAGGGAAACGAGAAAGACCGGAGATAAAAGGTGAGAATCGAGATTGAAATAGCATGAAGAACTTGAAATCTAAATAGTTCGACTTCAATATTCTCTCACCATTGTTCAAATAGACATACGGCTTTTCCGGAAATACGCAGGCAAATGAATTACAATGAATTTCAACACGATTGTTAGCTTAGAGTTTACTTGGGTAAATCATTTTATATCTCTCAAAGTACTCACCTAACCGATGAATTTCCACCAACATAATATCTCGATTGTAATCTCAACATTCTTCCTCGTTTAGCTCTGTGAATACATGCCATTTCGGAGGGTCCTCGGCTCAATAGCATTGATAAAAGGATCATCAATCTCGGATGTTCGATCAAGCAAATGCACAGACACAGGGTGCAGCACTAACAAAGATCCTTTCAGTGAGTCTTTGTATTGCTATGGCTAATCGCATTGGAACGTGCGCACCAATGTGGTCGCCATTATGATGCCTTCATCGCCAATTGTATACCCGAGTTTTTTGCCCCTTTGTTGGCCGAACCTTCCACTCCCCCAAATCGCACCGCTTGCCGCCACTATGGAGGTATGGGACACGTTGCACAACGATTTCAACATGCATCACTATGCGCCACTATGGCTTGTGTGAAAGGCATGGGACACGTTGCGGAATGATTTCAACACTTGGAGAAGATTTAATGTTTCGGTTTCTTTCTAGTTGTTAATCTTGATAGGTGGCAATTAATAAATGGTATAGTAAATTTTTAATCAATATTTGTAAAAAAATTAATTTAAGTACAGTTTTAAACATGTGATTTAGATATGCAAGGAAGTTAGTGGGGTAGATTTGATCCATTGATTGAGTGGCGACGACCGGAATATACCGGCATCTTTCAATCTAGACCATCGGATCAAAAATATTGATTAGTATAATCACAAAAGAGCCTACCTCACGATGAGGGGATACGCCTATCGGCGTTCAAAGATGGTTTCAAGGTTTCCTTTTTTCATTACAACATAATCTTTTAATTACTTTAAAAACATTCATTCCTTCATTGATTTATGGAGATTTCTCCTATATTACTATGTACACGCTTATCAATTAAATTCAAAATTCATGATTTTTTTCTCGACCGTATACGTGTGCTTATCATCGATCCCAAAAAATTCCACATTAAAAGTAATGCCTCGACAACATCATCATTATCAAAGAAATTCGAGAAGAAAAGTAATGCCGAGACGACGACATCATTATCACTTAGAAGAGTCCATTTTCATGTATGTTTGGTTTTAAATATTATTTCTATACTTGTAAATTTTATAAATTTTTATATTTTAAAAAAAACGGTTATTATTTAATTGTCATTATAAAATAAAATAATAAAATATTAATGAAAATTTAAATCTTATCTTTACTCAAATCAATTAATGTTTAAACTTATAGAAATAAATTAATTAATGTTTCGATGAATTTTGAAATTTAATTGGGGAGTTTAGGAACACAAGAGAGTCATTTTATATTTTATTAACGGCTTTATTTGACATTATCATTGTTTGTGTTAGGGAGGTTTATGGTTAATTATTTAAAATATTTTAATATAGAATGAGAATGAGGGAGTAATACTTAACTAGTATTAGTAAAAAAAAGTGTTAAGTTATTAATTGAATTTAGAACTAACCAATCACCTAATTGGAGGACCTAGTGTATTTTTTGTGGACTAGTGTACATTCCCAACATGAAGAGACAATTAGATAGATCAATGTTTTATGTTATTTGATAAACCTCCTTGCAATAACTAGGAGGTTCCCTTGTATTTCTTTTGAGAATTATGGGTTGAGTTCATTTTGGGTCTCCATGTCGAATATTCAGATGATGATGAATTCTTGGGGGGTCGGTCTTGGCTCTTCTCAAGATTGAGTAACTACCAGGAGCAACCCATTAAGAGGGTCACCAACTCCTAGTTGACTATTTAATTGGGGATTTTAGGAACACAAGAGAGTCATTTTATATTTTATTAATGGCTTTATTTGACATTATCATTGTTTTTTGTTAGGGAGTTTTATGGTTAATTATTTAAAATATTTTAATATAGAATGAGAATGAGGGAGTAATACTAAACTAGTATTAGTAAAAAAAGTGTTAAGTTATTAATTGAATTTAGAACTAACCCATCACCTAATTTGAGGACCTAGTGTATTTTTTGTGGTTTAGTGTACATTCCCAATCTGAAGAGACAATTAGATGGATTAATGTTTTATGTTATTTGATAAACCACTTTGAAACAACTAGGAGGTTCCTTTGTATTTCCTTTGAGAATTATGGGTTGAGATCATTTTGGGTCTCCAATTGAATATTTTGATGATGATGAATTCTTGGGGGTTGGTCTTGGCTCTTCTCAAGATTTAGTAAGTACCAAGAGCAACCCATTAAGAGGTTCACCAACTCCTAGTTGAATATTTAAACCCCCTCTACTCTTAATCCACTTTAGCGAGGAAGATAGGATTCAAGAAATTATTGTTGTGATATCATCCCCGACATGTAGTCCAATTTAAGTTTGTGTGGCATCCTTCCATTGAGTGTCATCATCTGATGATGTTATACCACTATGTATAAGTAGGGCCTTCAAGTAAGGCTATCCATTTTGGTTCCAATGCAATTGTTTCAAATCAATGCAAATCATTGCAAAGATAGTTATGATGGCCTAACAAAGAATCTTATTTGAAATAGTTTCTTGGAAAAGAGCAGATACACCATATTTTTTTATATTTTCACTTGCTTATGTATTAAGTTTTGAGAAATATCCAATAAACATAACTTTAAAGTATTTATATTTGTTTTGTTTATTTTTTCTTAGCATGCATAGCTCTTAATAGATCACTTACCTCACTTCATGCAATAAGGTTATTATTCTCCCGAGGCTTGATGTAATGGTTGTTATGACATGTTCCATTGGAGCTCCTCACACCTAGGTATTTATGATGTTACATTGTTACAAATTAATTATATGGTTCATATGACATGTATTCTTTGTCTTTCTTTGTACCTAGAAAAGAGTGAGAGTGGCCAATGGTTTTATGAAAAGATGTGTGTCTGTGTGTGTGTTTATTCATCTTATAATAATAATTGAGTAATTTAAAACAAGTCCTTACAACATCTCAAAGGGGAAGAAAAATTCGCTTGGTTGTCATTTAGGTTAATTATGAATCATTTTACCCATGGAATGGATATATGTAAGTACATATCTATGCTAATGAAATACTAAATTTAACAAATTTCCATCCATTCAAGATTGTTGAAATACCAAAAATGATCAAATATATTAGATTAAATAGTTGTAGTGTATCCACATGATTGTTAAATGCACATAGTTAACTTAGCATATTAGATTTTAGCCACAAAATAATTACTGTTATATGTACAAAATATTAAAATATGCTTCTTCATTTGTTGGATTTGGAATTTTGAATGATTTGATACACATTGATGAAATCATATCAAAACATGAAGAAGAATCTATGAAACTTTTTATTTCCCAAAAATTATCATGCCAAAGGATTTCATAGTAAATTAGGATTTGTGGTGGACCTTGAAGGATTGTAGAGACATGGATACCTTGAAGGTCCCCACATAGTCCCAAGCCCTATGTGACAAATGAGTGATTAGGGAAATCGATGGATATAATTAAATTTATAAGGTACTCTAAAGGAATTTAAATTTTCTTGAATTTCCACTTGATGTGAGAAAACCATTGGTAAGATCTTTCACTCTAACATCTTATAATTAAACCTACTATGGTCAAGTTCATACGTTATTTGTGGCTCAAAAAATGTGGAATATTTTTTATTCTATTAATCTCTTCTTGTCATTGCAGATTGATTATACTTTATTAAACATTGTATTGAATGGGCTTTTATTTTAAAATAGGATTCTAAGACCCTCTCCAAGATTCTTAGCCCTTGGGTATTACAAGAAAAAATATTATATTTTTTTTAATAACATATATGACAAACAATTAAGGGACTAACCTATATCCCTAAAGTCAAAGGAAATTTTCGATTTATCTAACCATAATAATTTGGTTAACAATCATAATGGGAGATTCACTTACTTAGTTGTTTAGAATCATCCATGTGATTAGTGTGGCTTCCTAAAGTTACGAAGAACATTTTATGGTGTTTTTTTTCTTTCTAATAGTTGATTGTGGGTCCATTTGTTTGTGTTCAAATTAACCTCGCTACCATTTCTTAAAAGGTATCTCTCTGAGGATATTAACTCCCTCAAGTTGTAGTGTTTGTCTTGTTAAATCCATGCTAATTTGAATCATTTTTTAATATTGAAGGGAAAAAATATTAATATTTTATTAGTAAATTATGGATGATTAAGTTTGAGAAGAAATCTTGGTTAGTGAGGTTATGCAATATGTGGAAGTTAATGTTAGAGCTCAATAAGTCATTTGTATGATTATTAATCATGGGGGGTTTTATTTAGATTAGAGATTTACTCACTTGGTGATTCAAAATGATCATTATTATCAATATGGCATGTTAAAATCCGTAAGAACATTTTACGATTTTTTCCTCTTGTCCACCCTATGTAAGGATGGGTTGTTTCATTATGTGTTGAACTTATAATTCTTACTACCATGTCTTTAGGTGTCTTTCTCCTAAGAAATAATATCCTTTAGTGGTAGAGATTTAATATTTTAGGTACCTTGTTCATTTGAATCCGTTTTTATTGTGGAGGAGTGAATAAAATTTTACTTAGTAAGAAGGATTTTTTTCAACATTTCACATGGAAAAAAATATATCTCATCTATGAAAATATTTTACTTGCAAATTAATATGAATGTTCATAACTTTTAAATGGAAATGGACCACTTTTATTGAATTTATTAAATTATATGGAGGTGCAGTTGGAACAGGGTCTCCTACAAAGCTGCGAAACTGGTCCATTTTGTATATTTATGATTATATTTACTATAGCGCAGGGGTTTTGGGGTGGGTCAAAGCCCCTAAAGAATTATAAATGGGTCAAGGGTAGACCAAGAGTTTGCAAAGCACAATTTTCAGACCATTGGATGCGTAGGCTAAAATAGTATAAGTAGTTGAACCTTTTTGAGTTGTAAGACAAGCTAAGAATGATAAGAGATTGTCTGCTAAGTGCAAATTGATAGATCCGGTCGGGGTTTTTGGGTAAGGACTCATGTTGCTCGTGTGCGCGGAGGGCCTCCCGTCTCTGTCAGTGTGCGGACCACCGCTAATGTGTGTGCGAGTTAGGTTTTTGGGGTTTTGTAAGTAGATCCGAAAGATTAATGAATGCGAAAGTATTGATGTCTATCTGAATCCACTGGAATTATTGTGATATGAATTTGTGACATATTGATTACTTAGTATATGCTCATCGTGTTATTGGTTTAAGTTGAGAACATATTATGTACTTATTGATGTCTGCGATACGGGTTTGTTCTACTTGCTTCATACAAGAATATCCGAAATAGTCGTATATTGTTATATGAATTCTCGTTACGTTGATTTTTGTGAGTAATATTGTTGTTGCGCACGTGAATGCAAAGGGAATATAGGCTCGTGATACCGGATTAGGTCACGATCGGGGGTGAATGCACCTCTGCTTGAATTACCTACCCTCTCCCGGGGTGCGGAAACTGGTTCCAAAGACCCACCCATACTACTTCGGGTGAGACTTTGTCCTACGTAAGCGGGTCATCGTCGAAAGGGCCAATAGTATAGGGGGTTTATTGGCAAACCTTGAACATCCGGACTCTGGGTCAAGACCTCTTGAGCCAACAAATGGTTCAGTTGCTGGGACCTGGAGCATTTTGAGAGAGGGAGTCCGGTAATGCCAAGGCCATACTTTGGAAGCCCGAGAGAAAGGAAATTGATGAATGGTTTGAACAACAAGTTCAGGGAATTTTCAATAAAAGAAAACAACAGTAAGAGGTTGACCACCAAAGAATGGAACAATAAGTACATTTTCACAAACATCTATGAAATCTTCTTTGTAACGATTGTGATCGAGCTCCGGGGGTGGCTCGCAAGACTCGGTAGAGTTCTAGAATTGTTGGAAGGACAAGCGGATCAAAGAGTGGACCCCCGAACTAATCCAATAGCTAGAAAAGACTCGATAACACCATCACTTTCACAATGGACCATTAGGTAGACAACATGTTAGGAGGATTTGTGACGAGAATTTTCCATTGATCGGTTTGTCTCCTACTCGAAGTAGAGAGAAGATTCTTCATAGAGTTCCGAGGTAAGTTTTTAAAGACGTTTCCATTGCTGATCAAGATATTATTATGCGAAAAAGAGTATTTTGTATATCCATACTGAGTGAATGATCTCTGATATGTATGGGAGCACAACGCGGAGTGGAAAGTACTATAGGGCCAACCTAGAGGTAGATCGATTGGTCTACAGTCCAGATGAGGGAAGCGACTTCACGAGTCTTCCAGCCCACACCACTTTCAAATCAGCCTAGAGGTAACAATTCACCGACCTCTCCGCTACGGAAGATGCTATGGTTGCGCACATGAAATTTTTTGACCTTTAAGGGTGTGGGGGGATGAAGACATGGATCAGTCTCGGTTTGTTGCGGGATCGGTATGGATTGCGTAGAACGTGGCTAGTGATTTAGTGAAAAGGGCACAACGGTCCCTTTCTTTTGAAGGAAGAGCTTTGGACTTGTACATGGGATAAATTGGCCAAAACGCAAATGCAACCATTGAAGAGATTAAGAAATCCTTGAAACAACGAGTTCAAAAAACCTAAGTCCTACTCCCAAATCGTGGTTCATCTAAAGGATTTCAAGCAAGGACCTTCGAATTTGTGTGGGAGGTTGATCGGCGACTAAAGAAGGTGATCGAGAGAAGGGGATTCCAATATGATGATAGATAACACACGGAATGGTTTATTACTATGTTGTTGCCTCACCTTCATGTACCTATGGGGCACAAAAATTTCGAATCGTAGGTGAAGGCCTTGGAATGTGCCATGAAGTTAGAAGCTGCACCTCAGGACGAGACTCAACTAGGTATCCAATAGATCCAGGGATAGTTGGAAGCGATGCATGTAGAGATCCATAACCTATGAAAGGAACGAGGGCCAGAGGCTAGCCCCGAAAGATGGTGCATACGATGCCGGGTGAATGACCATACCAAGGATAACTATCCTCTATTAGTAGATTATGTGCAGGCTGGGGGACCTAGCCCATTGTGCCCTAGGGAAGCTGTGGGACCTAATGGGCCAGCGCTCTGGTGCGATGATTGCCACGTCGCAGGGATGCATGATACTAATCACTTTCCCCGCCTTGCATCATACGTTCCAGAGGTAAAGAAAAAATGGTGTAGGTTCTGCAGATCAGTGGGACATGATGAAAAGAACTGTCGAACATATGATTTAATGATTGATCGAGGAAACTTATACAGAGTACAATCAGACCCTGCGTCACCAAGAACCCCCGTAGGTATAGGCAGCTCCCCATCAAGGGGCAAGGGAGGAGGACGCGGTGGAAGTGTAGAAAGGGGATGAGGTCAGCTAATCTGCTATAACTATGGAGAAGCAGGACACTTTGTAAGGGAATACTCGAACCCCACTAGGCAATCCCGCCGATATTGCAAACAACTAGACCATGCGATTGAAGATTGCCTGACCTTGATAGCGAAAATGCAGGAAAAGTAGTAGACACCTACGCAGAATGTGCAGAGAGTTAAGGTTGAGCTACGAAACAAATATCCGAGTGTGAATGTGGTGACACGCAGCAGGATGGCCACCTGGGGGCCTGAGGAGGAGGCTGCGATGGAACCTCTGATCCGTTAAGCCACTATCAAACAAGAAGGTCTGGACCTAAAAAGGGGGAAAGAAACATTTATCACAGCTCACAAGGACTTTCCTAAGACAGAGGCAACTACTGCTCGGCCACATGCGAACCTCAAGGTAGATGAGGAGGTTGAGCCCTTTTTGCAGGCATGTATGAAACTGATGTGCAACCCAAAGGCTATGGAGAACCTTCAGGCATTAATAGATATATGTGCAGCACAACCCAATCTAACCTCGGAAGTCAAGGATGTGCACAAGCTATACAAGTATAAGAAACACACTGGAAGAGAAATGTAGTTGTCTGCGCAGATCGGTGACTACGAAATGAGCCAGGTTATTTTGGACCTAGGGTCGGATGCGAACGTGTTACCCAAGTAGACATGGAAACGAATGGGAGAGCCTAAGTTGGAATGGTCCACTATTGAGCCGCGCATGGCAAATTAACAGAAAATCATCCCACTAGGAAGGTTGTCTAAAATTACGGTGGATATCGTAGGAGTAAAGGCCTGAGCTGATTTTGAAGTAATAGAAATTGTAGAAGATACAGACCCCTACCCTATGCTCTTGGGGTTGGACTGGGCCATATATATGGGTGGTATCATCAACCTCAAAAAGAGAAGCATGGTGTTTGATAATGATGGCACAAGGGTGATGGTACTATTAGATCCTGCAGAAGGTGAAAATTATACAGAGCCAGTGCGCGATGACGAGGAGATGGATCACATTTACAAGTTGACTGCGCAGGAGGAGGATTGGATCAACCCCACAGTGGAAGGAGTACTCTGCTCGGAAAAGGATAGTGAAGGCTTATCTGATTCTGATGGGGAGATGGAGAATTGGCAAAACCGATTGCATGATGTCTCAGTGCTGCGATGTCTTCGAGTCACCAGGGACTTCCACTGCATTTCCTCGGAGGTAAGAGACCTACCCTACTTTGATGGTTCTCGTATCATTAAGGAATTTTTACGAGTATTCGAAGCAGAGGTTCCCAAGGGACGAAGGCTATGGGCCCTTAAGCCATCCCTCCATGGAATATCTGCGCGCTAGTGGGAAACACATGAGGAGGCATTCTAGGATTGGGAGGCATGTCGGGATATGATGATCCTCCGATTTGAAGCCCCGATCAGCGTATGGGTCAAGACATTCCTTGGATCAAAAGATCCATGCGAATATCTATCAGTATGGGAAAAACAGTGGTGCGACAAGACGACTAAGGAATGGGTTCACCTACTGATTCATGACCTAGGGCTGATTCCATTTGCATGGTACTTAGATGCAGAGCTCCATCGGTGCACCTGCCACTGGGGGATGTTAAAAGAAGAGTTCCTGGGAACATTTGGGTTAGTATGTTGAACCATGGCGCTTGACGCAGCCCTGTGAGACATTGACACTAGGGACTGGGACGAATCACACCTATTCCTCGCACCAGAATTACCCACATGGGAAACATAGATACCAAGCATGATCAACTACCATAGCCCAAGCCCAACAGATAGTAAGGATGATCTGCGAGTTGTGTTTAACTCAGAATTGGAAGGGGTGCGCACGACTATCGAGCTGCTCAGGCTGCGAGAGGGATGCAATAGGACATATCTTACGTTGAATAGGAACAAAAAAGCCATAGTTATCATATCTGCGGCGACTGTTACAATAAGGAAACAAATGCAGTCACTCCTCGCCCATGCGGGGTATTACAGAAAGTTTGTTTGGGAATACATGCTACTTATAATGCCTCTAAAAGACTCTTTCCCACAAGGGATCTGGTGCGGTTGGGAGGACACCTGTGGGGAAAACTTGTCTTTGGTTGTAGAGTACCTTAGGAACAAGCCTGTATTGGGGGGGGATGCACAAGAGGCATGGATGTTTAGTCCAAGCTCAGCAAGTATGCAGAGTGCACATAGGGAGCGAAAAGTGAGAGGGGGAATAGTAAAATCAGGTAAAGAGGAGAAGTTACCGTTAAGCGGAGCAGGCGGTTGGCAATTAATGAAATGATTCCTTGAGATTTTTTACCATTTACTTGATGGTAAGCTCCAAATGACACTTACCCTACTATTGGACGACCATAGGCACTATAAAGTAGGATAGCTATCTTAGACAATAGTTCCGTATTATGCCTGTAACATGTATGTATTTTTTTTATGCTGCGCGATTTATTGGGCCTGTTGCATCCTACTCATGGCAAAGCAACCCACTCCCGCTACTAATAGGCCGCCGGAACCAAGAGTCCCTGTTCCCACTAAGATAACATTTCCTAGGCCCACGAAAGATTTGGTACCTACAAAGCCCAAACAAGAGGCAGTCATTATTGGGTCAGGGGATGAAGAAAGCGATAGGATAATTGCACTTTGGCTCCCTGAGTGGAGGAGTGGGCTCAGTCCTGGTGAAAAGAGCACCAAAGGGACCTATGCCACAGGAGTACCCTCCACTATCAACCCCAAGAAAAACCTAGAACCAAGTGCGAGGGGCGCGGATGTAGTCGCGGAAAGGAACGCACAACTACTACAGGTTGCCAATAAGGATGCTGGGGCCGATTCGCAGCTTGCACTAAGTGTGCCAGGGACAAATAACACAGCTACCACCTCTCTCCAGAATACAAAGCAGCCAGGTGAGCCTGATATCGGGCCCCAAAAAAGCAGCGCGCCCAATGCCAGGAATATGATGCTACGGTCACACTGACTGACGGTGACCTCGAACAGATCACAGATGCAATTACATTGGCAATAGAGGAAAGATGGGCAGCCATAGAGAAACAACATAAGGCTATAATAGACATCTTCCAGAACGCGATCTGCTCTCTCCAGGGGAAGGAAGATATGCTGCAGACCAACGTAACTCAGAAACAGGCTCCCTTGGCAATCAGCAGTACCGTGCTCGCACCGAGAGGAAGCCACCTCTGCTCCTTACCTAGCAATTCCCTTATAAGAACCCAAATCCAAGTCGATACAGGGGTCCACTTGGACCTAGCTAAGTTTCCCACTGAGGTATTACAAGGTCTCCACACCGCCGTAATCTGGGAGACCCACCGACAATACTTGGAGGTACATCAACAGCTCAGTATGGCTAAGCGGGCCCTCAAACAGAAAGACGCAAAAAAATCCCTTGCTATATCGCAAGAGGTGGAGCTTGACATGGTGATCCACCAGCTTTGAATAGAGGTTATGGACGAAGTTCTGGTCGCAGCTACACCTCAGGCCAAGGTAGAAAGTATGGTTGCAGCAATAAAAGCGTCTTGGATGGAAATGAAGACCATCAAGGCACAATTAGAGAATCAAATCTTTGAATTACAGGCTACATTATAGCTCGCCATGCCACTGGAGGTTCGAGCCCAGCGTGTTGCGGTGGTGGCTGAAGCTACGAACTCCATCTCAAAGAAAATTTCTTAGGGCGCCCAATTGCTTGAATCAGCGATGCATCTCTGGACCATGGTCCAGTTCAACCCGATCCTCCCGAAAGGTCAATTAATACTTACGACAGCAGGAAGCAGCTTTTGCATAGGTCAAGGCTACCTTGCCCACCTTGGTGCTTGCGTAACGGTTAGCATAGTTGCGGACCAGTAACACTCTCCTGGAAGCGATTGAGAAACTTCGGTACCAGAAGCACGTCCTTGAGGAACGATTAAAGCCATGGGCTACCACAGCCCTCCAGCTCCCACAAGATGTCGATGGCGTGGTCACACAACTCAACCGGACACTGAAAAACGTCACTACGGCCATCGAAGGGCCAACATCCCAAAAGCTGGTGGACCTCGCACAGAGTGCTACAGCCCAGATTCAAGAGGTGCTGCCTCCACTAATCACCACCCTCACTGCACTACGCGCGCAGGTGGAGAACCTACCATCGCCGTGACTCGGGACGAGTCACAAGATTGTGTTGGGGGACTGTTGGAACATGGTCTCCTACAAAGCTGCGAAACTGGCCCATTTTGTATATTTCTGATTATATTTAGTATATAGCAGGGGTTTTTGGGTGGGTCAAAGCCCCTAAAGCATTGTAAATGGGTCAAGGGTATACAAAGATTCCGCAAACCACGGTTTGCGGACCATTGGATGCATAGGCTAAAATAGTATAAGTAGTTGAACCTTTTTGAGTTGTAGGACAAGCTAAGAATGATAAGAGATTGCTGCTAAGTGAAAGTCGATAGATATGGTTAAGGTTTTTGGGTAAGGAATCCTGCTACTGTGTGCGTGGAGGGCCTCTATCCTGCTGTGTGCATAGGTTGGGTTTTTTTGGTTTTGTAAGTAGATCTGAAAGATTAATGAATGCGGAAGTATTGTTGCCTATCTAAATCCACTAGAATTACTGTGATATGAATCTGTGACGTCTTGATAACTTAGTATATGCTATTGTGTTATTGGTTTAATTTACGAACATACTTGTGTACTTATTTATGCTGCGATCTAGGTTTTTTCTACTTGCTTCATACAAGAATATCTGAAACAGCTATGTATTGTTATATGAATTCTCGGTCTGTTGATTTCTGTGAGTAATATTACTGTTGTGCACGTGAATGCAAAGGGGATCTAGGCTCTGTGATACAGTATCGGGTCGTGAATAGGGTGAATGCAGCTCTGCGTGACTTACCTACCCTCTCCCAGGGTGTGGAAAGTTAGTTCCAACACCCACCCATACTACTTTGGGTGAGACTTTGGCCTGCGCAAGCAGGTCACTGCCGAAAGGGCCAATAGTATAGGGGTTTGTTGGCAAACCTTGAACATCTGAACCTAGTTCAGGACCCCTCGAGCCAACAGGTGCCTTGTACAATATCATCGAAAATCTAGAAAGCATGTTCATAGCACAACCATCTAATTATAAGAAGAAACAAAATATATATGTAGGATCACATCTTAATACTATTAGTATGCACTGAAATATAAGAGTGAGTTGAGGTGCAAATAGTATATCCTCCATCAATATTATAGAATATCAAAACTTTAACTCTAGTAGACTTGTTATCTCTAGAAGTTTCTAAACCACATGAGCCCAATCTAAACACAATCAACTAGGCAAGTTTCATAAATTGTTTTTTTGAATTTTTCCAAGTTATTTATGAGAAATCAATTAGAATTTTGGTATGTTTCTACATGTCTCCAATAAAGAGATTGAGTAACCATCTTTACTTGGGGTTGATATATAATCCAATTCCCAAGTATCATGTGTCATGTTAAATCTTGTTTTCATGTGAAATTTTCTATTTGATTTTGGTTGATTTTTATGTTTTTCTACTAATCAAAATATTATAAATGTGTATGCACACACCATTATTCTGCATCCATTTACCACTACCACCTTACCATTAGAAAATTACAACATGCATCCATATTACAAGATGGTTTTCATCATTGACCACCTTACCCTAGCACTTGGAATTTCATACCCTCCTCCGCATCCCCCTCCCCCCCCTCACCCCCAACTCCCTATGCACTCACTCAATTTTACATCCCATGGGTCTTTTTCTCCACCACCACTCCTCTTTACCATTCTACCCACCCTCACCACCCATTTTCCCTACACATGTATACCCTTCCCTACTATAGCCCCACATGTTGCATCCACTATGGATACAATCATCAACCTTGTAGTAATTCACCTTGTTTCATCCCCCTATTTCATCCACTGTGGCTACACTGAGTGACCCTACACAATTTTTTTCCTCATAATAGCTTTCCTAGCCAAGTGCTTCATCTGCTAGCCTATCCTTCTCATGAGTTATTCATGGTGATATCATTGATTGATGAAATATTTATTCAACATGAATGAAATTTATTTTAAGTATTTTGATCACATTTTAAAATTTGATTCTTGTAAGTGTTATAAAGAGGTTCTCTGGAGAGGTGAAGGTCATAGATAAATTTCACTCTTTTATGTGGTGAGTTCTATTTTAGAATTACGAAACATCAAAATCTAAGTGTTTTAATAGATAGAATTGTGGATAAATTATTATAAGATGTTGTTTCATTTTCCAATCTCTAGAAAGATAAGAAACTCCCAAAGGTATGAATGCTTGAGTTTTCTGAAACTCTAAGATCAAGAATATCATGTTTGTGGATGCACTTGGTAGTGGAAATGGTGGTGGGGTCAATAAGTTTCCTATTATGTATCTCATACATGATGTGTCATGTTGTGCATGAGGTACCATTTTCTATATAGGGCACAAGTTTTAATTCTTCTATATCTAAGAAAAATTGTTATTTTGTGAAAAAATGTATAGATTGTCCAGTTTTAAATATAGATACATGTATTTAGATGTGCGTATAGTGATTTCCTTATGGCTTAGTGTTTTACAAATATTGTGTTTTTATTCCAAAGGTTCGGTTTATTTTATGTTTATGATTGAACAAACTATGCATCTTTAACATTTTGTATTAAATTAATTAAGATTATGCATTTATATTGTTTTGTTCATGGTTTGTAAGTGATGTTCATTATAATGATTTATATTTAACATTCAAATATCTAATATATGTTTATATTAACTCTTAAATTTAATTGATATATGAAATCTACAATAAAAATTACAAACATGTGAAAAGTGTTGCATTTCCAATATTTTCGACAATTATGCATGTAACCTTGGTGCTCCTACTATTGTACTCATGATAATAAACTCAACCACATGGATGGCACATCTAAAGAAAAGACACACATAACCTTAAATCCTTATGAAGGGATGGAAATCAATTTACATGGTACTCATTGATACCATTTTCGTTTGTATTCATATTCCTATTTATTTCTTTAATTCTATTTCTTTTCCAAAACAAGATGAAGCAACTCAAATTCCCAATTTCACCAACAATAGGGTTGTGACAAGGAATTATCGTATTATCCCCCTTGATTTTCATAATGATTTTTGGGTGTGTTGGTGTTTGAACTCGTGAACTCTATTCGACTTGAGTATATGTAAATGATTTTTTGATATTCTCATCAAGTTCGATTATTATGATGTTTATCATGTGACTATCATTGTATTCAAGTATGTGATCTACGACAAGTTTATTGAATGTGACCATAAAATTTCCTTTTGGTTCCGTATTTGACTCAAGATGCAATTTTTTTTACATGAGAGTTGGCGTAAGAGTGGAACAATGGACAAAGATCCGACACTACAGGTATTAGTTTTGAAGTTGACATGTCATAACTTTTGTTTGTCTCTAAAATCATTCATAATCTACTCCATAGTGTTTTTTTAGCATAATGGATGTGTTCCTATTCCATTAGAAAGATAATCGTTTTTTATTTTTTATTTATTATCTTGCACTCCTAAATCAAAAGAAACGAATATTTGACAATTTAGATCCGCCTTCATAAGTTGAAGCATTTCCTTGACTTTTGTTATTTGAAACTAGCATTCTTTTGGGATGATAATTTGTAATTTAAACCTTAAAAATATTATTATTTTTCATTGGCCTTTTCCTATTTTGAACACTTCACCTTTTGATATTTTTGTATTTATGTTCTCTCTCAATGCTCACATGTACAATGCTTCGATTTGGTTCGTTTATGTCATAGTTGTAGAAACTATTATTTCCCTATTTTGTAAGTTAGAGAAATCATTGAATGCAATGCTTATTTTTCATTTTGATGTGTTTATGGAGATGGCAATCATAATTGTATTAGAAATTATGGATTGCATATTTTTTCATCTACTTGCATAAAAACTTATTGTTGAGTATTGATTTCCTATATCATTCTTGGTTAGTTCATTACTTGTACAAAGTTAGCATTGAGATTATCTATTTATTTGTATTTCTTTGACATGGAATAAAATCTTTGGATAGTCAACTTATGGAAAATGAATGGAATCTGTGACGATAACATGCAATAAGTCTTGTATTTCTCCATATAAAAAAAAATGCTTGTGTTTTCATATATTTTCTCTTTAAGGTGATTAATTTTGTTAATGGTGAAATTGTTAAGCTTATATTGCATCATTACATGTTTTTTCTCTCTTAAGTAAATGTAAGTTTCTCTAATAAGTCAATTTCAAAGAAATATCATAACTCATGGGTTCGTATTTGGGGTTTAAAGATAGTTAAAATGTAATTAGATTGATATATTAGATGATATTAAAAGGTTTATGAGGTTTTAAAACCATACTAGGGTACACATTGGGGGTTCAACCAACCAACTTTATTTTTGGAAGGTGGTTGAAGGGCCATTAGCAATACAAGGAGATTCATATTTTGTGGTTTTTTATGGAAGGGAAGCACATTAAAAAGGATCATGGTGGTATATCTCCAGTCCTTGTACCTTATAGAAATTCTAAATGAACCCAATGAACAGTGAAATGATCTAACAAAACAATTAAAATGACCGTAGATTTCATAATTTATGGACTACATTTTAGAAACAAATGGGACAAGTGTTTAAAGAACACATTATGTTCCCATAATATTGATTTTCCATACACCACCCATACATTGCAATTAATTCAAGTGTTTAAAGGAGACATGGGAATTTGTAATGTTCCCAAATTTTAGCCTCAAGCTAAAATGAACATTATAGGTTGCATATTTTTATTTTGTTGAATAAAATGGGTAAGGAGACCCCTTAACCCCTTTATATGGAGAAATAACACTCCTTGTGTGAAAGGAGGATGAATAAGCAGCTGGATTAAGCACCTATGGGTGTGAACATGATTGGGATCACTTTGATTTAGTCATCTTTGACTAAGTCAACAACGCTATCCAAGAGAAGGAATCTCCATGACAAGGCAGCGCCGTTTTAGAGGAGGCTCCACTTGCACGAGCTAGGTGGCAAGTGTGAATGGGACCCATGGTGAGATGAGTTAATTTTCCTTATAAGGAGGAGATGTAAGCCCATTTTCATTATGCATTAGCTTGTTATTTTTGTTGGGTCTGCAAAGACTTGCATCCCCGGGCTGTTTAGCGAGGTTGTAGTGTTCTTAAACCCAAGGGTGTTCCTGGTCGGGAATCCCTACCCCATCCTCAAGGAAGGAGAGGTTTTGAGCTCCATTTCCTCATTCCGGCATTTTTCCAAGCTTACCCCTTTAGCTACATCGTTATTCTATTGGGCAGAAAATGTTGTGTTGCTGGGAGCAGCAACAGAGGAACTCTCGGAGCCATTCTTGGCTTGTTCTTCAGTGGAGTTCTTACATATTATTTGGAGGATCAACAGAGGAGACTCACGGGCATTATTTCAGATCTTTTACACCATGCCAATCATTCACCATCACTCACAGTGTAGTCTAGGGTAGAAACTCCGTTATTTTGTGTAGGCAGTGTTGGAGAGTTCATTAAAGCTCATAAGGAGGAGTTGTTTCTAAGTAAATAGATCAGCCTTTTGCTTAGATTCACTATTAGAGGAGGGCATCATCATATCAGATCTGCTACAGCCTCATTTCCTATTTTTGATTCAGTTGCAGTGACAAGCTATTTGTCACATTGTATTTTATCTGGAATTTCTAGTAATCCCTCCTAGATTGGCTAGAAATCTTGTATTGGAGCCCATCTTTCAATTTGTGGGAATTTCTTTATATCCTTCAGCCATACTATCATTTTGTATACGTTTAGCCGCTGCTACTCTAATAGAGACAGCGCAGTCACTACTTTCCGGCATTCTGTGCAATTGCAGCAACTCTTGTATTTCATTGCTTGATCATTGGGGATTGCCTCTCATAGATTGAGTGGCTTGTCCCTCATGATTTATTTGTGTATTATTGCTGATATATTAATATAATGATGGCTGCATGATTTTTCCCTCTTATGTTGCATTCAAAATTGCAGAGTTTAATGGTTATGTTCATTTACTACTATAAGCTCTCTCATTGAGCATTTTCTAATAGACCTAGTTTGGGGAGATCTGAATAACCCATCTAGAGACATTTCTTTTGGCTCAACTTCTGGAAGAGAAGTGTTTAATGAGTTAAAAAGGGAATCCCAACCCCCTTTCATATTATTTTTACACTTCCTTCCTTATATAATTTCCTCAAGGAGCATATTGCAGAAATTTCCGAAAAAGTGATATTACAGTAGTATCAGAGCATCAATATTGGCTCAGCCTGTTCAGCCCAAGATAATATGCCATTTTAAGGAGAATCTCCTCACTTAGAAGAGCATATGTACAAAGAAAACAAGAAAAGAGGAATGTCAGAAGAGGAGATACCCCTGCTCCTTTTTAAAACTTTGGAAGCTATCATAGAAGATCTCAAGGAGATAGAAAGGGAAAATTGTAGAAAGTTTCTGAGAGGGTCTGAATATGAAGCAAACCCTAGCTACTATCATGATGGGTTTGGACATTCAGGCACACATGCAGATCCATAGCATAGTTCATTGCCCACTTGTACTGTAGGAAGAATAGAGGAAGAAGATGAGGCCATTGGAGCAGCAGCGCTACAACTCAAAGGTATGGCTCATGATTTTTGGGTTGAAAATTTTGTTTCATATTGTCATGCAAATGTAAAAACATATGATGCATTGACTAAGGGTTTGGTGAAGAAGTTTGATGGAAGTCAATGTGAATCATCATGTATCATAACTTCAAACACTTTGCATGCATTGGGTGGAACCATGAAACAAACTCCATTCCACATTTCTGAAGGGGATGAAACATGTATTATGGCTTGCTAAAGGCAAGACCCCTATTGTGTGAAGGTCCCTCTCCCATTTGTAAAGTCATAGAGGTACTTCCCTCAAGAGATGACCAAGATTTAGGGTCACTCCTTGATGATGAGGTAACATCACTTATTGATGGAGAGGATGAGCATGAGAGATCTAACCGTGCTGTCATACTAGGAGGAGATCCATCACCACATGGAGGTGAAAGGGGAGCCATTGCTTCCATTAGAGGAGCCCTTGTATCTTTGCAAGGAGTTCTAAATGTTCCAACATGTGGAAACCAAGGCACAATTCCGGAACCATATGCATTAGTTTTTAGGGTTTGTGAGATGGAGGAGGAAGATAAGGATCAGCATCAAGGGTTGATACACCCTTATCTATTCTAGAAAGTTTCTGCACACAAGAAGGAGACTGTATAGTGCAGTGAAGAGAGGGACAAATTAGTTCACTCATACATACAGTCCACTTTTGAACTTGATGTCTCAATATATGGAGGCATTCCACCTGGGAGGCCACCTGATCTAGAGTTGATGAGGGGCATCTTGTCATTTGGTTCACCACTTGGATTCCAGAGAGGTGAAGACATTGGAGGAGTCCAGCACAGTGTATGGAGTTTGGGGTAAACATAAGGAGGAGGGAGACACTCTCTCATTTTTAGTATCACCCACTCTCACCAGTTATATTGCGCTGATAAAGTTTGTTGTAGGGATGGAGGATGGAATCTTCATGATGTAGGAAGACTGCTCCACAGATTTGAGGGGAAGAGGATACTTCCTTTGAGGGAGGGCTCTTTCATACATAGGAGTGGATGGAGGCCACTCATGCTTACCTTGGCCCAGCTTGGGAGATTCCTTTTGGATGACAGCCTCTCATCGGAGGCCAACTTCCAAAGGATACCATCACTATTTGAGCATGAGTAGCTGCATGATGGGCATGGAAGCATTTTGGAGGATGAATTTGGCATGAGGGATGTCAAAGTAGCAGTCAGTAGCATGAGGGGAGCTTCACATTCCAGATCACCAGCATTGTCTATGAGGAGGACTGATCTGTATTGGAGGTCTCAGATCTTGGTAGAGTACTCCAAGGATCTAAGTGCATGCATGATTTTGGATGACCCGGATGGAGATGACAGGTATATGGTAGAGGATATCGTCATCTATTATTATGACAGAGTCTTCTTGACTATGGCCTCTAGTCTCAAGATGAAACTATTACATGCAGCACAGGAGGACTTTCTAGCTATGCATTTTGATGCATATTTTTCTTTGCTAGAGGAGTTCACTTGGGAGGGCATACAATATGATCTATATCAGCATATGGAGAGAATCATAGCCCAGATTATTTTGGAGAGGTTGGCACAGCCATTTCCCTACCCATTGGAGGTGAGGGAGAGCATTCAGATGAGCCATTTCAACTGAAGGACCGGAGTACATGGTAAAGAAGGTATATGCTCTCATTTTGATTTACCTTTCTTTAATTTATATGATCAGATTGATGAGCTAAGGATGATCACATATCCTTATGATCCTTATTATGATGTAAGTGTGGCCCATTGCAGCAATGGGAGTGGATATTTTCATGATGGTTTGTGGGGGAAGCCACATATTTCTCGGTGTGCATCATTGGAACCAATTTGTACTCTCATGTTTTCACCTTATGAGATGTTTGTGGCAGAAAAAAAGTGGCTGGGAAAGCACTTGTTATTTTTAGTTCTGATGCAGAGAAGAGGCTCACTACATTGGTCCCATGAGTATAGCAGTGATCCACTCTTTATTTGTCTTATGACAACATGTTTTCATTGCATATTGCTTCCTTGTGTTGTTGATAGTTGTATATTTATAGGGGGAACTACTTGGAGAGTGTTGGAGGTATTGGGACAGCCCATTGGGAATATGATTCTCCCCATTTTACATGTTTTAGATTGTAGGAGACACCATGGGAAAACCATGATTTCCACATTGCTACTTTTCTCTTCTTGTAGGAAAAACCACTTGGAGAATTTGAGGGGGCATATCATGGCTAATTTTCTTGATGGGGAAGCTTGGGACATTCTTGGAGGCCATACCATTTCAGCCCAAGGATGAAGACAACCCCATATGTACCACAAATGGATAGAGAAACATCTTGGGAATCAAAATCCCAACTCTCCATTCAGCCCCAACACATTGCATGAACCAGGGGTTGAGCTTTTTATTTGGATGATAGCATGGATGAGAGGATCAACATTAGGGACAAAATTTTCCCATGCATGTCATCACTCCTACCTTGAGGAGGCCATAGAACAACACTGAGGTTTCCACCTACACCTTCTATCTTTATATGATGTTTACCATTCTGGTTTGCATACTTGGGAGGAAGCATTGGAGGGCAGATTTGTTGCAGGATATCTTGAGCAGTGGTGGAGATTGTTGATGAGGAGGCCACAAGAGAAAAAGGGGAGAGATTTTTTTCTCTCTATGTAGTTTCTTGAGGAAAAGCAACATGTGGGAGGGGAGGACTGTAATGTTCCCAAATTTTATCCTCAAGCTAAAATGAACATTATAGGTTGCATATTTTTATTTTGTCGAATAAAATGTGTAAGGAGACCCCTTAACCCCCTTAGATGGAGAAATAACACTCCTTGTGTGAAAGGAGGATGAATAAGAAGTTGGATTAAGCACCTATGGGTGTGAACATGATAGGGATCACTTTGATTTAGTCATATTTGACTAAGTCAATAGCACTATCCAAGAGAAGGAATCTCCATGACAAGGCAGCGCAGTTTTAGAGGAGGCTCCACTTACATGAGCTAGGTGGCAAGTGTGAATGGGACCCATGGTGAGATGAGTTCATTTGCTTTATAAGGAGGAGATGGCAGCCCATTTTCATTATGCATTAGCTTGTTATTTTCGTTGGGTATGCAAAGACTTGCATCCTCAAGCTATTTAGCAAGGTTGTAGTGTTCTTAAACCCAAGGGTGTTCCTGGTCGGGAATCCCTACCCCATCCTTAAGGAAGGAGATGGTTTGAGCTCCATTTCCTCATTCCAGCATTTTTCCAAGCTTACCCCTTCAACTACAGTGTTATTCTGTTGGGCAGAAAATGTTGTGTTGCTGGGAGTAGCAACAGAGGAACTCTCAGAGTCATTCTTGGCTTATTATTTGGTGGAGTTCTTACATATTCTTTGGAGGAGCTATAGAGGAGACTCCCAGGAATTATTTCATATCTTTGGCACTAGGCCAATCATTCACCATCACTCACAACGCAGTCTAGGGAAGAAACTGCGTTATTTTGTGTAGACAGTGTTGGAGAGTTCATTAGAGCTCATCAGGAGGAGTTGTTTCTAAGTAAAGGGATCAGCCTTTTGCTTAGATTAACTATAAGAGCAGGGCATCATCATATCAAATCTGCTACAACCTCATTTCCTATTTTTGATTTAGTTTCAGTGACAAGTTATTTGTCACATTGCATTTTATCTGGCATTTCTAGCAATCCCTCCTAGATTGACTATAAATCTTGTATTGGAGCCCATCTTTCCATTTGTGGGAATTTCTTTGTATCCTTTAGCCATATTATCATTTTTTATACATTAAGCAACTACTACTCTAATAGATACAACGTAGTCACTGCTTTCCATCATTCTGTGCAATTGCAGCGACTCTTGTATTACATTGCTTGATCATTGGAGATTGCCTCTCATAGCTTGAGTGGCTTGTCCCTCATGATTTATTTGTGTATTATTGCTGATATATTAATATAATGATGGCTGCAAAATTTTTCCCTCTTATGTTGCATTCAGAATTGCAGAGTTTAATGGTTATGTTCATTTACTACTGTCAGCTCTCTCATTGAGCATTTTCTAAGAGACCTAGTTTGGGGAGATCTGAATAACCCATCTAGAGACATTTCTTTGGGATAAAATTATAGAAGAGAAGTGTTTAATGAGTTAACAAGGGAAACCCATCCCCCTTTCAGCTTATTTTTACAATTCCTTCCTTATATAGCGTCCTCAAGGACCATACTGCAGAAATTCCCGAAAAAGGGATATTACAAAATTTTTTCCTGAGGCAGAAAATCAACACTAAGAAATAGGAGTATTGTAAGCTCTTGCAAGTTTTATTGGCTAAGGATAACATGATAGTGTTGTCTAGATTATTTTGAGGCATAGATTTGAGAAAATTACCCTTTATTGCAAAAATGACATTGCATGTTACTAAGAAAAACCCGAGTTAAAAAATCCATATAATAAAATAAGATCTAGGTGAATGCATGGCAAAAGAGTGCCACTAAATATAATAAAATGTAGCAAGTCCAAAATTGAATATTCATCAATCAAGTCCCACTTAATATTTTATTGTGAGTTGTAACTTGCTTCCTAAATCCATTTAGGGACACTTGTTGAATTTTCACTACTGACATAAAAAAATTTTGAGTAAAACAATTGAGTGTCACAATATCTTGCAAGTGAGATTGAAAAATATAACATGAGAATACTATCTACATTATCCTAAGGAATCCTTTTCAAAAATTGGCCTTTTAATGCAAAAAATGCTTTTATTTTATTCAATATAATTCGAATATAATTCCTCAAAAAATTAGGATTCGAGGTATGGATGCAGGGATTAGGTGGGGGAATATATGTGCTACAATGTCACAATTCTAGTGAAATCAATGGTTTATCACTACAAGTCCTCCTTACCGTTTTATGGTGAGTTGTGTTGAGTATTTCAATTGTGATTCAAATTAATTTACATTAAAATGTCAATCTAGGTTCGTACACTTGCAAGGTAAACTACACTTATGTGATAAGAGATTAACTTTTCAATTTCAATACTAAAGAAGAATTATATTCTATTATAAGCAAGAAACCAATGATAAAAGAATGCCAACAATAATCTAAGAGGTACTGAGAGTAAATAATTTCTACTTCTGAGATGAAATCTAAAGAGAGCACACACACTTGTCAATGAAAGTAAAGGAAATAAAGATGAATATTTTGACTAGTAAAGGAAAGAAAATTCTATTATAAGAAAACAAAAAAATTCTAATCTAGGAAAGGAGTAGCTCTTTAATCTACTGTATTCTTTAATCTAGGAAAGTAGTAAATATGATACCATCATTTAAACTAGAAAAAAATAAACTTATTTTAAGAAATAAAGTAAATTATGATCTATGAAAAGTAAATACAATTTAATCTATAAAAGCATTTAAATTTTGATATATGAAAAGTAAAGAAAATTTACACTATGAAAGCATTTAAATTATGATCTATGAAAAGTAAAGACAATTTACAATACAATTATTCTATGGAAGAAAGGGCAATGATCTAAATAATAAATGGTATCCATGAAATATTTTCATCAATACAACTAACTATGAAAGAAAATGAAATTGATCTTGAGAGTTTGAGGACTCTGAAACAATTTTTAAATTTTAGAAGGTGTGTGTATGTAGAACTTAGATTCATTCTTAATTGAAACCATGATATGCCTACAAATAATGTGTGAGAAATCCAAGTTATGCAAAAAAATTGGGTATGCCTATGGAAGCTAATGAAAATGAATGTGAATGAAATAATGTTACACAAGTATAAGTTTTTGTGTTTTGGTTATAGTTCAAGCACTTGAGACCTGCAAAAATAGAGAGTGAAAATCTATAGATATAAATTGAAAATAAACAAAGAAAATGAAACATAGTAAAAGAGAGTAAAAGGGAATAATTATATTGCAATTATCGTATGCAACAGGGTTCCTTCCTGTTGATGCATGAGATTTAGAAATGATAAGAAAAATTGACTATCGCTGGTGTAAAATTCTTATCAACGTGTAATGGTAATAGAAGAAAGTGTTTTATCAAATCAAGATAGTGCATACATAACCATAAAGTTTCAACATGGACCAAAGATAACATATAGAATATATGATCCTCCTGCTTATTATGAAGTCATGTTTAGAATCTATTTACAATAACCAAATGGGAAAACTATTACTATAAATATGAGAAAATAAATGATGACTAAGTTTCCTATTCATATTGAAGATATGAGTCCGATAATTCACTGATGAGTAAGCGAATAAGATGAATATTTCTTTGGCACATAATCATTCATTTGTTGATCCTTTTCTTCCTGAATATTTATTCATGCTTTTTTGTGGTTGATTCACTACCAAGTAGTCTTGATACCTATTCCATGCACCACAAAATCGCTAACTAAGTGTTTGACCATGCTATTACCGTTAATTTTTTTCTTTCACCCAATAGAGGAACATTGTACATGAGCTACTTGACACCTTCCCATGTGCTCAAGCTAACGTGTTCACCTAAAAATATATTTGAACCTTGGAAGTCGCTACATAATGTTATTAAGGCTACAAAATATGTCGGTTTCTATAACCTTTGCAAATTAAGCCAATTTTATAAAGTAAAACATATAGAGCTCGAATGATATTGGACTTTTAACTTGTTGTAGCTTCTATTTCTCTGATGGATGATTATTCATGGAACAATATGTAACACCCCCTTCCCACATCTACCCAAGCAACCGACCAGTCGGGGTAAATATGCGATGAGAGGCTACTATAAGATTTAACCTCCTAGGTGACCTTAAGGAATTTCAACTAATGGAAACATAACATACATACCTTGTACAACAACAACACCACCCCCAGCAGGTAACCCAATCATTCAAGCCTCTTACCCCTGGATCACACTAACATTTTTACTTCTTTGAGACATAACCACAGGTATAACACTGCATGGTAGCAACCATGAGGCTATAGCCATAGGAATAACACTACATTTCAGCAGCTAGTGCCCGAAATACTTAATTCTGTGCCATCAAACTTGGGATTTGAGCCAATTTTTCATGCCCGGAACCCAGTGCTCTACCCAAAACTTCATGAAAAGTTCATAGGTGATAAATAGTAATAGGACAATGATACATAAGTAATCACATCAATAAGAACTCATATGGACCCCTCCTAGCCATGACATGATTTTTTTCAAATATGTCACAAAAATAAAAGCTACAAGTATGAACAATAGAACGAAGTAAAGGGGTCTCATACTTATCTAAGAATCACTAAGAATCATTTCTCCCCTACATCATTAGTTTCCATACAATATATTTGATCATAGGTACATTGTGCATTCATTTACAGGTAAAAGCATGGAGAGATCCATATATCATCACTGTCAACATACATGTTTATAATCAACATAATAACAAAAAAAATGCAACGGATTAAACAATAATAGAATCCACATAATACCTAGTACATTTATACATCAAATACCAAATGAATGAATTTCTCATTAATTAATATTGAAACCAACCGGGGATGGGACAACCATGTTCCACTCGACCATAGATTAGTTGAGCCAAATGTTATGAAACTAGCTACAAAAATAGAATAAAAGAGAGATGAATGCCTTAGAATTCAACCACTTCGAGGGGGAAACCTCCTTTACATTACATAAATGAAAAATTCCCAGATGATATAAATGAAAAAACCTCCTTTCTATATATAGGAGTCCATGGGGTCACAATATAAGCCTAGATGACCTAACAATAATAATGTAAGGGCATAATAATAACAATACAGGGGTTACATGGGTTCAACAATAACAATAAGGGGGCTACAGTAACAACAATAAGGGACTACACTAGTAATATAGGGACCTAACATTCCCCTCTCCTTCAAACAAGTGTTGCCCTTAACACTTGATTATTTATGGATGCTTCTATATAAAATTCTCATCCTCCCATGTAGCATCCTCAATAGGTAAGCTCTTCCACTTGCTGAGAGAATCTGAAAATGATCAATTTGGTAGTTGAAGAGTTCTTGTTTCTGTGACTTCTTAAGAACTTCTTTCGTTGTGATGTTGATCTTCCTATTGTTTCATTCGATTCTGCACAAAAGTTAGGTTATCCTTTGAGAGTTGGAGAAATTTTTGTTGATGCTTGATGTGATCTTCCACTACTTTATCATCCATATTAGATTTCATTTGATCCTTCAAACCGTCCAAACTAGCCTCCATTTTTTCTTTTAAACCATATATGTCATCTTTGATTTCTCTTTGTAAGATTGAAATTTGTTGCACTTGGTACCGTAATTTTGATATCTCATACTTCAACTCTTGCTCTTCATGCATCATAGTAGACTTTATGAGGGCTTAATGGGTGTGTAATTACTTTTGGGAGGAATTATAAAACCCACTACTGATAAAAATTCTTCAATATGCCCTTGGAATCACTTCAAACTGCTTTTTCAAACAAACACTATGCAATTTTAGAAAAACAATACACACCTTTTTCTTGCTTTTTAAGAGGTCGATATTAAACCTGAATTATCTCTGTGATTTAGGATCTTCAATATCTGAAATTCGGTCTTGTAGTAGCCTTATAAATATTCTTTCCAATGGCATAGGTAATACTTTATTTAGATTCTTCAAGAAATAGTTATGCCTAATCTCCCACAATGACATAATTATGGACTAGTTCTATAGAACTAACTTGTACAATGTGCCATGTGTCACTGTTTCCTCCTTTGGCTCTGAAATTGATACAAAACAAACTAAATTCTGTGTAATTTCGGAAACATTTTACAGAATTCCAATCCGATGCTCAGAGAGAGAGAGTTGTGACGATTTTCCAATGGTCACCTCTTTGAGATGAAATTTAGGAGCCTAAAAAAGCCCTACCTTCCAGAGATGACATCTCCGAAAATATTGCGAACCAAGATTTGAAATTTTTAAACTTAGTTCCTCAGGATTTCGGATTTGCGTGGTAAAAATTTCAGCTTCCGAAACTTCGTAGAAAAATTTTTATAGAGAAAATTCCACAATGACCTGTTTGGAGTAGCGAAACCCTAGAATCCAAAGCTCTAATACCAGATGTTATGAAACCAACTCCAAAAAAAGAAGAAAAGAGATATCAATGCCTTATAATTCAACCACTTTGAGGGGTAAACCTCCTTTACATTACATAAATGAACAATTCTTGGATGATACAAATGAAAAACCCTTCTTTCTATATATAGGATTCCATGGGGTCACAATATAATCATAGACGACCTAACAATAATAATGTAAGGGCACAATAATAACAATATGGGGGTTATAGGGGTACAACAATAACAATAAGGGGGCTACACTAACAACAATAAGTGACTACACTAGTAATATAGGGACCTAACACCAAATATCTCTTCATACAATCACTCTCGTGCCATATTCCAAGGATGAATATGGGACTCATAACCAACGAAAAGGAACAAAAAAAGCATGAATGCTAGAAGAGTTATCCACCAACACAGTGAGGATTTTGAGTGCCTCATAATCTCTCAGGAATCATTGTAATCCATAGTATGAGCTAGGGATCACTAGGCCCTACACCGAGACCCATTCTCTAGGATTTACCATACACCCCATCCTGAGACCACTAGGCCCAATGGAGAGCAATCTACCTCCTGGAGTTACCTTATATCCCGCCATTCATTGGAAAGGATTCCTAGGATCACCAAGGCACACAATATGGCTTTACTACAACCCACAGTTTGATTTATGGGTTACTAGGCTAGTGAATTTACCATGATCCATAGTTTGATTCAGGGACCACTAGACCATGTGTTTGTTATTTTGGAAATCCACCCCACTAAGCTCTGAATCCATCCAGAAATCCAACTCAACCGAGGTATGAGAACCCATCTCATCAAGGCTATCTGGAAATGGAAAGAATATGTTGAAAACACTATCACACCTAGAAAACCCCATGCTAAAACAGAAAATAACCACATGCAATACCATGCATTCCAGATCTATCAAGGAAACCACATATGAAAATTAATACCAGTAAAGAATCCTATTGTAGTTGCTTGATCACACTCTTCCTTGCTTTCTTTTCCTTTCTTGCTCCATTTCCAAAGTGCTCCAAGAAAAATTTAAGTGTTCAAGAGTGTGTGTGAGAGAGAGAATAATGAGAGAACTCCAAAATCTGAACTGACAAAAAATATTTCCAACTGATTCTCATAAGCGTTTTTATCAATGAGGCCTATATTTTATTCATTTTCCATTATTTTCCTTCATTTTCCTCCTCACATGCAACCTATCATATTTCACCTTCCTTTTTCCTAATTTCCATTATTTTCATAAATAAAATGCCAATTAATGCCTCTTACCTTTCCAAGGCCTTTTCGTTTCCCAATTCCCTTAGCCATATTAACCGAAATTAACACCCACTAGGATGTTTTACCCAACATTGAACTTGAAATACATGTCCCATCAAACGTGGTTATTATTTTTAGCTTTTATTACATGGAATTTTCACAAGGGCTATTACAGAACCCTCTACATTGGGGGACACCTTCCTCGGTGTTCAACCACACATATACCTCAGCAAAACCGCTAAAAAGAAAACATACTACCCATGGAGATTTATAACTTTTCTCGATTCAGTATTTAGAATGAATAAACTTCTCAAATGAAAAATCCATCATGAAAATCATATTGCATACTACAGATTTAGAACACAAATCATTATGGTATTTACAATAATGACCACATATATACATATGCATAATTCCAAACTGACAATTAAAAGGATACGATGCCCGTATAAACAACAAGGGAATCCAGAGGCTCACACCTCCACCCTAAAATTAATTGATCCAGGTGGATATTGGTGGTCACCCTCCTATTCCACTTGAGGCCCCACCATTCTCTCTTTCAGTTTTTCATTTTTGGCACAACTTACTATTTTTAGCATTTTTTTGGGTCCTGAACTTCCGGAGCCATTTTGAGGCCCTAAACGATGTTTTTTGGGAAACCTGGGAGAAACATGGGCAACATGGGTCCATGGACCAATGTTTCTCACTCAAAATTTGTAGTCCACAGAAAGATATTTCTAACAATGTATGGTTCGCGTCAAACAAAGATCGTATGCCAAAGTTACGTCCCCGGGAAGTTGAAACACCAATTTACCCAAACTGGGCCCATAGTTTGGCGCTTCATCTCCTAGGGTTACGTTTTTGGATGTTTAGGGTTTTCCATTATTTCTAAATAATAAATAGGCCCTTGAGCCTCATTGTAACAGATTTTAGAGGCCTGTAGCCGCCACATCTCTTCTCAAAGATAGCTACCAGTGCCCTAGCTAGTTTATTTCCATTCAGACAGTAAGCAAATTTCAGTTCTTTGATATTAATGAAATGAAGTGTTATTTCCACTGCATATTTGTATTTATGTTTATATGTTTATTCTTTTGTGTTCCTCCATAAATTCGGATCAGTGGTATTAGAGCGGTATGCTTTTTCTCGATCCTTCTTTGCATGTCACCAACGAGGTCGGGGTATAAGGAGTTAGGGCTCGATCTGGTGGAACCTTTGCAAGATCAACCTCGCAAGCCCCGATAGATGCCCATGGGGGACGAAAAGAAAGATGAGGTAGTAGGAGATCCTATCAAAATAGATCTCGAGGAGGCCCTTGAAAAATAAAGGAACGCAATGATGGATAACTTTTCCCAAATCCTTCAACAACTGCCCATCGGTGGCGCATCTGCATCCAACAACCACTCTGGAGGTGCGACTCCTTTTAAGGTACAAGTAACTTTTGACATTCCCATATTTGAGGGTCAAATGGACGCAGATGCCGTAGATAGATGGTTGAATCTATTAGAAGGATATTTCTCTGTTCATGACTTTTCAGACCGGGAGAAGATTATTTTTGCACTCCTCAAAGCTACTCCCCATGTTAAGGACTGGTGGGAAACCTACTGTGAGAACAAGGACCAGACAGAACCCTCTCTGTTCTCGGCCGTACCAACTTGGAATTCTTTCCGAGACGCCGTCAAGGAACAGTACTATCCCGTGGGGAGCTATGAGGACAAGTACATACAATGGACCACGCTGCAACAACAAAGGGATCAAGATGTGCATGAGCTGACGAATCTGTTCCATACCCTGCGCACAAAGTTGGGTATCAAAGATTCAGAAAAACATCTGGTGCTAAAGTATCGCAGCTGTCTGCACAAATACATTCAGGAGGAAATGGAGTTCCTTGACATCTCCTCGCTTGGTACGGCATACCGGTATGCTGCCAAGATTGAGCAGAAATTCAAGCAGAAGAAGCGAGACTTTGGATCTGCGAATAAAAAGCAAGGGAAAGGTGCTTCCAAACCGCAGAACAAAGGACCGAGCCAAGGCATGGCGGCTAAAGACAACTCATCGAAGCCACAAGAAAATAACAACACCGCAAAGCCAAAGAAGGACACGGGAAAGTGGTGTGAGTTCCATAAGAGCTCCACTCACAACACAAGTGAGTGTCGGGCCAAGCAGTCGCTAGTGGCCGAGATGAGGGCTTATGAGTCAGATGCATGCTCTAACTCCGAATCAGAACCTGAAAAGGGGAATGAAAAAGGGAAACAGATTATTGATGCGGAGCCCAACGCCACTGTTGCCACTACAAAGGTCCAGAAGGAGGAACCGGAAGATCCAGAGGAGGAGGAATGTCTCTTCCACTCCCAGATGTGGGTAAAGGGCTCCCCTGTACAGTTCATTGTCGACAATGGGAGCCAAAAGAACCTCATTTCAGCAGACGCCGTGAAGCGGTTGGGCTTGCCGACCACAGCTCACCCATATCCATACACCATCGGGTGGCTTCACCAAGGACGAGATCTCCGCGTCAGCCAGCAGTGCCGCCTTCCCTATAGCATCAAGCCCTTCACGGATGAGGTATTATGTGACGTTGCTCCTATTGATGTTTCTAATGTATTATTAGGACAACCATACTTGTGGAAGCGTCATGCTGTGTATGAGTCTCGACCTCGTGCTGTTATTGTTACTTTGGGAAATAAGTTGTACAGGATAATAGAGGTACCAACTCCTGCCACTATCTCTTTGGTTACTACAAAAAAATGTAGTAAGCTCATTTCCAAAACCAGGAAATTCATTTTCCTGATGATCTGGCCCCAGGGCAAGAAGAAGACTGTGGCCATGACCTCAAACAAGGCTCCTCTGCATGACAACAACAAATGGGCAAGGTTGTGGAGGAGTACGGGGACATCTTCACCTCACCCATAGGGGTTCCTCTACACTGTCAGGTCAAGCACCCGATTGATATGACCTCAGGTGTGCCACTACCCAATGGACCGGTCTATCAGCGCTCTATTCTAGAGAACCATGAAATCAAGAGGCAAATTCAGGAGCTGCTACAGAAAGGTCACATCCGACCAAGTTCATCGCCCTGTGGGAGCCCGATCGTGTTGGTACAGAAGAAGGATGGGACGAGGAGACTCTCTATTGACTATCAGGCACTAAACAAGATCACTGTCTAGAATAGGTACCTGATCCCATGGATTGATGACCTTCTAGACCAACTCAAAGGGGTGAAATATTTCAACAATATCGACATGAAGTCTGGGTATCACCAGGTACCAATTGAACCCTACGATGTGTGGAAGACTACCTTCAAAGCCAAGGAAGGCCTTTTCAAATGGCTGGTCATGCCTTTCGGGTTGAAGAATGCTCCCGCAACATTCATGAGGTTGATGGAAGACATCTTGTGTCCATTCACGAACTCATTTGTAGTGGTGTACTTGGATGATATTTTGATCTTTAGCCAGACTTGGGAAGAGCACCTCCACCACATCCGACAAGTCCTCCAAACACTATGGAAACACAAGTTGTGTGCCAATTTGGAGAAGTGCACTTTTGGCGTGACCCAGGTTCAATATCTGGGATACATTATTGATGAAAGAGGGGTGCATGTGGATCCAACCAAGATCCAAGTCATTCGGGATTGGCCAGCCCCAACCACTATAACAGAGCTTCGTAGCTTTCTGGGTCTTGATAATTTCTACCATAGGTTCATGTTGGGATTCTCTCATATCAATTGGCCCTTGAGTCAAGTCACTAAGGGAGGAGTGAGAGAAAAACTATTTTGGTCGGAATCTCAACAGAAGGCGTTCACAGAATTGAAAAATCAGCTCTGTTCTGCCCTAGTGCTCACACTACCAGACTTGCAACAACCATTTGAGATCGAGACAGATGCCTATGACTATGCTATTGGGGTAGTTATGACTCAATAGGGACATCCAGTGGCATATCAAAGTGAGATATTGTCTGACACAGTTCGCAAGTATCCCACTTATGAAAAATAAATCTATTCCATTGTGCAAGCTTGTTGACAATGAAAGCATTACATTTTGGGGAAGGAAACAATAATCCACACAAACCATTGGCCCTTGTAGTTCATACAAACACAAGGGAAGTTGTAGAATGATCGCCATCACAAGTGATTCACATATCTGCAACAGTTTCATTTGAACATCAAGTACAAGAAAGGTAGCACCAATAATGTTGTAGACTGCCTCAGCCGACCACCGATCGTGGTGCTCACCACCATTCTCAACTCTTGTGGGTACGAGAATTTTGATTGGCCAATTCTCCATGAGAGCGACCCAGAATTCGGCCACACATACAAGGCACTCTTGGGGGGTATGCAAGTTCCAAATTTTCACCTCCAAGATGCATTTTTATGTCACTTGGGACACCTTTGTGTTCCTTCAAGCGAGTGTGCCAAGATGATATGGGAAGCACACTATAGTAGAATCGCTGGGCATTTCGGGATCGAGAAAATAGTAGCAGTACTACAGAAGTATTTCTATTGGCCGAACCTTTGAAAGGATGTCGAGAAGCACATCAGATCCTGCACTGCTTGTGCCATTGCCAAACCAACCATCAACAATCAAGGCCTATATACTCTGCTACCTACCCCTAGTCGACCTTGGGAATCCATCTCCATGGATTACATGTCTAGCCTACCTTCTACTAAGCATGGAAATGACTGTGTTTTCATGGTTGTTGACATATTGTTGAAGATGGCCATTATGGCGGCCTGCAAGAAGAATATCACAGCAAAAGCCACTGCTAAACTCTTCTTTGAATGAGTGTTGGTGCACTTTGGGATCCCACAGTCTATCATATCATATTGGGATAGTAGGTTCCTCAGCACATTTTGGTCCAGCCTCTGGTCAATGCTAGACACCAAGCTCACCAAGTCCACAACTTTCCATCCCCAAACAGATGGCTAGACAGAGGTCGTCAATAGAATGATTGTACACATTCTACACATGTACAATTCAAAGCATCCACGCACATGGGATGAGAGCCTCCCCTATGTAAAATATATTTATAACTGGGCTCTCCACAGCTCAATCAGCCACAAAACCTTTTAGGTGGGCTTGGGATTCTAGCCACTATGTCCCATTGATGTAGCCATGCCATTTGCGGCTACTTAGGCCGATTCGGCTCATGTCCATTCTGAAGTTCACAAAGAAAATAGCTTCATTGAACGCATTCAACAAATCCACGAATAGGTTCATGAAATATTGGACAGAGCCAATGCTAAGTACAAGCAACACCATGATCAACATCGGGTGCCACACAACTTCCAGGTGGGTGACAAAGTGTGGCTACATTTGCAGAAGGAGCACCTCACTAGACCCCACAGCAAGCTTCTCCCTCTCTGATATGGGCCGTACACCATCACCAAGGATGTAGGGAACAATGCCTTCGAGCTTAGTATTCCACCATTCCTTGGTCTGCACCCAGTATTCAATGTGGACTGCCTTCATCCTTACTTCCCACCTCTACTGGACACCTCTGACATTGCAGAACAACTCACACCAATAGAGTTAAACCCAGACTGCATGGAATAGGCCACCACAGATTGTATCATGGACATGCAAATCCATAGCACTCGCCAATAGAAGATCCAACTGTATCGGGTTGTCAAAGCTAGCCAACTCCTGCACCAAGGCAAGTGGTTCACTAGGGACCAAGTTTAGTAGAAATTTCCTCATCTCATGGAGGAACTTAATGCAATGGGGACCATTGCTTCCTAAGGGGGGAGGAATTATCGATGTGGCTATTAGTGGTCACCCACCTATTCCACTTGAGGCCCCACCATTGTCTCTTTCAACTTTTCAGTTTCGGCACAACTTACTATTTTTACTAGTTTTTTGGGTCCTGAACTTCCGGAGCCATTTTGAGGCCCTAAACGACGTTTTTTGGGAAAACCGAGAGAAACATGGGTCCATGGACTAATGTTTCTCACTCAAAATTTTTAGTCCTCCGATAGATCTTTCTAACAAGGTATGGCTCGCGTCAAACGGAGATCGTATGCCAAAGTTACGTCTCGGGAAGTTGAAACACCAATTTACCCAAACGGGGCCCATAGTTTTGGCGCTTCATCTCCTAGGGTTAGGGTTTTGGATGTTTTGGGTTTTCCATTGTTTCTAAATAATAAATAGGCCCTTAAGCCTCATTGTAATGGAGTTGAGAGGCATGTAGCCGCCACATCTCTTCTCAGAGATAGCTACCAGCGCCCTAGCTAGTTTATTTCCATTTTGACTATAAGCAAATTTCAGTTTGTTGATATTAATGAAATGAAGTGTTATTTCCACTGCATATTTGTATTTATGGTTATATGTTTATTCTATTGCGTTCTTGCATAATTCTGGATCATTAATACCAAGATTCACCTCCTTCCCTAGAAGTCCAAAATCCACTGCCAAATTGAAAGTTGCATCCAATGTGCAATGCTACAATCCCATGCTATTGTACCCTCAGTTAACAGTTACCAGCTCAATGTTCCAGGGTACACTCCCACTATGCATCTAATTCCATCTGGAAATTATAATGAAAAAAATAAATCCACCCCAACTTTCCCTTCTCTTCTACACAGTCCCTTGGACAATATGATAATCCCCTTTCATGTAGTCACTCACCTTCCAAGTTCCTTGACATGCCCTATCCTAGGCGTTCCATCTCTTGGTAAGGCTTCCTCGCATCAGAAGATACAAAAACCAAGGCATATACCTACCTTGGGTTTGTGTTATATTATTTCCACGACTAATCACGCGCGGGGGGGTCATAGGGGGGCAATAGCCCCCCTTTTACATTGCGCTAGGCACAATGTCGGGGGGTCATAGGGTGGGTGGTAGCCCCCCTTGTCGGGGTTCGAGGCAGTGCCCCAGAAAAAAAATTTGGTCCTTATTTTCCGGTGGGCGGACCTACCCATGGTTTTGTGCATGGGTTTGCACATGGTTTTGGGGCATGATGGTTTTCGGCCCCTGGTATTTTGTAGATCTGGTCAAGGGAAATATAGTTATGTTCTAATCCAGGGTTAATGGATTAGGGTTTTTGTATGCTTCGGCATGTATATATATGTGTTGTAACACTGAAAGGAATATAATGAAAAATCAAGCTGGTCATCCCAATTTGGGATCCAAGGGAAAATATCTGTGTTTATCTATTTTATGTTTTATGCTCTCGCTACTGTTTATTTTTTGTTTTTAAGATTTGTTTGCAGATAATTTATGTACAGGGTTAAAACCTACATTTGGTATCAGAGTAGTTTCAGCTTCAAGGGGATGCCTTTGCTGCTAAGGGGTTTTTTGTTTGGGCCTGAGGTAGACCCTATTCAGTGGAAGATCTGTGGGATCGATTCTTGCGATGAAAGAAGATGGCCAACAGCGGGAAGATAGAGATCGAGAAATTTAATGGTTAGAGTTTTGAGTTGTGGAAGCTCAAGATGGAGGATCTAATAACGGATAAAGATCAGTGGATCACGGTAGATCCAGGTACTAAACCAATGGAAATGTTAGATGAAGACTGGAAGAAACTGGATTAGAAGGTAAAGAGCACAATACATTTGTGTGTCTCAGATTTATTATTGTTGAACGTATCTGGGGAAGCTACAGCGAAGACCTTGTGGGACAAGCTAGGGACTTTGTACCAATCTAAATCTCTAGTGAATAAATTGATCCTGCTGTTGTGGATGATTTTGTCACCCTCCTAGAGACAGTCTAGAGTTGCCATAGGCCAGTGCCTAGGACATCTTAATATAGCAAGGAGCTCATTATATAGCTTGGGTTGTCAGTCCAAAGAGCTTTCTTACTATCTCTTGTTGAACAAGGAAGATAATTTAATGGGACCAATCTCTCTCAGAAGCTGATACAAAGATGAGGATAATGCAGGAACATCATGTGAGACTCCAATACAAAGGCATCAGACAGTTAAGAGACAGCTTACTGTAAAGAGGGCCGATTCAAATAATATATCACAGAAATCAAATATCAGGAAGTGAGTGTAGTGAGGAAACATGAAGAAGATATTAGTTAGCATAAGACTGATACCCAAATACACAACAGAACCACATAATGGCATATCAATCTATGAATCCTTATATGACAATGGCGTTTTAAAAGCACCCTCCTCATGCAACTAATATAGCAGAAAGTATGGAAGAGATGATCATGAAACAATATATCATGACTAGGCCTATTTAAAGCGCTTGACTAATTCCATAAAGGGCACCAACAAAGATGAATCCTTACTGCGAACTAGTGAGCCACTTGCATTCTAGAACATGATACAAGAAGATAAATAGCATGAAAGAAGATATTGTATTAACACATAAGAGAAATTACATACTGTGAGATACCAAAGACCAGAATCCTCATTACAGTTATAACTCCTCCTCACTGAGACCCTACGGGCTCTGAACCTTCATACAGAAATATTACAGAATGTATACAAAAGCCTTTCACTGCACAGTTTACTGATAGAAATATGGAACCCTTTCAATGTCTTCTTTTTGAGCCTTTATAGGGGAGATGGAGAATTCTAGAGGAGGAGGTAGATAGAAAACATTTAATGACTTATTTTGAATCAAATGGCGGAAAGAATTCGCGCCCACACTATGAATGACTAACTATAAATAAATGTACTTTACAATCTGTCTATAGAAATAAATGCTGGGAGATGAAAATCTCCATTTATACGAAACACAAATAATAAAATATATGCAGTGCTCGGCCTTTTGCTGAGGAAAAATCTGCTGCTGTAAGAGCCCTGAGATGATCTGCAATTCTGTACTGTACTCTCAGCCCTTGATTTTGGATTCGAATCCTGGATCTTTAATGCGGGGCGAATTTCTCTGGAGGGTTCTGTAGATCCATATCTTTTTCTTTTTTAATGGCGATTATTTATCACACCTACCCTCGGCCTCTTCTTTAAATTTCACCAGCAAAATGTGTCCTTTTATGGGCTTTAAGCCTTTGCAACAGCGACAGCGAATTAAAACGCCCTCCTGTCATCTTGAAACCTGCAGAACACATAAACATATTAGGAAAACTAGACTCAGAGGTGTGGGGTGTGGAGGTGGAGATGAAGACGATGTCGTGGATACGAACAGGGGACAGGAACATGCAGGGTGGCGGAAGAAAAGCAATGGAGGTATGGATTAAACAGGCGGAGCGCAACTTACGTTAAACAGTTTGGACGTGAGGAAAAATAAAAACGAAGGGCGTGAGTGAAAACATATGCACACACACAGATATATATATGATGGGAAGAATTATTTGGGACGTGTGGGAGTAAGACACGTGGACGTACGGAGGGAACAGGTGGAAGGGCGACGTGGCGGTGGAGTCAATGGACGGGGAGATTGGTTGCTGACCGTTGGATGACAATCACAGATCAATGGATGAGACTCAATGGGGATAATACGATGGTGGGCCAAATGACATGGCAGATGTGAAATAACGGGTGGGAAACTCTGGAGAATCTCCACCGTCGGATTAGCATCGCCAAATCTGACGGTTCAAACGAATTTCGCTGCCCGACGATTGTACAGATCTTAAAGTACGGGGAAAGCAGTTTTGGGAACCCGTACCAAAGACACGTGGCGTTTTTCGTATGGAATCGCTGGCCTCGGGCCCAAAACCGCTGGACCGGTAGAAGTGGTGCGGGGCTATACAGCCGGTTTCTTACGCGTGAGGCCCTCCATACAGGTTAATTGCCACACCATTGATTGGATTTTGATCCGACGGTTGCGATGGCGCTCGGAGTATTAAACAATAGGACCCTTTCCTTTAGCTTGCGGTTTTCGGGCTAAGGACATATGAAAGTCAAGGCAGTAGGGGCTGAACTCTTAGGGGCTCGGCCCGATATTAAAATATGCGTTTTAGACTTTGGCCAAGTGTATTTTTTGAATGGGGATGGTGCTATTAAGTGAGAGCATCGGGATTTAAGCCACGGTGGAGGTCTGAAAGAGATTTAGAAAAGGTGGCAGGTCAAAAATTTACATGCAGGAGTAAATATGTACAACATCGGCTCCATCTAGGGACGACATGTTCATCCTCGAGCATGTCGAAAACACGTAGACCATTGAATATTTCATCCTGCTTTCCATTCTCCTGCGCTTCTTCTTCAGGTAATTGTCGGCATTCTTTCCTTTATAAAAATAAAAACCAAAACAACTTATATACAGTATATACAATTAGGCATTCCTAGCCTGGGTCAAAATTGGAAATATGGCTTAAGAAATTGGCCATTCACAGGTGCATCCAACAAATCACCCTGCAGATTTTCTAAAGAAAAAGTGTTGTTTCTTCCTAGCTTCACTATTTTGAATGGCCCGAACCACAGCGGATCAAATTTTGCATGCTTGCCCTTCTCTGCTCTGCGAACATTCCATCTGAGAACCAGGTCACCGACTTGAAAATTTCCACCTTTTGCATGCTGATCAAACACGTTTTTCATTTTCTCTTGATATTCTATTAATCTCTGATCTACCTGGTTTCGTGTTTCTTCCAATTCTACCAGCTGATTAATCCTTCTAATCATGTCATCCGGTTCCTCCTGACCCTCCTGCATGAAGCGTGCTACTGGCAAAGCCAATTGCACAGGGAAAACAGCTGCTCGACCATATACCAGCTCATAGGGAGATTTCCTTGTTGCTCTTTTACTAGTTATTCTATTTTCCCATAGGGAAAACTTCAATTGGGAGTCCCAATTCTTCTGATTTTCACTTATTGTTTTCTTCAAGGCTCTCACCAGGGTTTTATTAGAAGACTCTGCTAAACCATTTCTCTGTGGATAGTATGCTATGGAATGAGTCAGGATGATGTTATAACTTTGGCAAAAATTCACAAATCTGGTAGATTTAAAAGCTTGTGCATTATCGGTTACAATTCTAGCAGGACAGCCAAACCTAGATATGATATTTTCCTCCATAAACTTCATTATCACAGCATCTGTAGCATTTCTTGTAGGTATGGCTTCCACCCATTTCGTAAAGTAATCTGTGGCTGTCAGTATCCATTTATATTGGCCACTTGATGGGCGATGTATTTCTCCTATAAAATCTAATCCCCATTTCTGAAATGGTTCATTTACATGAATAGGAATCAAGGGCATGGCTGCTAATTTCTGTCTTTCTGCAAATCTTTGGCACTTTTCACATGCTCTGACCCAAGCAAAAGTATCTGTATACAATTTCGGCCAGTAAAAACCAGCCTTCAGTATCTTATGAGCTGTTTCCCTCCAGCCGTAATGTCCTCCACATATTCCCTCATGGAATTCTGTCAATATGTTCTCTATTTCATTTTCTGTGAGGCATAACAGTAATATACCTGAAGGGTCTCTCCAATATAGCTGTCCATTAGCAATCATGTATTTCTGATATTTCATCCTGACAACTCTGTACTTTATCTTATCACAACTTGGAGGACAAATAAGTGTTAAAATATATTCAACAATTTCTTTGTACCAAGGACTAGTTAGATATTTCATATGTACCTTTTGAGTGGCCATTTCCAGTCCTTGCTGCTCTTCTTCTTTCTCAGATTCTTCATTTGCTAACATGGATAAATTAATGCCCAAGGCCTGATGATTTGATTCAGATAACATCTTGGCAAGTCCCTGTCCTTTAACCAACTTAGTAGGCCTTATGTCCAAATCATACTCCTGAATTTTTGCAATCCATCTTCCTCTTCTACCCTCACTGTCTCCCTGAACCAGAATGTCTTTGACGGCTGCTGTGGGGACATATGCAGTAATATGAGATTGCAAAATATAAACTCTAAAATCTTTAAGGGACTTGACTAGGGCATATGCCTACTTCTCCAATATATTTTGTTTCAATTCTGCATCATAAAGTACTTGACTGAAGAAAGCTATGGGCCGTTCATATCCCTCTTTATTTTTCTGCAATAACACTCCAGCAATTGTGTGAGGGGAAGCGAATGAGAAAATTTTAAATGGCTTTTTGTAACCTGGCCCTGCTAGCACAGGAGCTTCAGCAAATGCCTATTTTATCCTTGTGAATGCATCTCTAGACTCCTGGGACCATTTTACTTCATTCTCCTTTTTCAACATATTAGTTATATGCCTAACTATCTCGGCATAGTTAGGAATAAACCTTCTTAGAAAATTGATTCGGCCTAAAAATACCTGTACTTCATTTTTATTCCTGGGCAGAGGAATGATGTTTATTACTTCTACTCTCTTAGGGTCTATTCTCACACCATCTTTAGTTACAATGTGCCCTAAGAGTTTTCCCTCATCTAATGCAAACAAAGATTTTTGAGGGTTAAGAGAAAGGCCATACCTTCTGCATTTTTCAAAAGTTCTTCTTAAATGCTCAATATGTTCATCATCATTTTTTGAAAATACTGTGATATCGTCGAGATATACCACCAGAAACCTGTCTTGTTCTCCAACAAAGGCTATGTCCATTGCCCTTTGAAAAGTAGCACCTGCATTAATTAATCCAAATGGAATCCTAGCATACATAAATGTTCCCCATGGTGTAGTAAATGCAGTTTTCTTCTGGTCTTCTGGGAATACAACTACCTGATTATAACCAGAAAATCCATCCATCATTGACATTCTGGATGCTCCCACTACTTTCTGCAGGATGTGGTCCATCTTAGGCAATGGATAATTATCTTTCAATCATGCTCTATTTAAATTCCTGAAATCCACACAAAGCCTTATTTCTCCATTTTTCTTTCGGACAGGAACAAGATTTGCTATCCACTCCGAGTACCTCAACAGCACAATTATCTTGGCCTTCAGTAATTTTTTTATTTCTTTTTCAATTGAGGGAAGCAGAAGAGGGTTTATCTGTCTGAGTTTCTGCTTGTATGGCTTTGCATCTTCCCTCAATGGAATTTTATGCTGTATTATATTTACATCAAAAGTTTTTAGGTCCTGATAGGACCAAGCAAATACATCTTTGTAGGATTGAAACAACTTCAAATATTTCTCTTTGTATTCTTCTGGGACTCTTTTAGATAGTTTGACAATTTTAGGATCAGCATAAGAACCCAAATTCAAATCTCCCACTTGATCTTCTTCTGTCACCTTGTTTGGCTGCAAAGGAATATCATCTTTGTTGAATAACCTTTCTAGAGGCACCAGCCCTCTAGGTATAACGTTTCCTTTCAGCTGCAACACTCTATTTCCTGCTATACTCTCTTCCCATTTTTTTTCTACAATATTTTCAGCTTCTTCCTCCCTCTCGTCATCAATTTCTATATTTGTGAATTCTCCCACTGTCTCTATGAATCTCTTCATTTTTTCATCATCTTCGAATACCTTCCAGTGCTTTATATTATCTGGAATGGATGGTTTGTACCGTACCTCTACTTCATATCTTAAGGGTGGATTCTGAGGAGGACGGAATGTACTGGCAGCTACAGCAAGAGAATCTGCTATTATGTTTTTCTCCCGAGGCATGAACTGTATATTGAATGCCAAGAGGAATTTTTCTATCATGTCCCATACTTCGTTTCTATATGCTCTGAGCCGAGGGTGTTTGGTTTGACATTCATTTCTGATCTGCCTTACCACCAGCTCGGAGTCTCCCAAGACCTTTAAACATTGGATGCCCATGTTCCTAGCTGTCTGCAGTCCCAATAATAGTGCTTCATATTCAGCTACATTGTTTGTAGCCTCATACTCCAATTTAAAAGACAAAGGCACCCATCTTCCTGTAGGAGAGATCAACAATATTCCAGCTCCATTGCCTTCTCTTGAGTTTGCTCCATCAAAGTGCAAAGTCCAAATTTCTGATTCTTGATATTCTTTAAGCTGCTCAGCTTGGATTTGACCAAAAATGGGTTCATGAGCATGATTTTGATTTTCTTCTAACATCAAACATGCGAAATCTCCCTCTTTGTTATAAACTGGAGATTTCTCTGAGCAGTCAGCCTTGGTTACCATTTTAACAAATCTAGTCTCTCTGTACAGCCTCCTTTCCTGTCCTCCAAAGACTGGGACAGTAGCATAGGTTAGATCCAGTTTTATTGACCCCCCAATCTTGGTACCCCAGGACCTTGACAGCAACATGCCAAAGCGAGCTGGGATATCGGCAACCACAATGTCCATGACCACACTCTTTGCTGGAATTTGGGCCAAATTGATCACTAAATCTTTAATCATTCCCAAGCATTTCACCCTTTTGGAATCAAATGAATATAAATATTTGTATGGTCTTGTAATTTGCAGTCCTAGTTGCTCCATGACAGACAGAGGCATAAGATTATGGGAAGCCCCAGAATCTAACATACAATTATGTAACAGCAGGTCATGAATGACTAGAGACACGTAGAAAGGAGGAGTAGAAGGGTCTATCTCCTCGACATGTGGGCCAAAGACTACCATGTGTCTTTCTTCTTGAAGGTTTAAACTATCAGGTGCAATTGGTATTTCAGGAGGGAGTATAAAAGAGGTAACTTGAGACTGATATACTGGCTGCTTTAGTAGTTCAGTCAGAGGGACAGGAATCTTAATCTTCTCAAGTTCTTTTTGCAAGTTAAAAGAAGATGGGGGTTTTTCTATCACTCCTTCTTTTGACTCCTTATTTTCAACTGAAGACCTGACTTCTTTTGACACTGGCTCAGCATTAGGAGGGCTGACTATTTTTGAAGAAGAAGGAATCTAATCATTTGACTGCAAGGGAGTGTTTAAAGGATTCTTACCTTTTTCTATGTTCTTCTTGGTTGCTGATTCCTTCTGAACAGACACTTCTTTTTGAGGTGGCTCTTCTTCTTGGTCTTGAGTTCTAGTCCTCTTCTTTGAAGATCTGAGATCATATTTAACATTGAATTATGCTTGCATGAAGTCAGAAAATTGTTTACAATAATGATCAATCTCTGCTTCTTCATCTTCATCTTGCAACGGGCATTCCATATCATCAGTATTTGAAAAATCCAGGTTTGAATCTTCTAATCCATAAGCTGCATCTCCAGTGGAGTCATTTGCTGGTCCTTCCAGGTACAAGGGATGAGGTACCTGGTCTTGTTGTTCCTTCGTTTCTCTTGGCAATATCTGTAATGGTGGCCTTCTATACTAGGGATTGTATCCTTTGTTTGGAGCATTATAATAGTTCTTGGGAGCTGCATTCTTAGCTTCCAGCTCAAGCTTGACCATTTTCTTTATCATTTTACTTATTTCATCCGTTTTATCTGAATATTTTTCCTGATTAGAGGTGGAGACCTCTTCTTTGCCTCTCCTCTTGGTATCCTGCTCAACTTTTCCTTTTAACTTCCCAGTGGAGGCAAAGTTTGCTTCCAATTCCAGAGCATCTGATTGTGCATCATCCAACGTGGCAGGCTTTATTTCTCTCAAGGCAAAGCCAAAATAAAACTCAAAGGCTGCTATGAAAATTATCTTGGCAGCAGCTTCATGGGGTTTCATTTCAGGAGGTAGGCTCAGATACAACTTATTGAATCTTTTAATAAAATCTGATACCCCTTCATTCTGTTTCTTCTTCATTGTATTAAACTCAGTAAGGGACTGACCATGATCTTTCTTCTCCCCCCATTTCTTGAGGAAAACATTCTCCATGACATCCCAGGTGGTCACAGAATGATTTCCCAGTGTTTTTAACCATTTTCTGGCTTCCCCTTCCAAAGACTGCACAAACAATCTCAAGACCACATCCAAATGTTCAACATTTAAGTTTTCTGCAAAAGAGCAGAAGGTCTCAAGATGTTTCTGAGCATCAACTTCATTTTCACCATTAAATCTAGGCATAATCTTCAGATAATCCTGTGGCATATCATTTAGCACTTGGGGTAAGGCCAGTGGGGCGTATTTGTTCAATAGAAATGCAGGAACATTGGCCATTGGAGGAGGTGGGGGTTGTACAACAGTCTGAGATACAAATGGAGGGAGAGGAGTAGGAGGAAGTGGAGTATGAATAAAAATGGGAATATATTGCACAGAAGCTTGAGGTGTGGGTGGGAATAATTCACGGTTAACAGCAACTACCTCTCTGACCTCTTTAATTTCTTCAGCCTCGAAAGCAGGATGAGATTCTTCTTTAATCTAGGCACTTCCTCTACATGGAGTTTCTGAGAGAAACTCGAGATTTTCTGTTCTAACTTCTTGAGAAGAAGAGGTCGGATATTCTTCAACGGAATATTCAGGGTTTTCATCACAAACTGACTTCCTCTCCTTCCAAACTCTTTTACGAATGATCTTCTCTGGGTCAGACACGTAGGGTGTTTTCGGTTGAGCTGTATCTGACCTCAAATGCGGCTTACGAGGAGCCAGGACTACCAATAAGATTTATCAAATAAAGACCAGCGGAGTCGCCAAGGTGAGAGATATGCAACTCTTCAACTCTCTGTGCTCACCTGATTAGAGAGTGAAAACAATTTGTCGAGACCCAGGGAAAATGATATTCTTGAATTCACTCCCCGGCAACGGCGCCAGAAAGATGTTGTGGATGATTTTTTCACCCTCCTAGAGACAGTCTAGAGTTGCCATAGACCAGTGCCTAGGACATCTTAATATAGCAAGGAGCTCATTATATAGCTTGGGTTGTCAGTCCAAAGAGCTTTCTTACTATCTCTTGTTGAACAAGGAAGATAATTTAATTGGACCAATCTCTCTCAGAAGCTGATACAAAGATGAGGATAATGCAAGAACATCCTGTGAGACTCCAATACAAAGGCATCAGACAGTTAAGAGACAGCTTACTGTAAAGAGGGCCGATTCAAATAATATATCACAGAAATCAAATATCAGGAAGTGAGTGTAGTGAGGAAACATGAAGAAGAAATTAGTTAGCATAAGAATGATACCCAGATACACAACAGAACCACATAAGGGCATATCAATCTATGAATCCTTATATGACAATGGCATTTTAAAAGCACCCTTCTCATGCAACTAATATATAAGAAAGTATGGAAGAGATGATCATGAAACTATATATCATGAATAGGCCTATTTAAAGCGCTTGAATAATTCCATAAAGGGCACCAACAAAGATGAATCCTTATTGCGAACTAGTGAGCCAATCACATTCTAGAACATGATACAAGAAGATAAATAGCATGAAAGAAGATATTGTATTAACACATAAGAGAAATTACATACTGTGAGATACCAAAGACCAGAATCCTCATTACAGTTATAACTCCTCCTCACTGAGACCCTACGGGCTCTGAACCTTCATACAGAAATATTACATAATGTATACAAAAGCCTTTCACTGCACAGTTTGCTGATAGAAATCTGGAACCCTTTCAATGTCTTCTTTTTGAGCCTTTATAGGGGAGATGGAGAATTCTAGAGGAGGAGGTAGATAGAAAACATTTAATGAATTATTTTGAATCAAATGGAGGAAAGAATTCGCGCCCACACTATGAGTGACTAACTATAAATAAATGTACTTTACAATCTGTCTATAGAAATAAATGTTGGGAGATGAAAATATCCTTTTATACGAAACACAAATAATAAAATATATGCAGTGCTCGGCCTTTTGCTGAGGAAAAATCTGCTGTTGTAAGAGCCCTGAGATGATCTGCAATTCTGTACTGTACTCTCAGCCCTTGATTTTGGATTCGAATCCTGGATCTTTAATGCGGGGCGAATTTCTCTGGAGGGTTCTGTAGATCCATATCTTTGTCTTTTTTAATGGCGATTATTTCTCACACCTACCCTCAGCCTCTTCTTTAAATTTCACCAGCAAAATGTGTCCTTTTATGGGCTTTAAGCCTTTGCAACAGTGGCAGCGAATTAAAATGCCCTCCTGTCATCTTGAAACCTGTAGAACTCATAAACATATTAGGAAAACCAGACTCAGAGGTGTGGGGTGTGGACGTGAAGATGAAGACGACGTCGTGGATACGAACAGGGGACAGGAACATGTAGGGTGACGGAAGAAAAGCAATGGAGGTATGGATTAAACATGCGGAGCACAACTTACGTTAAACAGTTTGGACGTGAGGAAAAATAAAAACGAAGGGCGTGAGTGAAAACATATGCACACATATATATATATGATGGGAAGAATTATTTGGGACGTGTGGGAGTAAGACACGTGGACGTACGGAGGGAACAGGTGGAAGGGCGACATGGCGTTGGAGTCAATGGACGAGGAGACTGGTTGCTGACCATTGGATGACAATCATAGATCAACGGATGAGAATCAATGGGGGTAATACGATGGTGGGCCATATGACATGGCGGATGTGAAATAACGGGTGGGAAACTCTGGAGAATCTCCACCGTCGGATTAACATCGCCAGATCTAACGGTTCAAAAGAATTCCACTGCTCGGCAATTGTACAGATCTTAACGTGTGGGGAAAGCGGTTTTGGGAACCCGTACCAAAGACACGTGGTGTTTTTCGTATGGAATCACTGGCCTCGGGCCTAAAACCGCTGGACCGGTAGAAGTGGTGCGGGGCTATACAGCTGGTTTCTTGCGCGCAGGGCCCTCCATACAGGTTAATTGCCGTGCCGTTGATTAGATTTTGATCCGACGGTTGCGATGGCACCCGAAGTATTAAACAATAGGCCCCTTTCCTTTAGCTTGCAGTTTTCGGGCTAAGGACATATGAAAGTCAAGGCAGTAGGGGCTGAACTCTTAGGGGCTCGGCCCGATATTAAAATATGCATTTTAGACTTTGGCCAAGTGTATTTTTGGAATGGGGATGGCGCTATTAAGCGAGAGAATTGGGATATAAGCCATGGTGGAGGTCTGAAAGAGATTTAGAAAAGGTGGCAGGTCGAAAATTTACATGCAGGAGTAAATATGTATAACACCTGCGAAAAAAGCTATATAACCTGAGGATGAAGAATGGAGACTTGGTGACAAAGCATCTGAACGCCTTCAATACTATGGTAAGTCAGCTATAATCTATTGATATTAAAATCTCAGATGAAGATAAGTGCATCAGTTTGTTGTGTTCTCTACCAAATTCATGGGACAGTCTGGTTATTGCAATAGGTTGCAGTACAACTACCTTGAATTTTGATGACATTGTCTCAACCTTGCTGTCGAAGGAAATGAGACAGAGAAATATGGAAGGTCAAAATTGAGATGCCTTATTTTTACGAGTAAGGTCCTAGAACAGAAACAAGAATAAGGTTTCAAGTGGGAGATCTAAATCTCCTAGAAAGTTTGTAAAGGTGTGCTGGAAATGCAGAAAGGAAGGGCACTACAAAAAGGACTACGGATCTAAAGCTCCTGAGAAAGGAAAGGGATTTGATTATTCTCCTTCTGTATAAGAAAAAACCACCTCGGATGAAGGTGGGGATGTTGATTTGGCTTCTTCTTCAAATACATATGTAGATCATGAGTCATGGTTGATTGACTTGGGTGCATCCTTTCACTTCACTTCCCATAGGGAGTGGTTCTGTGAGTATGAGAAATATGATGGTGGCGATGATAGGAAGGCCAGAATCATCAGACGTGGAAATGTCAAGCTGAAGCTGCAAGGTGGAAGGATTAGAACACTTCCTGGTGTTCTACACATTCCTGCATTGGCCAGAAATATGATTTCTGTAAGCAAGATGGATAATGCAGGTGTAAAAACAGTGTTCGAGAAAGATACCTATAAGATGATTTGGGGAGCACTGGTATTAACGCGGGGAGTTCGTATTGGAAATTTTTACAAGCTTCATGGCCACAATGTTATTTCTGGGTGCAACAGTTCTTTGGTTCCCGAAAGTGGAGCGGAAAGCCTAACGGTCTTTGGAGAAAAGACCATGCTATGGCATCAAAGGCTTGGAAATATTGGAGAGAAGGGCCATCAGATACTGCATGGAAATGGTATGGTAGAAGGTATGTCTAATAGCTCTCTGGATTTCGATTTTTGTGAACATTGTGTATATGGGAAGTAGAATCGAGTGATTTTTCCTTATGGTGCTAAGAGAGCTAACAAGATATTAGAGCTTGTGCACAGTGATGTGTTTGGACCTGTGTCAGTTCCATCATTGGGTAAGTCTGTGTACTATGTTTCATTCATAGATGACTTCTCAAGGAATACATGGATATCTTTCTTGAGGAAGAAATCTGAAGTCTTTGACAGATTTAAAGAATTTAAGGCTCTGGTGGAAAAACAAACAGAGAAGAAGATAAAGGTGCTGAGGACATATAATGGTGGGGAGTTCTGCAAGAAGGATTTGGAAGAGTTCTGTAAGAAGTGTGTTATAGCACGACAGAAGACTACTCCATACACACCTCAGCAAAATGTAGTTGCAGAAAGAATGAATAGAACGTTTATGGAAAAGGAAAGAAGCATGCTTAGTGGTACCGGGTTAGGACAAGAATTCTGGGCAGAGGCAATGGAGACTACATGTTACTTGGTTAACAAATCACCTTCATCAATGTTGGAGGATAAGACTCCACATGAGGTATGGACTCATAAGATACCCTCTCTTTCACATCTGAGGGTATTTGGATGTGATGTATATGTACATGTTCCAAAGGATAAAAGGACCAATTTGGATAATAAATCTGAAAGGTGCATCTTTATTGGGTATAAGGATGGTTTAAAGGGTTACAAGCTTTAGAACCCAGAAACAAGGAAGGTTGTGTACAACCAAGATGCGGTGTTTAGAGAGGTGAAATATGTTGTTAAACATGAAGTCCTACCAAAGGAACCTGAGAAGATAGAGTTTGAGCTAAAGGAGGATTAATCAGACTCTACAATAGAAGAAGACTCAGAAGAGGAAGAGCCACAAAATCCAGCTGTGAGAAGATCAGCTCGGGAAAGAAGACAACCAGAAATGTATAGTCCATCTGATTTTTGTTAAAAATTTTCTTTAACCATAACTGATGATGATCCTAGAACTGTCAAGGAGGCAGTAGATTCAGAGGATGGAAAACGGCCATGTTTGATGAAATGGAATCCTTGCATAAAAATGAGGCATGAGATCTGGTGGAGTTTCCGGTTGGAAGGAAGCCCATCGGGAGAAAATGGTTGTTTAAGAAGAAGATGAATGTAGAAGGCAAGGTGGAGAAACACAAAGCTTTGTTGGTAGCAAAAGGTTATTCCCAGGTGCCGGGAATTGATTTTGGTGATATTTTTTCTCCTTTTGCCAAAGTTACTTCTATTAGATTACTTTTATCTGTTTCTGCTGCATTTGATTTTGAGGTAGAACAGATGGATGTGAAGACAACATTTCTTCATGGGGATCTGGAAGAGGATATGTACATGAAACAACCTGAAGGCTTTATGGTGAAGGGGAAGAAAGAACTAGTATGTAGGTTAAAGAAGTCTTTGTATGGGTTAAGACAGTCACCAAGGATGTGGTATTAGAAATTTGATACCTACATACGGGGACTTGGCTTCACCAGAAGCAAGGAGGATCACTGTGTTTATTTTAAATTAATTGGTGATCGTGTTATTTATTTGGTCTTATATGTGGATGATATGTTGTTTATTGGAAATGACAAAGAAATTATCCAAGATTTGGAGACCCATCTGTTCTCCAAATTTGACATGAAGGATATTGGTGCTGCAAACTATATTTTGGGTATGGAAATTAAGAGAGATTGGGCAAAGAGGAAGCTCTGGTTAAACCATAGGAAGTATGTCGAGACTATATTGCAGAGGTTCAATATGCAGAATAGTAAACAGGTGAACGTTCCGATTCCTGTAGGTACAAAGTTGTCTACTGAACAACGTCCTAAGACACAAGAAGAAGAGGAGGATATGTCCCGTGTTCCATATGCAAGTGCAGTGGGTAGCCTAATGTATGCAATGGTCTGTACTAGACCATACATTGCACATGTAGTGGGAGTATTGATCAGGTTTATGTCAAACCCAGGGAAGGATCATTGGACAATAGTGAAGCGGGTTTTCAGATATTTATGTGGCACAAGTGATTATGGCTTGTGCTACCAGGGAAGACAAGGATTGGAAAGAGTGTTGAACATTTGTGGTTTTAATGATGCAGACTGGGCTGGAGATCTGGACCAAAGAATATCTACAAGTGGGTATGTGTTTAGCCTATTTGGAGGTGCTATCAGTTGGATGAGTAAAACACAGTCTGTAGTGGCTCTTTCAACTACAGAGGCTAAATACATAACAACCACTCATGCAAGCAAGGAAGCAGTTTGGTTGCAGAGATTATGTTCAAGTATGGGGTTGGTGCAGCAAGATATAAGGATAGATTGTGATAGCCAAAGTGAAATTTTCTTGGCTAAGAACCCTTCTTATCATTCAAAGAAAAATCACATTGATGTTCAATATCACTTTGTGAGATATATAGTTGAAGCTAAAAGGGCGTTGTTGGTAAAGGTAGACACTTTGAAGAATGTTGCAGATGCATTGAAAAATTTTGTGAGCACTTAGAAGTTCTCTTGGTGTAGAGAAACAATGGGTGTTGCAAAGTTGGGTTAATGAATTAGCTCTCTTGTGGCCCCCTGTGGAAAGAAAACAAGTGGGAGAATGTTGGGTTTGTGTTATATTCTTTCCACGATTAATCACGTGCAGGGGGGTCACAGGGGGGGAAGTGGCCCCCCTTGTTGGGGTCTGGGGCAGTGCCCCAGAAAATTTTTTTGGTCCTTATTTTCTGATGAGTGGACCCGCCCATGGTTTTGTGCATGGGTTTGCACATGGTTTTGGGGCATGATGGTTTTCGGTCCCTGGTATTTTGTAGATCCGATCAAGGGAACTATAGTTATGTTCTAATCCAGGGTTAATGGATTGGGGTTTATGTATGATTTGGCATGTATATATATTTGTTGTAACACTAAAAGGAATATAATGAAAAATCAAGCTTGTCGTCTTGATTTGGGATCCAGGGGAAAATCTCTGTGTTTATCTGTTTTATGTTTCTTGCTCTCGCTATTGTTTTTTTTTTTTTTTTAAGATTCGTTTGTAGATAATTTCTGTGTAGATTTAAAACCTAAAAAAACCAAGGCATACCCTTGCCTCAAAACCATCATACCAGACATAGCATGCTCACGGAAATCAATGGACACTATTGGGTACCAGTGTCCCACAATGGCCCTGTTCCTGAAGTTCTTTACTAACATATTATTTATTGTTCCAATTCCTTTGCTGGCACTTCTAGTTCTTGCAGTCAATTTCAACCACGCAACCGAGAATTTTTGTTATTTCTGTACCAAGTACATAACTGCCATTAGGTTCAAAATAAATTGAAATAAATTCACATCATACCTCATTGGTAGTTTGACAAAAAAGGTATACTTGCAATCCTATTCACTTCCTTTCACAACAAGTCAAACTAGATGTTTGATCAAATCATCATGTATAAACATATCACAACTGGTTAGCTCAAAACACAACCATCATAGGTCAAAATCATCAATCACATGCAATCATCATAAACCATAATCATAAATCATATGTTACTATCATAAGTCAGAATCACATATCACATGCATAATAAACTAAAATAAAATATCGATACTTATCCTTCATTGGTCCTTACTTCTTCCTTTGTTCTTTTTGTACACACACCAGATTGATTACCATACCCAGAAAGTACCTAATTCCCTTGCTTCTCTTCAATCACGTACACATACACATGGTGTACATCACAACATGTACATCCTCACAAGGTCTACAACACCATACAATACATACACTCACACCTAAAGTACAACACAAAAAAATACATACACCTACATCTGGTGTAAAACACAACAGATACACCTACACCTGGTGTACAACACCACGCATACACCTACACTCGGTGTACAACACAACCAATACACATGTTGCGATGCCAAAACTACACAATTCATATACGTAGTACCATATATACACAACACAACATGTATGACATGCACACAATACCACATGTATACCAGCACCATATGCAGAACATGTACATAGTACCACTTGTAGACAACACTACATGCAAAACATGTGCACAACATCACATGTACACGACACCACCTACACAACATGAACACAACACCAAATGTACTGTGCACCAATTATACAATGTGTACACAATACCACATGTATGCAGTTCCACATGTAGAACATGTACATGACACCACCTGCATACAACACCACATGTAAAATCATACACACAACATCATATGTACATAGCACCATATGTACGCAACACTACATATCCAACATGCACACAACACCATATGCAACCAACACCATGTATTCAACATGCACACGGTAGGATATGTACACAACACCGCATATCCAACATGTACATAACACCATATATGCCTAACAATGCATATGCAATATAGACACAACACCATATATGCAACATGCATACAACATCATATGTACAGAATACTACATATGAAACATTACGCATCACCATAGGTAAAATCACTGAATATACAACATGCACCACATATACAAAAAATATCACTGCACATCCATACACCACACACTGACCCTACAAGCAACCTTGCTTCTAGTGTATTTCCACTATCCATGCTTACCTAGCATGCCGCAGATCACATTAATTTCACTTCGTTGATGTACCCCTTAACATTACCTATCCATAACATAAACATAGGCATAATAAAAGCATATAATTTCAATTCATGTCCACATAATACTGACCTCAAAGATTTGTCAAATTTACTCTTCCCTCTTGATTCCTCATAAGACCAAGAACCTCTTCATGCCATTCAACTGCATAAGAAATCATTCATCCACAATAATGATCCTTGAAAACCCTATCATACATTAACATAGATAGATAGATAGACACACACACACACACACACACAGATATATATATATATATATATAATCATTAGCATAAAACAATCATGATTATGTCAGACAATGACATACATACACACATATATACATATAAACATTAGAACTAAACAATAATGATCTGTGAAGAACCTATTAGACACGTCATAGATACATACATACATACATACATACATACATGTATACATATATAAATATCAATATAATCGTGATCACAACACTATTGTTAGATATCATAAGGTCTAGGTTGAGAGAAATTTCTTTATTTGTGCACAACATGCACAATGTTGAGAACAAAAATCCCCAACATAGGCAAGGCATCTAACACCTCGTATCCATTCACTTTACCTTTTGTGTTACCTTTCTTGTGATTTTTCTACCACCGTCCATTTACCACAATAAACCCAACCAATCCAACTAGATGTAATATTATTACCTTCAAGTGCCCTTATACATGCACCAGGCTTCATCCGAGTCTTACATTTCATGTTGGGTACCACATAGCTCTCCCAAAGCTCCATAAAATTTCCTCTTTCCCAACCAATTCATATGACTCTCAAAACATAAAAGGCAAGAAAAAGATAAAACAAGAAGAAAACCATGAAAATCAATAACGATATGACATCGCAACCAAGTGCCAAGGCCTTGCACCAAATTTAAGAAAAACTGAAAAATCAAGTGAAAAAAAATCATAAAAGACTGAAAGCACAAGACTGGAAACAAACACATGACTCAGTTCCCCATGGGTTCCCAAAGCTTCCAAGGGAAAGCTCAATCCGAGCCTTTTCAAATATTTCATGGAAAAAACTTTTGGCATGCAATCCCCTGCATCATACCCCGATATACACATAATTATCAATGTATAATATAAATATACGAGTTACCTTACCTTGTCATACAAATACCAAGCATGTTTCCTTTTAACTACTCACACATACCAATCACATGTTCCAAGGATCAACACAACATATCTATTAATTCAAAATCAACGTTTTCCAAGTCTAACAACTATGTCATAATATAAAATCAAATCACATTCATCAGTCATAATACATAATGCTACAACTATCACCTACTTAGACTCAAGTATATATCGACTATCTCAACACATAATTGGTTAGTACAACCGCCTTGAAATAATATCATTCCTTAAGTAAATCGTATAAACACATACTCATACCATGTGATTAATCAAAAATTCAACAAGAGATAGATGACATAATAGACACCAAACACTCAAACACCTAATAAACGACATAACAAGAATTCAAACACCAAGTAGATGAAATAAGAAAACTCATACCTTGATGTATCTTAGGGGAGGCTATTTTTTCTGCACAATCAATCTAGGTTATCATGACATCTTCAGAACATATCAACTCAATCACAAATAAAGTCATCATATCAATAATAGTAACTAGCTAACATTTTCACATCATATAATCATAAACAAATTTCATTCATGCATAAAAATCACATATAGACATTCAATATAGGTTAGAATGGAATAATAACATGAATAAGTTGACTCGTACCTAAATGTCATAACTCTAACCATCTTCCTAGGCCAATCCAATTTAGCATGATACATATAACATCGATATATTTATACATTAACCCTAATCATCAAGTTAACTAACATATAACAACAATAAATTAACATATAACATGATCATCACCAACATATAACATAATAATCGAGCTAACTACAAGTTAACATATAAAATATTCGTCAACAACAAATAACATAATGAATAGTTTATACCATGTATGACTAGCCAATGCATGTACATATGATCATAGTAATTAACTAACATCCATCATGTATTTGACCATAAAATAAATAGAATGAAAGTCATACACATAACCATAATGCATGTGACTACATTGATTCACTAGTATTTATCACATATGTAACCATAATAATAATATAATGATAAAAATATAAGTAAACCTAATGCTTACAACAACTATGAGTCACATACCTGCATGCCAAGCATAAAAAATTGTATGACAGTCTACTCTTACTCCAAAGTCAATTGTTGCAATGTCACTTTAATGATCTGCATCTCCTTCTCTATCTTAGCTAATGCATTAGCATCATAATATACTAATATCATCATGATGACCGAATTACATACAATGACCTATGCACAACAACCTCAATCAAACCAATGCAAACTTGACCATATGCACCCACTTGACATGCATAACCAATCATGAACGACCAATGCATCTTCGACGTATGACATCACACAAGAAAGCATACACGGATAACACCAAAGCATGACAAATATGTAACCCTAGCATACACAAGAAATGCATGTACAATGGAATATTCCAACTTAGCCTAAGCTAAGAGGAATATTCATTTTTGTTTTATTTTCTGCTGCATGAATAAATGAATAAAGTAGGACATGTAAAACTCCTGAAAAGACTGAATAAATCAATGCCCATGTAAACAAAGACAAATCTGGGCCATGTAAATAAATCACTTGCAGGTGTGAAAGGGGTTTGAGCTGTGAGACTGGGTCAACCTTGACCAAATCTACAGCGTTGTCCAGGTTCAATGTATCTCATGAAGGGATAGCGCAGTTCTAGAAGGAGGCCCCTCATGTGAAAGGAGCTAACTCATCAAGGTGGTTTAGGGTTTGCAAAGGCTTTCATCTTATAAAAGAAAGGGAAAGGTAGCAAGAAAAGGTTTTTGATTGATTATATTACTGAGTATCTTGTCTACTTAGAAAAATACTATTCTTTGCTATTTAGTAGAGAATTGTACTGCTTAGCACTTGGAGTTCCTATGCAGGGATTTCACCTCTTCCTTTGAGGATTCTTGGAAGAGTATTTGCTGATTTTATCAACTATCAGGCTTGAGGCCAAGCTCTACTTCCAATTTCAGCACAGATCCAGTGAGGGTTTGTCTGCTTTTGCAAGCTGCAGCAAGTGGGATTCTAGATCTGCAAAGATCTAGCTTTTTTTGGGAGCCTCTTCTCATGGAGTGTGTCTTTTAACCTCATGGAAGAGCGCCTCTCCTATTTGTGCTTCAGATCTGTATCTTGGCAGCTGGCCATCTATGTTATTCAATCTACAACGTAGTTTTCATTGAGGAACTGCGTTATTTTCATATGAGATTCTTCAGGGTGTTTTGATCCCAATTTTGATGAGAGATCTTTGGTGCTGGGCTTTGCCTTTCACTCTAGTGATCCATGGATTAGCTTTCTGATCCATGTTTTGTTTAGATCTGATCTATTGTAATGTAAAGTCATATTCAAAAATTACTGCAGCATTTTAGAGATCTGCAACTTAAAACTCAGATCTACTCTTGTTTATGCATGGTTTGGTCAAAACCCCAAGGGGATCTTGTACATAAGACTATCTAGTTTCCAGATCTGAAATGGATATGATGTTTTGTCCACATATCTGTCCTAGATCTGATTTGTAATATTCAGTTGCTGCAGCTCCTCAAAATAACGCTGTTAAGAAATTTTGGCAGTTTACATATGTGTTGCAGCTTTCTTTTATGAATAATTCTTGCTCTATTGTCTCATGTATTCTACTGTATATTGAAAGAGCTTCATTATAATTCTGATTTGCTGCTGTAAATTCATAATTTATTCATATTTGATGGCCTCCTTCTCATACGGTCGAATACTGCATTATTTCTGAAGCAATTTGTTGTGCATAGCTGCAACCCCTCTTGTAGGGCATTTTTAAGCTAGACTAGGTGGTGGGAGATATGTTTACCACACCTAGTTTGATTTGTTTTTTCTCCCCTTTTGGATCTAAACTCTAGATCTGCTGATCTAAGGGATCGAAGGGCTGTAAAATTATTTCTATACATCAATCTCCCAAGAGTGCATTATTTCAGTAGGCTTGTTGTGTTATTCCTGATTTGTAATATTACAGTGGTATCAGAGCTCCTTTCTTGGCACAACCTGTGCTTCCTTGGAGCATCAAAGCCATGTTGCATTCAGAAGAATATCAACCTCTTATTGAGAGGGAGAAGAGGTATCATAATAGAAGTCACAAGAAGTATGATTATACTACTGAATATCAAGACAAGGGTAAAGACCCTAAGACTACAAGTGACAAAGAAGGGGAAGAGTTTGCAAGAACTCTTTTGGTGGCCATGCAATATCTTTCCAAGGAGATCAAAGAGATGAGGATGGATAGAATGAGGAAAGCTCTGAAATTCCTCATCACTGTACTGGTCAACTGGTGAACCAGCTATAAGCCCCACAAGCTTCACAACGCTCCACTATGCCTACTTTCTTGGCTGTGGAGAATGAAGGACCACAAGAACAAGCCTCCCTTGAAGATTACTTTGTGGAGTATGATTCTCAGAGTCAGAGATTCAAGGATAACTTTAGTTTCCAAGATTTTTGTCACCTTAGGGACATAAGAAGACCAGGGCATCATTATAGAGATTGTGGGTTCTTTCATAATCAAGATAGACACCACTCTATGGGCAGATTCCTTTTTCCCAAATTTGATGGATCATCCACGAGTTCTTCCAAGGCATGGGTAGAAAATCTGGATATTTACTTTCATTTGAATAAAGTCCCTGAGGTTGAAGCCATCAATATTGCAGCGCTGCACTTTGCAGGTGAAGCACACAATTGGTGTTTCCATGGGTTGTCTACATTGGGACACATCAATGTGACTAGCTATTCTGAGTTTACTAGAAGACTGGTGGAGAGGTTTGAAAGGAAGGATCCTGAAGCACCCTTCATAAGCCTTGCAAAGCTGAAGAAATCAAGAGATACAGAGACTTATATTTCTGAGTTTCTGAGATTATCAGTCATGATCCCTAATATATCTATAGCCAGGAGGGTATACATGTTCATTTATGGCCTGGAGGAACCTTTTCATGGGTTGGTTAAATATACCAAGCTCATCACTTTGCATGATGCCATTGAGAGGGCTAGAGACCTCTAAGATGCCTTGCCAAAAGAAAAGGAAACTTTCCAGAGCAAGGCCCCTCACTTTTCTAAGGGGAAGGAAGGAAAAGCTACTCCTCCCAAGGAGAGCTCTTTAAAGAAACCTCTTCATATTGATCTCAGGGGGGAATTGAGGAAGAAGAAACTATGCTTCACTTTCCAAGAGTCATGGGCATCGAGACATAGATGTACTGCTGCAAAAGCACACTACATAGAAGTCTTCTCAGATTTTGAGGAGGAAGATGAAGATGATGAACCTAGGAGGGTTCACAACACTGATGATGATGAGGAAGATAAAACACCATCCAGAGATGGGAAGGGAGCCTTTGCTCCAAAAAGTGCGACTATTGCATCTTTGAGAGGAGTACCTAAGTACTTGACCCTAGGAGTACAAAGTTCAGTCATGAATCAAAGAGTATCTATCCTGATTGACAGTGGGGCAACCCACAAATTTATTGATGCTCATCTTGTGCAAAAGAGAGCAATCCCCACTAATACTTTTGAGGGATTTTCTGTCCTGGTCCCAAGAGATAGGACCATATAAAGCATGCAATATGTTCCATCACTCTCTATCACTATGGTATCCTACACTCTGGTGGATCACTTCTTTGTAGTTGACATACCAGACACCAACATCATTTTGGGTGTCTAATGGTTGATTACCTTGGGGAAGATTACCACTGATTGGAAAGCCTTGCAAATGGAGTGGGTGGACTTGAAGAGTGGGGAACCACAAATGATTCAAGGCATGCACACTTATCCTTCACCTAGTACTTCCACACAAACAACAGAGATGGATTTGTGCAGTGGAAGCATGGATCTCACAGTTCGTTCTCTCATGTTCATGAGGATGCTACAAGGGACATTCTTACCTAATGGAAAGCCACCTGGAATTCCATCAGGTGCAGATCTTGTGGGCAAAGCTCCGCAAATTTCTACTCCAAATCTAGATCAAGGAAGGATTGAAGCAATGAGAGACCAAGTCACAACGTTAGAGGGCTTGGGACGGCCCAAGTATGAGGGAAATCTTCTTCCTGCATCACTACCTCCCTCTCTCTTTTCTGAATCTGCATTGTGGGAGGAGAATAATGGGAGGATAAAACTTCTAACAAACAATTTTGGCATGGTTAATGTCAAAAAGGAGATCAGCAACATGAAAAGAATTTCCATGGATGTTTTAGCAGTGCTGTAATTGTTGAGAACTGTGGATCTTTATTGGAATTCTCAACTTCTTGTAGAGTATTCCAAAGATCTCCACACGGGCATGATATTGGATGGAATGCAACAAGAGGAGGGATACTTAGTCCAAGGGGGAGTCATCTATTATCATGGTAAGGTCTTCTTGGCTAGAGCTTCCAAGCTCAAGCAGAAGATCCTACAAGGAGCACATGAAGAATTCTTCCTCAGCCATATGTATTCAATGAAGATCTATACCCTGATCATGAGGAGATTTGATTGGGAAGGCATGAGAGAGGACTTACATTAGTACTTTCAAGAGTGAAATAGCTATGGAGGATTGGGGAAGCCAATGAACTCTTTTCAAGAGTCATCTCAGCCAGCTCTTCCTTGGCTTGAAAGGAGGGGAGCTCTTCATAGCTCCATGTGTATGAAGGATTATGATGGTAAAGGATTTGATCATGCCAAGAAAGCTTTAATTTCTAATTATTTTTCCATTTTTTTGCAGGATATGACTCCTAAAGGGAGTGAGAGATCATGTGGATCTCATAAATTTTGGTGGGCCAACAAAGATGTTGAACTTGGCCACTCCCTTATTGTGTAAAGGGAGATTCCTTCTCATGATGGGTGCTTTCCAAAGGAACAAAACTTATCTAACACCTTCAGCCATGTTAAGGTGACCCATGCAGCAAATTTGTGGTGGGAAAGCCACTTACCACACCTTGATCTAATGCAGGCAGGTGGTGCACTGCGCTAGCATTACATGTGGGATTTTGAAAAACCTCCTCAAGTTCAGATTTCATTTTTCATATATGTGGTATTGCTTCCATACTTGCATGATATAGTTGTATTGTTTATGGGGTTGTATGGACAGAGGATGGGTAGTGTGTATGTACCACATGGTTTAGAACTTCTACCTATACTTCATGATACATGTTTTAGATGTAGCATTTCTTCAACCATGTTTATTTCTGTTGAGTTTTTCACTCCTGGTGGGATGGAATATGCACATATTATGTTGACCTTGGAGGAACAATTCATGAGGTATTGGCTTGTTGATCACTTGGCTTATGATGAGGACTTGATCCTTGATGATGCCATCAATGGAGGAGGAGAAGTACTACAAATCTTGCCCTATCAGTTTCTTGAGGACGAGAAACATTTTTGAGGGGAGGACAGTAATATTCCTACTTAGCCTAAGCTAAGAGGAATATTCATTTTTGTTTTATTTTCTGCTGCATGAATAAATGAATAAAGGAGGACATGTAAAACTCCTGAAAAGACTGAATAACTCAATGCCCATGTAAAAAAAGACAAATTTGGGCCATGTAAATAAATCACTTGCAGGTGTGAAAGGGGTTTGAGCTATGAGACTGGGTCAACCTTGACCAAATCTACAGTGTTTTCTAGGTTCAATGTATCTCATGAAGGGACAATGTAGTTCTAGAAGGAGGCCCCTCATGTGAGAGCAGCTAACTCATCAAGGTGGTTTAGGGTTTGAAAAGGCTTTCATCTTATAAAAGGAAGGGGAAGGCAGCAAGAGAAGGTTGTTGATTGATTATATTTCTGAGTATCTTGTCTGCTTAGACAAATACTATTCTCTATTGTTTAGTAGAGAATTGTGCTGCTTAGCACCTTGAGTTCCCATGCAGGGTTTTCACCTCTTCCTTTGAGGATTCTTGGAGGAGTATTTGCTGATTTGATCCACTATTAGGCTTGAGGCCAATTTCTAATTCCAATTGCAGTGTAAATCCAGTGAGGGTTTGTTTGATTTTGAAATTTGCAACAGTGGGATTCTAGATCTGCAGAGATCTAGCTTGTTTTGGGAGCCTCTTCTCATGGAGTGTGTCTTCTAACCTCCTGGTAGAGTGCCTCTCTTGTTTGTGCTTCAGATCTGTATCTTGGCAGCTGGCCATCTATGTTATTCAAGCTACAACGCAGTTTTCATTGAGGAACTGCATTATTTTCATATGAGATTCTTCAGGGTGTTTTGATCCCAATTTTGATGAGAGATCTCTGGTGCTGGGCTTTTCCTTTCACTTTGGTGATCCATGGATTAGCTTGTTGATCCATGTTCTTTTTAGATCTGATCTATTGTAATGTAAAGTCATATTCAAAAATTACTGTAGAATTTTACAGATCTACAACTTAAAACTCATATCTACTCTTGTTTATGCATAATTTGGTCAAAACCCCAAGGGGATCTTGTAAATAAGACTATCTAGTTTCCAGATCTGAAATGGATTTGATATTTTTTCCATAGATCTGTCCTATATTTGAGTTGTAATATTCAGCTGCTGCAGCTCCTCAAAATAACATTGTTAAGCCATTTTGGTAGTTTACATATGTGTTGCGGCCTTCTTTTCTAAATAATTCTTGCTCTATTGTCTCATGTATTCTACTGTATATTGAAAGAGATTCATTATAATTCTGATTTTCTGCTGTACATTCATAAGTTAATAATATTTGATGGCCTCCTGCTCATACGGTCCAAGACTACGTTATTTCTGAAGCAGTTTGTTGTGCATAGCTGCAGCCCCTCTTGTAGGGTGTTTTTGAGCTAGACTAGGTGGTGGGAGATATGTTTACCACATCTAGTTTGATTTGTTTTTGCTCCCCTTTTGGATCTAGACTCCAGATCTGTTGATCTAAGGGATCCAAGGGCTTTAAACTCATTTCTGTACATCAATCTCCCAGGAATGCATTATTTCAACAGGCTTGATGTGTTATTCCTGATTTGGAATATTAAATACAATATGTAACAATATTTAAGAAAGCATGTACAAAAAATACACAAGCATGAGAAACACATAAAAAGTCGTAAACTCATGAAAACATGTTGAAAACAACACCATCAACACTTCCATGGCGAAACGACTACCACCATGGACAAGACAAACTGGATTCAACAAGCACATATATACCACAAGCATACTAGACACATATGAAAACAGCATAAATGCATGATCAAAACACTTCCCATCCATTCTAATTGTTGAACCATGCTCTGATACCACTCTGTAAAACCCCCTTCCCACATCTACCAAATCAATCGACTAACTAGGGTAAATATGGGATGAGAGGCTACTATAATGAGATTCATCCTCCTACGTGACCTTAAGGGAGTGGAACCAATGGAAACATAACATGCAAACCCTGTACAACAACAAAAACACCCCTAGGAGGTAACCTAACCATTCAGATCTCTTACCCTGGATCACATTGACATTTTGATGTCTTTGAGGCATAGTTGTAGATATGACACTTCATGCCAATAGCCAGGAGGCTATAACCATAGGCATAACACTGCATGCCAATGGCTAGGGCCATAAATAATCAATTATGTGCTAGTGACCCTAAGATTTGAGTCACCCTTTTAGCCCCAGAACCCAGTGTTTTGTCCAAATATTCATGAAAAGTTCAGAGATGATAAATAACAACATGAAAATGATATGGAAGCAATCACATCAACAAGAACTCAATTAGACCCCTCCTATCCATGCCAATCATTTTGTCATACATGTCACAAACATGGAAGCTATAGGTATAAACAACATAACAGAGAAAAGGGGTCTCATACTTATATGAGAATCATTAAGAATCATTGTTACCCTACATCATTTGCTACCATACAATCTATTTTACCATAAATACATTGTGCATTCTTTTACAAGTAAAAACATGGAGAGAGGCCATATATCATCACTATAAACATACATATTTATAACCAACATAATTACATCAAACATTTAGTGGATACAACAACAATAGAATCCACATAATAACCAACACATTTATACATCAAATACCAAAGGAAATAATTTCTCATTAATGGATATAGAAACCAACCGGGGATGGGACTACCACGTTCCACCCAATCATAAATTGGTTGAGCCAAATATCTCTTCATCCAATCACCCCCGTGCCATATTCAAAGCATGAATGTGGGTATCAGAACCAACCAAAAAGAACCAAACAAGCATGAATGCTACAAGAGTTCTCCTCCTACACCATGCGGAATTTGAGTGCCTCCTTGTCTCTCAAGCTTCCCCATAATCCAAAGTCTCATCTAGGGATCACTAGGCCCTACACCGAGACCCACTCTTTAGGATTTACCGTACATTGCATCCTAGGACTACTAATCCCAACAGAGAGCAAGGGCCACCTCTTCGATTTACTTTATATCCCTTCATTCACCAATAGGGGTTCCTAGGCCCACTAAGGCACACAATATGGATTTACCACAACCCATAGTCCAGTTCAAGGGTTACTAGGCCAATGGCTTTACTATGATCCATAGTCCAGTTAAGGGACCACTAGGCCAGTGGCTTTATTGTGATCCTGAATCTGGTTAAGGGACTAGTAGGCCATGTTTTTGTAATTTTGGATATCCACCCCACATAGATTCAAATCCATCCTACAATATAGTTCAACCAAAGAATGAGAACCCAACTCATCAAGCCTATCTAGAAATCATAAGGCTAGGTTGAAAACACTACCACACCTGGAAAAAACTATGCCAAGACAGAAAATAACCACATGCAATACCATGCATGCCAAATATAGAAAGGAAATAACAGATACAAATTAATACCTGCAAAGAATCCTGTTGTAGTTTCTTTATCCCACTCTTCCTTGCTTTCGTTTCCTTTCTTGATCCAATGCCAAAGTGATCCAAGAAAAATATAAGTTTTAAGGAGTGTGTGTGTGAGAGAGAGAATCATGAGAGATTTCCAAAAACTAGAGAAAAAAAAAAAACTTGCCAACTCATCCTAAGAAGACTTTTTATAAATAAGTCCTCTATTTTTCTTCGTTTTCCATTATTTTCCTCCTCACATGCAACCTGTGACCTTTCACCTTCCTTTTCTCCTAATTTCTATTATTTTCATAAATAAAATTCCCATTAATGCCTCATGCCTCTCCAAAGCCTTTACATTTTCCTTTTCCAATTCCCTTTGCCATATTAACCGAAATAAACATCATCTAGGATGTTTTTCCCAACATTCAGCTTGGAATAAGTGTCACATCAAATGTGGTTATTATTTTTAAATTTTATTACATGGAATTTTCAAAATGGTTATTACACGATAGTAGGATGATGCAAAGACAAGTGAATTATAAAGGTTATTTATGGAAGATGAGTCGAAAAATACGTAACAAGCTCTCAAAAATATATTACCATTTATGTGAAATTTGATGAGTAATTTGGGGCTCTATTACCACTTTATGGAAATCTGCACTCGCTTTCTGAAGTTGTTTATGGAAACTTAGGAATATTTGTCGAGGGAATAAAAACTAAATAAATAAACATGATTGTGTGATATAACATCATATAAGCGTGTTTTGGAGAGGTTGACATGATCATGCTATCCGCACACTCCTACGATATAGTTTTCCAAAATTTCAATGCATGTTATTATGCAAAACTCTATCTTTGGAATTAGTCAAATAAAACAACATCTAGGCTATGAATGCATATGAGAGGGATGACTCTATTTGTAATATAATGTCATGGAATTAGTGGAATAATTTTATGATGAGTTGAAACTTATTTCCTTAAAACATTTACGAAAAGTTATTGAATATGCTTAAAGGCATAAAAAATAAATCAACCTATAGGATTGAGTAGTGTTGGAGCGGGGTCCCCTAGGGTAAATATTTGGGTAATTTTGTATAAGTTTTGTTGTATGCACTGCGCACAAAGATTCATCGGGGCTTTTGGGTGGGTCAAAGTCCCTTAATCATTGTAATGGGTTTTAAGGGAAAACCATGAGTCTAAAACCATGGTATGCACATGTCTAGATAGTATAAATATGTAAGGATCGAGTCTTAAGCGATAGATCTCATGGTGAATTTTTTCGGTTAATGTTTTGAGCTAAGTCTGGTTATTTTGGGTAGAAATTCTCCTGCTAGTTGTGTGTGCGAAGACCTAAGTCATGGCTGTGTGTGGACTCCGCTGGCTGTGTGCGCGAAAGTGTTAAATGTACTTGAATTGATAAATCTCTTAATAAAGAACATTGTTTTGGCGAACATGCAATTTTATGCAATTTGTTGTGTTTATTATATTTTATGTGCATTAATATATGAATATGATCTGTTATTTTGTATTTAATTCTATTATTGGTTAATTACTTATGTGCGCAAATATCAGCTGATGTTAGATGAGTAGATCTGATTGAAGTACATTTCATTACTATGAAAAATAGATATTGAAATAATATCTGATAATCTATGAAAGGGATTGATCTGTTGATGCATGCATCTGTCATATTTTCTATTATAAATATGTTTAGGGCCACTACATCAAAAAATTCCTCAGGGTGCATAAACCTGGTTCCAAAAAACCCCCATATTGCTTTTGGTGAGTCTTTGATCTATGCCAACAGGTCACTACTGAAAGGGCCCGTAGTTGGAGGGTTTGTTGGTCGCGCGATAACTCCGAACCTGGGTCAGGACTTGTCAAGCCAAAAAATGGTTCTGTTGTGAAGGATAGGATCACTATTTTGATGGATATTTGATGTTTTGGCATCTGACACATAATGAATTACAAGATTGGCTTGATAAGAAGATACTTGAATTTGAGATCCAAGAGAACAAAAACTCTAAATTGTCCGTTGAAGACTAGGTACAAAAGTATATCTATACAGAAGTCCATGATATTTTATTTGATTCCTTTGTGACCAAGCTACATGAGTGGTTATCTCAACTTACTAAATTTTAAACCTGATTAAAGGACGACGCAGTCACTGAGTGGACTCCGAAGTTGTTATAACAATTAGAGAAGACTAGCAACAATATCACCCATATGGTAGATCATTGGATTGATCGTGTTCTAGGAGGATTTGTGAATGAATTTGCTATTGATCAATTTTTCTTTTATTTTGAATTGGAATGAAAATTTTTCAAAGGTCCTAGAGGTAAGTTCCTATGATATTTGAAGTTGTGGCTTAAAATGTTATTGTGTGAACATGGTAATCTATGTAGTCATATTAAGTGAATATCTGGTAGAGGCCCGAATATGAACTGTGGAAGAACTTACCGAGTAGATATCTAAGAAGGGTTTATTTACAGTCCTCTCAAGGGTAAGTATAACAACGACAAAGAATGAGAGACTAGTAGCTCTGGTGAATCTGCGCACTCTGAAGAAGAAGTATTGCAACATATGAAGAGTCTTGGGTTTTTGGCCATAGTTCAGATTCCATCCACTCCACTTCTAAATTAATCTCATAAGTCCTCCACTCCACCTCCACCTCCACCTCCACCAACAAGCATGGATATCGCTGCTTCCATGAAGTTTCCTACTTTTTGTGGTATTAGGAACAAAGATACATAACAGTTCTGGTTTCTTACTGACACCGTATGAAGAGCACAACAAGTTAACAGTGACAATGTAAATAAAGCATAGTTGGCCACCAATTTTCAAGACCATGTGCTGGATTGGTATATAATATATGTATCGTCAAACCATAATGTAACTATTCATAATCTAAAGGATGCGCTAAAAGAACAATTCAAGAAGTCTAAATAATTCACATGATGTGTAACTAAGTTGAAGGACATTCACCAAGAGTTAAACGAATCTGTATGGGATACGAATTAGAGGATGAAGCGCGCTATCATGGATGGAGGATTTACTATTGATGATACCCAACACAAATAATGGTTTATTTCCATGCTACTACCACATTTGCGCCAACCCATGAGTCAAAATAAGATTTTGACACAGCTGTAGTCGTCGATATTGCAATGAAACTAGAAGCTGCACTGGTACCCTCTGTGATCGGAACTCAGCAAATCCAAAGCCAATTAGAAGTGATGCACTTAGAAATTCATAATCTGCACAAGGATCAGGTTAAATAGGTATGCGTATATGTATGGTGTATACGTTGTAAAACTACTGGGCATCATAAGGATCAGTGTCATGTATTCCATGATTATCTGCGAGCTGGAGGTCCAAGCCTAGTGAAGAGCACAGCTGGACCAAGTGGGACACCCACAATATGGTGTTCCATTGTCAAGCTACGAATATGCATGTGATGGATTATTGTCCTAGGATTTCTAAATATGTGCCTAAGCTAAAGCAATCATTTTTAAAAAATTTCTAGTCGCTCAGACATGATGAAAAACACTATCGCAACTTTGATTTGATGTTGGACAGAGCTAACCTATATAGAATACAAGATGAACCTACCTCACTAGCCTCCTTGTTTGGGTGTGGCGTATTTTAGGCTAGAGGACGAGGAAGAGGAGGAGGAGTTGGACGAGCGAGGGGGAAACCCATTTGCTAAAATTGTGGAGATGCTAGTCATTATTCGTGCAACTGTCCAAATCCAACACAACAGTCTTGCAGGTACTGTAGGAAATTTGACCATGTTATTTAATATTGTCTTGTTTTGATTTCCAAGATGCCAGAAAAGAAAACATAGACTCCTACACAAACAAATGAGAGGGTAAGAGCGGAGTTGCATGAAGAAGAACCAAGCATGAATGATGTCACTAGGAGTGGTGCAGCCACTGGTAGATACAAAGGGAAGAAACCAGACATTGATATCTGGATCCAAAAAGAACCTGAGCAAAAATATGAATTCAACATACAACACAAAAAAGAAATCTTTGGAGAAGAAAAAAGGGGGTTCACAGAAGCAGACACATCAATGTCAAGCAGAACTATGGACGTGGCCAGAGTAAAATAAGAAATAAATCCCTTCCTACATGCATGTATTAAAATATTTCATAATAATAAAGAAGTTGTGAATATCCAAGCGTTGATAGAAAAATGTGCGAAGAAAGAAAAGCCTCATATGGAACAGAAATTTTTCAATAAGATCTATACGAATAAATTAACAACTGGGCAAGAGATGCGTATGACTGCTCATATTGGTGCAAATGAAATTGATCAGGTCATTATAGTTATAGGATCTGATGTGAATGTCTTACCGAAGCATACTTGGCAATGCATGGGAGAACCTAAGTTGGAATGGTCTACTATCTAGTTGTGCATGGAAAATCAACAAAAGAGCATCCCATTAGGAAGACTCTTGCAGGTTGTAGTAGATATTGAAGGAGTAAAGGTGCTCACAGATTTTGAAGTCATACAGATTGTGGATGATATTGATCCCTATCCTGCGATGTTGGGTTTGGATTGGGCTATTGATATGGATGGAATCATTAATCTTAATCGAAGAAGTATGGTATTTGAGAATAATGGAACCAGATTTGTAGTTCCTCTATATCATGTAAGAGGTGAAAGCTATAGATAGCCAATACATGCAGACGATGATGTCGATCATATCTACAAATTGACTGCGCGAGATGACGAATGGATCAACCAGACAGCTGATGAAAGAATTAACTAAGAAAAATATAGTTCCTTCTTTTAATATTTACATGAAGAGCTGGAGAACTGGTAGAATTGGCTACATGAAGCATCTTCACTGCGCTGAAATTGATTGACAAGAGCTCTTTGGTGCATATCCTCATAGGTACAAGAATTGTCTTATTATGATGGACTGACTAATGCTAACAAGTCTTTAGGAGAACTTGAAAAGGTTGTTCCAGAGGCACAAAAATTCCATGCAATTGATATTGCGTTCTGCTCAACCCTAGCACAATGGTGGGAGAAACGCAAGGGAAATTTGGATAATTAGGAAGAATCCACCCATATGATGAGACTATGATTTGAGTGTCCAAATACCATAATAGAAGAGACCTACTCCAATAAAGGTGATCCGCACATACATCTAGTTAAGTGGACTGAAGTATGGGGCCCAAACCTGAGACCAAAATGGGTGCACATGTTCATCCACACTTTGGGGAAGGTACCTATAGATTGTTACCTGGAAATTGAGTTGTGATGAGGAACCAATGAATGGACTACGCTAACATAAAATTTCATCTTGAACTTTAGTTTTGAAACTGGGTTTGAATACATGGGAAAGGCACTACAGGGTATTCATGAGGTCATCTTTGACACCACTAAACCAAAGGTAGAACACACCTTGTTAGCATGGGATGCGTACATGATGGACATTGTCATTTGTCAAAATCTGTCAGTTGAAGAGAATGACGAAGATACAAGGAATATTAAAATCGCTGAATCCGAAGGAAATTGCGCAGTTTTTGGGACTTCAATTAAGTCATTGTATGTAACTAACCCTCTAAATATTCAACAAGTGAAAATTGGATCTGAAGAACAACCAAAATTAGCAAAGATAGGGGATTATTGGGATGATGATACAGTGCGAAAAATCACTCAGTTTCTGAATGAATATTCAGATCTGTTTCCTACAAAATTCTCTAAGCTGAAGGGGATAATAGGAGATCTTGGGGTGATGAAGATCACTTTCAAACTTGATGCGCAATTTGTGAAGTAGTGCTCTTATATATTGAATCCCAAATATAAGTAGAAAGTCAAAGAAAAATTAGAAAAAACGGTCGCTGGAGGAATCATAGAACCAATAGAAGAATATGATTGGGTGAGTCCTATGGTGGTGCAGGATAAGAATACTAATGGAGAAATAAGGATTTGCGTGGATCTGCACAAATTGAATGATACATGCATACATGAACTATTCTCAACCCCGTTTTTTGATGACATCCCGGACAATGTAGGAGGACATGAGGCCTACTCATTTACATATGGTTTCTCATGATATCATCAAATTAGAATTGCATCGGAGGATAGAAGTAAGACAACCTTCGTGACATAATGAGGATCCTTTCAGTAAACAGACATGCCATTTGGTTTAAAGAATGTTCCAACTATCTTCTCGAGTGTGGTAGTATATTAGTTCAAGGAATACATACACAAGTTCTTAGAAGTTTACTTTGATGATTGGACTGTCTTTGGATTGTTGAAGAAGCATGTATAAAATCTCTACCTAATGCAGGATACTTGTCGGAAGTATCAGATATCACTTAATCTGAAAAGTGTATATTCTGTGTGCCATTCAGGATCTTTCTCAGTCATATTTGTTTTCAGCAAGGATTCATTGTGGACCCAACCAAGATTTCCGTTATTGTAAATTTGGAAGTTCTTGCAAATTTCAAACAAATGTGCTTAATTTTGGGGCATACATGGTATTACCTGAAGTCCATCCAAGGTAATGCGCTGATCACTATGCCCATGGAGAAATTGTTAAAGAAGGATGGCTCATTTGTTAGGAAGAATAATGTCAAAAGAGTTTTGAATTACTTAAGGAGAAGATGGTCACTTTTCCCATATTGTTCTTTCCAGACTGGTTGAAGGTATTCCATGTACCTTTTGATTCCTCCTGCATCACTCTCGGAGATATTTTAGCGCAGGCAGGAGCTGGGGAGATTGACCACCCTATTGCATTTGAAAGTATGAAATTATCAAGCGCAGAGCGTAATTATTCAACTACAGAAAGGGAAGGATTGGCTATGGTTTATGCGCTGTAGAAATTCATCCATTATCTATTGGGAGGCCAATTTAAGATGTTTATTAGAAATTCTCCTCTAAAGTACCTAGTCAATAAGCCTGTGTTGGGGGGGAAGATCTCTAGATGGTTGTTTTTGTTTTAGGAGTATGATTTTGAAGTAATTATGAAACCTGGGAGACTGAATTTTGGGTCAGATCATTTGTCATTTGGAAGACGATTTACTAGACGTGCGACTATTTTCTATAAAGGTAGATGGTGATAAATTTCCAAATATTATTCCTTTCTTGACCATTGTAAGTGTGCCCACAGAGTATACGATACAACATAAGAGAGAGATGGCCGCTCACGTAGTTGACTTAACTCTGGTTGCCAGTCAGTTGTACAAAATGGGTGTAGATAAGATTTTGCGAAGGCATGTGCTAGAATTTGAGAGACAAAGTATCTTATCTGAGGCTCATGGATGGATTGAAGTAGGTCACTATGAATGGAAAGAAACTGCATAGAATGTCCTATGCACTGGTTTATGGTGGTCCATGGTGCATAATGAAGCACATGTGTATTTCCGCTCTTGTGACGTATGCCAAAGGAAGGGGAAATCTTTGCGAAGAGATGAGATTCCCTTCCATACAGAAATGGCCTTTCAAGAATTTGAAAAATAGGCCATTGATTTTTTTGAACCTATTGACCCTCTAGGAAAGAAGACATGTGCGTGCTACATAATCACAATGATGGATTATGTGACCAGATGGACTGAAGCTAAGCCTGTGAAGGATTTTAGTGTAGACACAACTGCGCATTTCATTTTTTAGAACATCTTGACTCAGTTTGGGTGCCCTAAGATTTTGATGAGAAATCGAGGTAGACACTTTGTCAATGAAACTATTGAAGCTCTGACGGAAGAATTCAAGATTCATCATCAGAAGAGCAATCCATATCAGCCACAGGAGAATGGTGCAATGGAAGCTTTTAATAAGGTACTGGAGGCTGTGCTCATTAAGATCTACAATGCTAATCAAAATGATTGGGATGTGTGCTTACCTATGGTTCTTTGGGAATACAAAACCATGTGCAAAAAATTGACTGGAAAGAAAACGTTCTGAATGGTGTATGGGAAGGAAGTTGTTATGCAAATGGAGTACATTGTTCCAAGTTTGTGCATTGTAGAATCCACTAATATGGCAGAACATGATATTATGGAAGAACAATTGTCACAGTTTGTCGCGCTAGAAGAGGATCGATTCATTGCAGGTTTCCATAAGAAGGTGAAAAATCACACGAAAAGGGTTGGCATGATAGGCACATTAGGTAGAAGGACTTTAAGGGAGAAGATTTTGCCTTTTGTATGACAGTAAGTTTTCTTGCCACCCTATGAATTTCAAGATGCATTGGCTCAGGCCATATGTTGTAAAGGAAATCACAGATGGAGGTGCGGTACGACAGGCCACCTTAAGCGGAGAAAACCTTCTTGGGTATATCAATGGAATGCGATTGAAACCATATAGGGATAACCATCACCCTGCATGCACCAAGTGACTATATGGCTGGATATTTGGATATTTGTAGCACAGATGGCGGATACACAGATGTGTGCGACGTGCACGTAGTAGCTACATGCAGAGGTTGACTCGGTCGCAAAAGTACCTTAATATAGCTACTGGATTAGTAAAAATAGACATGGAAAAATTCTTACCGTTTGGAGGAGTGTCTAAATTTCATTTAATGAGGAGATTATGCCAGATTTGGAGCCATCTTAGCATTTATGGCATTACATTAATACATAGAAGACCGTTTAAGATGCGCCCAAGCTATAAATATGGAAAAATGGGTCACATTCATTCCATTTGTGTTCTGTGTTATTCTTTCGAGTTAATATTTCTGATTTCTAAAGTTTTTCTGAAGCCTATGTTTGGCATTAGTCCTCTCTTTGAGGAGGAACTGCGTTGTAGAGGTTTAGGTCACCTAATTCTACCAATCATGACTTCCACCAATCCAGGTGAAGTAATTGTTGTGAAGGCCAGTGAGACCTATGCGCTAGTGAAAACCAAGAAGGGAATGTCCTCAGGATCTCAGAAGCCGCCTTGTGAAAATACCCCAATGCCATGCTCCACTGCTACAGAGTGCCAAAAGAAGCCTATGGCGGAGTTTCCATAAAATATAATGGAGGAAGATGTTGTCTAAATTTCTAACCCCTTCTTGTAGTTTCCTACATATGTCACATGACGCAAATATTCTGTGAAGGTCCTCAAATATTTGGATAAGGTGTGCTCATACATCAATATGTTGCTGCTTTGAGAGAACGTACCTGTTGATGGCAATACGTTTGCCAAAATTCCATTGTTGCAAATGGAGGACCAGGACCCCGAATATCAGGAGAAATTTGTTGATCTCACGCCTGAGATGTATTTAGATCAGATCCTATATGATGATGGCATCATCAAAGTTGAGACAATTTTCAAGGTGCTAAGCCTACACAAATTAGGCTTTTTGAACCTATTGCAGATCCCACACTTTGGGCACAACCCCATCAATGATGTTTGTGTGTGAAATCTATTCATGCTCATCCAAAATGACTATTATGTCTAGGAGAGCACATTCTAATTGATTTTGAGCTATTCATCGCATCACCAATCTACCCAGTCAGGGGGTGGTACCTGTAAAGGCCTTTATAGGAAAAGGCCAGGAAAATAAGGTTGTCGACAATATTAAGAAGGATTATAAGGTATCGCGCCACAGTCACAACTTTGTTGTCAGCGAAATCAATGAACCTACTATTCAATTTGGCACACTCATCCTAGCCTCAAGATGATGAGGAAGTAAATACCAGAGGAAGTCTTATCACACGTTATTGCTCTTGTTGGGCAGTGCGATAAGGGGGTCCAATATAATTGGGCTCAGTATCTTCGTACAAATTTTTTGGAGAATTTGCGAGAGGCACAAGAAGAAGGAAAACTATTTTATTATGCATGGTTTTTGCTCCTGATCTATGTGCTCATCGACTGGAAGGCGCCTAAAGAAGCACAGTTCCCTTATATTGAGCCAGAAATATGTGAAGGTTCGCGCTACGCAACCCTATGGAATACAAAGATTCCAGCCAGAGTCATTGAAAATAAAAAAATTTGGGTCCTTTTTGACTTAGCACTGTTCCAAGCTATTCAATTGATGTCTAGGTTATCGACTACCTCAAATGAGTAGTATTAGATGATCATGGAATTCAAAGCAACATTTCACAATATCCATATTCGTGTGAAGGCCACAGTCGAGGGTGTTTCGTGTGATTTTCTATATTTGGTCACAAAGGATGACTTGATGTGTGTCGCAGCAGAGTGGACGCCTCCCTGGTTAGTGTCGTGCATCACTGGGGTTGCCTCATCATCAGTTTTGAATACTCCCACAAAGCCTAGAACTACTAAAGATAAGTAGAAGAAGGGGAAATATGCATAAGTAGAGCCTGAGCCTACTACAACATGAAAAATAATTGATTTGGAGAGAGATGAAGTAGAAAAGAATGGTGAAGGCATTAAGGGTCCTAAGACATAGACCTTGAAAGGAACTAAGCATGGTTCTAAGGCCATGGGAGGTCTGTGCAAGAACAGAAAGGGGTCGAAATTTTCCGACACATAGGAACTCATGCTTACAGAGGATGATTTCACTGAGATAGAGAACATTGTCAAGAGAACCACAAAAGATATCAGGACAGATATGGAAGTGTAGTACAAATATGTGCTCAAGGGAGTGCAGTCCGGTGTACAAGAGCATGAATACTTCCAGTGCATAGCCCATCAGCACGTGTTTCCATCTTCTAGGGAGAGATGCCTGCTTCAGATCCTTGCGCCAACTATCAGCGTAGAGTCACCTACTTTGCGCACTACCTTGAGATCCTGTGGAGACATTAGTGTCGACCTGGCGATGATACCTGTTAGAAAGATCCATACAATACAAAACATGATTATCGATGAATTAAAATATTGGGAGGACCATGCCTTCCATGCTAAAAATGAGTCCTAAGAGAAAGCATCAGACAACATAAGAGGTGTGCCGTGCAGGTGAGAGTCGCCGCACTACTTTAGAGGCAAAGATTTACCAATTATGCGGTGATCTGCCAGAGGTCATTGTCCCTGTATTAGCTGCACCTACAATGAAATTAGAGAGCTTGGTCACTGTGCTAAAGGAATCACGTATAGAAATATAGACTGTCCAGGCTGATTTTGAGCAACAGGTCATGGAGTTGCAGATGCAGCTTCAACCTAAGATATGGTCGGAGGTCACGGCACAACACGCAACAAAAATTAAGACAACTACAAACAATATCACATATGTAGTGATAGACTATAGATAGTTATTAGATGAGGACATGGGCATATATACAACTGTTCAGAATGACCTGATGGTCCAACACCTGATAAATGAGTTGTGAATTAAGGAACAACAGTTTGTAGAGATTCAGATGGTGGCACCCACTTTGGTAACAAGATAGTGACTTGCCAGATTGCCTGAAGGCAAGGCCATTCAAACTGAGACTGAACAGCTATGCTACTGAGAGTAGTTGTTGAAACCAAGATGAAACCTTGGGGTGATGAAGCCCTACAGCTCTTTCAGACTCTTGATGGCGCCCTCAAAAGCCTCCAACAAACACAACGCATCATCATTTTGGAAGCAAAGGGGCCAACGACAACTAAATTGGTTAATGAAGCAGAGGGTGCTACTGCATAGAGTGTCGAAGTCATCATGCCACTCCGGAGCTCTGTCAAAGCACTGAAAGCTAAGATGAAGGAGACCACCCCGTAGTGACTCCGGAAGAGTCGCGAGTTTGTGTTGGGGGCCTGTTGGAGCAGGGTCCCCTAGGGTACATTTTTGGTTAATTTTGTATATTTTTTTTTGTACGCGTTGCGTGCAAAGAGAAAAGGGACTTTGGGAAGGTCAAAGTCCCTTAATAATTTTAATTCGTTTTAAGGGAAAACCATGAGTCTCAAACCATGGATTGAGACCATGTTATGTGCACGTTTAGATAGTATAAATATGTAATGATTGAGTCTTAAGAGATATATCTCATGGTGAATTGTTTTGGTTAATTTTTTGAGCTAAGTTTGGGCTATTTTGAGTAGAAAGGCTCCTACTGGCTGTGTGCATAGAGACCTAAGTTTTGGATGTGTGTGGACTCCACTGGCTGTGTGCGTGGAGACCTAAGTTGTGGTTGTGTGTGGACTCCACTGGCTGTGTGCAAGGAAGGGTTGAATGTACTAGAATTGATATATCTCTTAATAAAGAATAGTTTTTTGGCGAACCTAGACTTTTATGCAATTTGTTGTGTTGATTATCTGTTATGTGCATTAAGATCTAAATCTTCTCTGTTATTGCGTATTTACTTCTGGTATTAGTTAATTTCTTATGTGTGTGAATATTAGTTGATGTTATATGAGTAGATATGATTGAAGTACATTTCATTAATATGTGAAAGACATATTGAAGTATTCTCTAATAATATATTAAAGGGTTTGATCTGTTGATGCGTGAATCTGTCATATTGTTTGTCGTAAATATGTTTAGGGCCACTACATCAAAAACTTCCTCAGGGTGTGGAAACTTGGTTCCAACACCCCCCCATACTGCTTTGGGTGAGACTTTGATCTGCACCAATAGGTCACTGTCTAAAGGGCCAATAGTTGGAGGGTTTGTTGGTTGTGTGATAACTCCAACGTGGGCCAAGATGCCTCAAGATGACAAGTAGCATGAACTCTTGCGAGTGTTTTTATGCAAGGCCAACATTAGAACATTGTCAATATGCTCCCAGTGTAGATTTTTCAGAATTTTTCTCTTCAATGCAAAAATCACAATGCATGTTTCTAATAAAAGCCCTAGTTTCAAAATATGTCAAATAAAACTACAAAACATTTTAGGGGAAAAATTCACCAATCAAATTTTTCAGGACATTTAAAAGAAAATTTTCACCCGTGTAGTTATATATTCACCCATTTTTTACATATATATGACTAAATTGATAGTATTCTCCAAAAAAATACCAATTTGAATAATAAATTATATGTTTTTATTCTAATTTTTCCAATAATCTCTTTGTATGATTTTTAAAGCCAGGATAATCACCTATAATACTATGTGTATGCATAATATTTGAATCCTTCCAAAATACCTTGACAAAAACAATATTTAGGGTATATACACATATAAAAAGGGAACTTATATCTATAATTTGATGTCATGAGTCTAATGGGATTTATGTTTCATTGATCATAATCTAATTATCATTGTATGGAAAGTTGAAAATTTCTTTTCTAAAGTCATTTAGGGATATGTTGATAGTGCTAGACCAACCAAATTTCATGGGATATCCCCAATATGAAGCCCCAAATAGACCTCACATAGTTTGGAGTAATAATCCCAGTAGTGAGGAGTTTGATGACATGCCTTGGATTGCAAAACACATAGAATGGTGCACAATGTCTTTGGTTAAAGAAACTATGTGACCCTTTGGAAAGTAAATATGATTCATGATAAGTTCTAACAGACGAAAGGAAAAGGAAGTGCACTCCTTGGAAGCCTGTAACAGTACACAACTTGAAAGGAACACATGAGCTGAAACACATCAGACAAAATAACAAGAAAAATATTCCACAAGTTAAAGGTGATGAGTTAATACATAAGCACACATTTAACAATATACATAAAAATGAAAATAAAGTAGTTCATAATCATATGTGTAAGTTAAAAAACATACATTTCAAACATAACCAAAATAGTCCAACTACATTCACAATATATGCATGAAGACGCGTCGACTCTAGTTTTACTATAAGTGAAAGTTCCATCCATACATACAACATGAAGAAACCACTTGCCACAATAGTGGAATGTGAAGTCAACAACACCTGCTCCTCCCAAAGAAGTATACTCCCTTTATGCTATGGAGAATCAAAGGATGACACAAAACTCGTAAGGCTTTCCTAAGCCTAAGCCTAGCTAAAATATTAGCTCCCAAAAATCCCTTTACAGAGTTATGAGGATCTATTTATAACTAGAGGGGGGTGACTCTTGGCATGCCCCCTTGGTCACTCTTGGAATCCCCTCATGAATCCTCACACGTCACATGAATCTTCACATTCCATCATGGACACATGGAATTTCAATTGTACAATAATTACAAAATAATAAACATTTTCCCCTCATAGCCATATAGTACAAAGTAGGATAGAAACAACTAAAAACCTAACAAGAAAAAACACTATGATGTTGGGGTTAGGTTCAACTAAATTCAGGAAACTTTGACTTTACTTATGACCAGTCATATACTCATGCCAAGCTTGGTATTTTTCGATGATCTCCCCAAACCACATGATGGTGTTAGGCTGGAAGCAGACTTTTTCCTCAATGGAATTCAAGTAAAATGTCTTGAAACCAATATGAACCTCTTGCTCAATCAGGAACAACATCTTTCAGATCTGTACAGGGCCAACAATGTAGTTTTGATTTTTTTTTCTATTCAACTCTAGGTCCTCTTTGGTGGTGATATGATTTAGCCACTCCAAGTACTCATCAATCTTCTGTCACACTTGGTGCTTACGCTTAGCATGGGTGAGCGAAATAATTAATGGGATCTTATGGGTCCTCACTGTTAGAGTCAGTCTTTACAGCCTTCTGTCAGAGATTGTTTCGCTTTTGCATATTCATTCTTAGGTGTCTCTCTTGTTCCACTTCGTTGAATTTCGCTAGGAGCATGCCACTGACTGACGAGGGGGTCTGGTTGTCATGTGTTTCCTCATGCTTGTACCTGCAGGGCTATTTAAAAATTCTTCAAAAATTACTGAAGTTCATCGTCATTTCATTCATGGTCATTAAATGTCAGTTTCGTTAAAAAGAGTTGTTAGTCCTAGAGTCTAGGGTTTTTGAGTCTTTGCATATATGTCATAAAGCCCGCAGGCCATGAGGTTGGTTTCGCAAGTTTTGATTTCATATTTTTATTATCATAAGCATTTGAAAACATTTCTAGCCCAAAACTCTGTTTTGGAACTAGAAATTGTTTAATTCTATTTTTGTAATAATTATATTCATTTCACCATGAGAAGCTTCACTGCAAGCCTCTGATCTTTTCCTAAGCTAAAGTGCCGCATCCCTGCAAAAGACAGCAAAGTTATCAGTCCAAAGACTCAGAAAAGCCAAAGAGAAACATTGTAATAAGAGACCAAATGACAAAGTGCAGAAACATTATGAAAGTGGGTTGTCAAATAAATTTGAAAAGAAATCTGATTTGATGAGATATTTATTTCATATATAAACATGACAATCAAACTCATTTTCCAAAAATCCGCAAGGCAGAGGTCGAAGTCAAGTTTTTGAAGGCCGTAGGCAAGTTTTCATAGTTCTGGACAGTGTTTGGAGGGCGCGTGACCCACTTGAAATGGGTGAGACCCACTTGAGGGGCGCGACCCACTTGAGCGCCACAGCTAGTGTAAATTTGAACGGGTGAGACCCACTTAAACCAGCGTGCGACCCACTTAAATCAGAACCCAGAAAATTTGTTTTTTGCGCCCAGATTCGATTCTAGTCGACTCTAAGAGCTTCCAAACAGGTTTTAATCATTTCTCATTCGATTTTTAATATGGTTGTGATGTCATTGATGTTGGGGAAACAAGCCATCCTTGGAGAAAATATATGAACCCTTCATTCACATGCAAGTTAATTCTGTAAGGGTTTTGAAATTGTATGGGCAGTTTTGTGGAAAATTTGAAAAACTTCAAATGGTGGAGATGTTCACACCCTAGCACGTTGTATAGATGATCCTCATGCCCTCAGTTATCATCTTGTCACTGCTGTTAATGCTCTTTCATATTTTGTACAGTCTTATGTCGACTAGTCTATAGCCTTCATTACCATAACATCACCATTGCTGTTGTTATCATTCTATTACCACTGTGATAGTAATTTGTGTCACTATGGTCATGGTCTTCTCCCTGTTCTCCAGTTCATAAACACAGTCCTCTACTTTTTTTCTTCTTTGACAAACTTTGCCCATCATTACCAAAAGCTTGCCCCATACTTTGCAGTTGGCACTCATTTGTGAAACTCACTTATGGTCAAAACAGTGATAGTTTTCATGCCACTAAAACAGAGCCATCTTCATTGTAATTTTATTTTCCTGTGATACTTGGGTGCATGGGTGAAGTTTATTGGGTTTTGAACAAACATTAAAACTTTGCCTTCACTACACCTATATCAACACACATATTGCAGACAACTTGTTTTCAAAGCCATGTCAGAGATGGATTCAGTTTATGAGCAAGGATATGAGCAGGACAGTGACTCAATCATTGAGGTTGATGTACTGAGATGGAGCATAGCAGTGCACCAGTAGTGGTAACATATCAGAGAGGCCACAGAGCTTTGTTTGCAGCATCACGATGAGTACTATCTCCACCCGGGGTGGAAGGGGTCTCGTTGACTTCATCAGCAGCGCGAGTACTATCTCCACATGGCGTGGAAGGGGTCTCGCCTTCTTCATCAGCGTAGGTACATTCACAGGATAATGATAGAGACAAAGACATGCTTCGTCACATGAAAGGCCATTATTGGGCTCGAATGCATGTCTGCAAAGCAAAAATGAAGATTCTGAAGAGGAGATTGAGCGAAACACTAAAACGGCGGAAAAGGCCTGATCCACTTCGGATTTTGGCCGAGGCTTCGTTGGCTGGGCAAGATACATGATGGAAGGTCTTCACTCCAAATTTGAGCAAATTCGGAGAAATTTTTGTCATTTTGAAATTTTTGGTCTCAAAAACAAGTTTTTCAGTTAAGTGGGTCTCACACCCATATGCTCACTTTTTTTTGGGACACTTGCTGAAGGAAATTTTTGCATTTTTGGATTTTTCATGGTAAGTTATGCATCCTCAGGCATTACCGAAGCATTTCATCAGATTCTGGATGGTCAAAAAGCTCAAAAACACCATGAAAACCACCTTGCTGCCACCTTTTGCACCAGCAGGAAGTACTTCTGGGAGAATGAGGTTTTGGAGGGTCAAATGAGCTCCAAATTGGGAAATTCCACTTGGGTTGGATAGCCAACATCCACAGCTTTCCAACGAGCTATCATGAGCTCAATTTGGATGCAGTGAAGTACCTCAAAATCAGGTTGAAAGGCGCGCGACCCACTTGTTTCAGGGGTGAGACCCACTTAAAATTTTGGCTGAATTTTCAACTTCCAGCTCAGAGTTTCGGCCAGTTTGGACCAGTTTTGCTTGGGGATGAAATTTTTGAGTTATTATGATGTAAATTTATGTTTGGCATGTAACTTTGGCTCATTTTTACCTATTCTAGAAGATTCACTCTTAAAAAAGTAAAAATCAAGTGAATGAATCAGTTTCCACTCTTTTAGAGGCAAGTTGTTAGCTGCCTAGATTTTAGTTCCTTGATTAGAATTTGGTTGAAACTGACCCCTGAAGGAGGAATTCGACCCCTGGAGGTGTGGGAAGGGGTTAGGATGATATATATGATGTAATTTCTCAATCATTTTTAGAGGTTGGAGAGGTTGGACTCTTGGGAGACTTTTGGCACCATTGTACATATTTTCATATTTTGGCTAAGGAAAGATCAGAGGTTTTGCGGCACTTGTTGGGATCCTTGTGGTGTTTTGTTCTTGATGGTGTTTTCTCTCTGTTTACTGTAAGTTCTACCTGTTTAATGTATGCCATTATTTTCATATGCTTCTGAACTAAATTGAATGAGTAGATGAGGTTGAATCCATTGTTTACCATGCTCTGCCTTTGAATTCAGTTAGTTCTATATGTTTTCGACTGTTTGGAGAGGATCCAAGTTCTTCTTTGCCCTCTTCAGCTCCTCGTTGGTCTAATCTATCCGTATATCCAATAAAAAGCATCAAGACAATCACCTACCTTGCCCCAACTCGAAATCTGCAAAGGTCTGACCTTATCCCCGGACCCAAAATTTGTTTTCCCCATTTCTCCAATGAAAACCCAAAAATCAAAATCAAACTTACCTATCTCTTTACTAGCCTAAAATCAGCTCCTATCTTAAGTCATCTCGCACCCTATTGCTCATTTTATCGAGATTGACAGAGAGAGCCCTCTCCTGCCCTCGTAGGGCTAGCTACAAGGCTAAGCGTGGTTTGATGTAGCCTTGAGTTTTATCTCATTTCAGCCTGAGGTAGATTTGAGCGCTAACATAGTGGCGACCATACTGGGGAAAAACTCAAAACGTTTGCTTGTTATAGACGGAGTCTGAAGTCACGCCAGGTAGCCTTCGAAACGTTGTTGCTATGCATCAGCGAAGTAGATAAACGCTGCTTCAGTCGATCTCCGGTTTAACTTGTAATCATAGCATTTAACTTGTAAATTGCCCCAGTACATGTATCAAGTTCAGATCTGATGGTTGATGGTGGACAACGATCAGACACCGGAAGGCTGAAATCATTCACCTGGCGACTTCATTCACTGAACAAATCCAGAAATCAATGCTTCATGGTGACTTCACTGCAGGGAGATCAGTAGCTGTGAGATTTTCAAGATGGACCGAATCACAAGAAGATATGCTCCCATGAGCCGAGATCACATCCCAGGTTTTCCGAATAATATGCCCAAAGTAGATTGGTCAAGGAATCTTCCTACATTCAACAATGATGGTAAGAAAGATGCTGCTTTACATCTGGTTAGATTTCATATGCATATTCGCAAGTTGAAAGTGGATTTTCCTGAAGATTGCTTGATGAAGATATTCCTGGCCACTTTGGAAGGTGAAGCCCAATCTTGGTATGAAAATTTACCGCTGGCCTGTATTTACTGTTTAAAGGATTTTCATTCTCTGTTCATTGAAAGATATCAAGTATCTTACCCATCATTAAAATTAGTTCATGACTGTTGCAAACATGCTTCTACTTTTATTGAAAGCCTTGAGAAATATTATGAAAATGATAATTTTATGGATGATGAGATCATGGAAGCCCTGTATGAAAATCCATTTCAGCAGCATAAAGACGATCATGAGAATTTGCAGCAGGATCAAGATCTTAGTACGGTGGAAGATGAAGGAATTTTGAATCTTGACAGTCAACAGGAATTACATGAAATGGATCAGCTGTATGAAGAAAATCTATATACTCCTTCACTTGAAATCAATGAAGACAATCACTGCATAAGGCAAAGAAAACAAAGGGTATTATCTCCTCTATCTGAAGACGAGATAGATCAACTCTTGAACTGTCCTGTTCCAGCTCATCTTAACGCAGATTTGCAGTGTGCACATGGTCAAGAAAGTAATGGTGGACCTTCTTCCTTTTTTGAAAAGGATGACAGTCCTGTAAGCAGCCTTATAGATCAGCAGGTTGAAGATGTCTATATGGCGGAAAATGATGAAAGAGAAGAGCTTGTTTCAGATCTGCCCACAGAAGAAGACAGCATGCCGGAAATTCAAGTTTCAAATGCAGATTGTGATAATGTCCACTCATTCATATCAGATCCAGATTCAGATTATAATGACCAAGAATACCTTGTGCTGAATCCTGAAAAGGAGAACTTTGATGTTGAGTTCATCTGCAATGAAGAAGACAAAGGTATGGACTCAAATGTTTTCAGTTCATTAGAACACAGCCTGTATAAAGAGGTAATTCAGTCAGTTCATGAACAACAAGATGGGATCTTCATTCAAGTAAGTGAAACAGTTCCTTTGGATGAATTTATGATAGATGATAAAGATACCATGTTTGAGCATCAAGAATCAGCTAAAGTTTCTTTCCTTATGATTTATGACTGTAATGAAAATCCGGCTGTCCTATCATATGAAGATGACCTATCATATTTTCAGAGTACAAAAGATCAAAACATTCCGGATTGCCTTTCATTTTCTTCATATGTCTCATGTGTTGAAATGTTTTCTCAAGAAGAGATTTTCTCACCTACCAGTTCAGAGTTTTTTGAAGCCCAGGAACATATTGTTACTGAAGTACATGATGAAGGAAGATCAGAATTAGAAGTAGGAGAAAAAGACACCTTGTTCTTTCAGCAGGAGGTAAATCTTCATGTTTTTCATGATCCATTGGAAAAATTGTTACAGTCAGCAGTGAAAGTGATTATTGCAGTGTTCAGTGATGAAGGAGATCATGGTCAGCTATGTTTTTGGATGCCCAATTATCAGTTTGTATTGTTGACCAGTAGATCTGATCAGGGAAATCAGTCAAGAAGCCATCTGCTTGATTGGTTACATTGGAAAGCCAATTATACATGATTGTACATATTTCATTAGTATGCAGGTGGTTGTCATCATGATTCCAAATCTTGATGGATTGCTGCCTTTTTTCCAAAAGCTTTGTAAAGTCTTGTTTTAAGTCAGTCATGAGTCATTTGTGTTTGGTCTGTTGAGTTAGTTTTTTCAAGTTATTTCAGTTTGCCATCGAGTCGGTTAGAGTCAAGTTTCGGTCAAGTTTCAGTCAGTTTTCAGTCAAGTTTTCATTCAATAAATGTGTCAAAGGTTTTGTGTTATCCGTTCAAAATAATGATTCCATCGCCCAATGGATGAAGGCACTGGTCTGCTCCCCCAGAGATCTGTCGTTCTTGGCATCTCCATGGAGCCACCATCCCCATTGGAGCCAATGTTAGAGTCGGTCTTTACAGCCTTCCGTCAGAGATCGTTTCACTTTTGCATATTCATTCATATGTGTCTCGCTTGTTCCACTTCGTTGCATTTCGCTAGGAGCATGCCACTGACTGACGAGGGGGTCTGGTTGTCATGTGTTTCCTCATGCTTGTACCTGCAGGGCTATTTAAAAATTCTTCAAAAATTACTGAAGTTCATCGTCATTTCATTCATGGTCATTAAATGTCAGTTTCGTTAAAAAGAGTTGTTAGTCCTAGAGTCTAGGGTCTTCGAGTCTTTGCATATATGTCATAAATCCTGCAGGCCATGAGGTTGGTTTCGCAAGTTTTGATTTCATATTTTTATTATCATAAGCATTTGAAAACATTTCTAGTCCAAAACTCTGTTTTGGAACTAGAAATTGTTTAATTCCATTTTTGTAATAATTATATTCATTTCACCATGAGAAGCTTCACTGCAAGCCTCTGATCTTTTCCTAAGCTAAAGTTCCGTATCCCTGCAAAAGACAACAAAGTTATCAGTCCAAAAACTCAGAAAAGCCAAAGAGAAACATTGTAATAAGAGACCAAATGACAAAGCGCAGAAACATTATGAAAGTGGGTTGTCAAATAAATTTGAAAAGCAATCTGATTTGATGAGATATTTATTTCATATATAAACATGAAAATCAAACTCATTTGCCAAAAATCCGCAAGGCAGAGGTCGAAGTCAAGTTTTTGAAGGCCGTAGGCAAGTTTTCATAGTTCTGGACAGTGTTTGGAGGGCGCGCGACCCACTTGAAACGGGTGAGACCCACTTGAGGGGTGCGACCCACTTGAGCGCCACAGCCAGTGTAAAGTTGAACGGGTGAGACCCACTTGGGGGGTGCGACCCACTTAAACCAGCGTGCGACCCACTTAAATCAGAACCCAGAAAATTCGTTTTTTGCGCCCAGATTCGATTCTAGTCGACTCCAAGAGCTTCCAAACAGGTTTTAATCATTGCTCATTCAATTTTTAATATGGTTGTGATGTCAGGAAGCGATGGCGATAGAGGATTTTAGGTTTTGCAGCGAGGTCACTTTGGGTCGCGCCGGCTCGGCCGCTCTGAGGGCCGGCCGCCTTCTTTTCTTGCTCAAGACCGAGGAATGGATCCTGCATGCCTGCCTGCTACAGCACAGGAGTATTCCTGAAGGCTATGACGCCGCTGTCTGGGCGGCAGCATTTCATGACAATGTTGCAGACGGCTTTGGAGGCGCCGCCCTCATAGAGGTTTGCCATGCCACAATGCTTGCAGCGACGCCAAAGCAAGCCTGTCTCATCGCCAGGGTAGCAGATTGGAATTTGCAGGATTCAAACCCTTTCAAACCCTCGCTCAAGGGCGGCTCCCCTAGCACGGTTGATGCAGCCGCCTGGGTGGCTGTCTTCCTGGCTAACGTTCCAGTTAGCTCTATTGCCGTTGCTTCTATAGCTGCTCACAATGTAAGTAAGAGCAACCCAGCAGATCTTATAGATCACTTCTCTGCCAAACGCATGCAGCGGATATGTCTACCGAGCCCGCTTAAACTGCTTCCAAATCTGGGCATAGATCGGTCAGCTGTTTGTGGGAAGCAGTCTCCTTTCCTTATCCAGCCAGATAGGCCTGAAGAAACACAAGCATTCCAGATCCATGTCAATCTCTCGGGAAAAACAACGTTGCTCTCATCCCAGAAATGCGAAGGCAAGCAGAAGTCCACTGAACCCTCTGCTTCTTATCAGATCCAAATCCTGCTCTTTTCTGGCAAAACTTTGCTGCAATGGGTGAGCTCCTCGAATCTAGTGCAGGACCTCAAGCAAGCCCTTGAAGATAGGCTGGGGATTCCACATGCATCACAAAGGCTCCTCCACGAAGGTAAACAACTTGAGGATCTTTATCCCCTCTCCTTTTACAATATTAAAAGAAATGCATCTATTGTTTTTACCCTTCGTCTTAGAGGGGGTGCAGTTGGACAGTCATCCACAGCTCCGGCTTTTTCATACAAAGATGCGGTCCATGCTCAGACACCCAAGAAATCTGATCCACCAGCATCGGCTCCCAAACCTTTTCTAGTGGACAAACTAGAGGAGATCCCCTCCATTGAAATATCGCATCCATCGCTGGATGAGCAAAGCCAAAAGTTTGCAGAGCATGCCATTATTTGCAGATTTAATGGATTATGGCCACGCACGGCAGATCTCTACCAGTGGATTCGCTCCAGCTGGACCAACAATTGCAAGGTTTTATTCTGCTCAAAGGGCTTTTTCATTGTAGTGTTTGCTTTCAGCGAAGACTACCAAAAAGCTCTTACGGAAGGTCCATGGTTTTGGGGCACAGCAGGTTTATTCCTCACCCCCTGGTTTCCAGACTTCGATCCATCTAATGCAGTGATCACCAAGCTCCCCATCTGGGTCAGGCTACCTAATCTCCCGGCGCATCTATGGCACTTCGCTGTCTTCGAAGGGATTGGAAATACTCTAGGCCGCTTTCTTGCCACAGACCCCTCGAGGGGGGAAAAGGGCATTTACACCTTCGGCAGAATCTGCGCTGAAATAGATATGAGTAAAGGTCTACCAGATCAGATTAATCTCAAAATTGGAGACTTTCACTGGACTCAGACCCTGGACTACGAGAACACAGCTTTTCGCTGCCGGCATTGCCATCATACAGGGCACCTTCAGAGCACTTGCCCCTCGATTCCTGCCCAAAAGAAGAAAGCCAATCATAAGCCGAAATCCAAAAGCTGGAAGCCGCATGATCCGCCTCCCATGGATGAAATGGACTTCAGCTCGGATGAAGAGGAAGGAGAAGTAGAAGGGGAGGAAGCAATGCAGCCACAGGATCCGCCTTCGGCAAGCCCCGAGGAATCTAATATTCCACCAATTTCACAGAAAAGAACTCATGAGTCTTCTCCCTCGGATTCAGACAAGGAGACTTCACCGACAGCGCAGCTCAGTCTACAAGTTGTTCCAGCTCAGCCGCATCATCTTGGCTGGGTCAAAGTTGGTAAAAAGAAAGGGAAAAAGTGTCGAATGGATAATTCGACCCATGCCGGGTAGAATCCATTGTTCAGCTCTTGTTTCTTTGTTTTTTCTTGTTCCTTTTTGCTTATGGCAATGCTCTCTTCATGGTTTCTCTTTGGGGCCGAGGTGGATAGTTTATCCTTTCCGGCTGCCCGTTTTCTAGCTTCTCTTGTTTGTAACTTCATTTTGTACCATATCCTCTCTTAATAGAATTAGTTTTACGGAGAAAAAAAAAAATATGGTTGTGATGTCATTGATGTTGGGGAAACAAGCCATCCTTGGAGAAAATATATGAACCCTTCATTCCAATGCTAGTTAATTCTCTAAGGGTTTTGAAATTGTATGGGCAGTTTTGTGGAAAATTTGAAAACCTTCAAATGGTGGAGATGTTCACACCCTAGCACGTTGTATAGATGATCCTCACACCCTCAGTTATCATCTTGTCACTGCTGTTCATGCTCTTTCATATTTTGCACAGTCTTATGTCGACTAGTCTATAGCCCTCATTACCATAACATCACCATTGCTGTTGTTATCATTCTATTACCACTGTGATAGTAATTTGTGTCACTATGGTCATGGTCTTCTCCCTGTTCTCCAGTTCATAAACACAGTCCTCTACTTGTTTGCTTCTTTGACAAACTTTTCCCATCATTACCAAAAGCTTGCCCCATACTTTGCAGTTGGCACTCATTTGTGAAACTCACTTATGGTCAAAACAGTGATAGTTTTCATGCCACTAAAACAGAGCCATCTTCATTGTAATTTTATTTTCCTGTGATACTTGGGTGCATGGGTGACATTTATTGGGTTTTGAACAAACATTAAAACTTTGCCTTCACTACACCTATATCAACACACATATTGCAGACAACTTGTTTTCAAAGCCATGTCAGAGATGGATTCAGTTTATGAGCAAGGATATGAGCAGGATAGTGACTCAATCGTTGAGGTTGATGCACTGAGATGGAGCATATCAGTGCACCAGTAGTGGTAACATATCAGAGAGGCCACAGAGCTTTGTTTGCAACATCACGACGAGTACTATCTCCACCCGGGGTGGAAGGGGTCTCGTTGACTTCATCAGCATCGCGAGTACTATCTCCACATGGCGTGGAAGGGGTCTCGCCTTCTTCATCTGCGTAGGTACATTCACAGGATCATGATAGAGACAAAGACATGCTTCATCACATGAAAGGCCATTATTGGGCTCGCATGCATGTCTGCAAAGCGAGAATGAAGATTCTGAAGAGGAGGTTGAGCGAAGCACTAAAATGGCGGAAAAGGCCTGATCCACTCCGTATTTTGGCCGAGGCTTCATTGGCTGGGAAAGATACATGATGGAGGGTCTTCGCTCCGAATTTGAGCAAATTCAGAGAAAATTTTGTCATTTTGAAATTTTTTTTGGTCTAAAAACAGGTTTTTCAGTTAAGCGGGTAGCATGCCCATATGCTCATTTTCTTTTTGGGACACTTGCTGAAGGAATTTTTTGCATTTTTGGATTTTTCATGGTAAGTTATGCATCCTAAAGCATTGCCGAAGCATTTCATCAGATTATGGATGGCCAAAAAGCTCAAAAACACCATGAAAACCACCTTGCTGCCACCTTTTGCATCATCAGAAAGTACTTCTGGGAGAATGAAGTTTTGGAGGGTCAACTGAGCTCCAAATTGGGAAATTCCACTTGGGTTGGATAGCCAACGTCCAAGGCTTTCCAACGAGCTATAATGAGCTCAATTTGGATGATGTTAAGTACTTCAAAATCAGGTTGAAAGGCGCGTGACCCACTTGTTTCAGGAGCGACCCACTTAAATTTTTGGCTGAATTTTCAACTTCCAGCTCAAAGTTTCGGCCAGTTTGGACCAGTTTTGCTTGGGGATGAAATTTTTGAGTTATTATGATGTAAATTTATGTTTTTCATGTAACTTTGGTTCATTTTTACCTATTATAGAAGATTCACTCTTAAAAAAGTGAAAATCATGTAAATGAATCAGTTTCCACTCTTTTAGAGGCAAGTTGTTAGCTGCCTAGATTTTAGTTCCTTGATTAGAATTTGGTTGAAACTGACCCCTGAAGGAGGAATTAGAACCCTAGAGGTGTGGGAAGGGGTTAGGATGATCTATATGATGTAATTTCTCAATCATTTTCAGAGGTTGGAGAGGTTGGACTCTTGGGAGACTTTTGGCACCATTGTACATATTTTTTCATATTTTGGCTAAGGAAAGATCAGAGGTTTTGCGGCACTTGTTGGGATCCTTGTGGCATTTTGTTCTTGATGGTGTTTTGTCTCTGTTTACTGTAAGTTCTTCATGTTTAATGTATTCCATTCCTTTCATATGCTTCTGAACTAAATTGAATGAGTAGATGAGGTTGAATCCATTGTTTACCATGCTCTGCCTTTGAATTCAGTTAGTTCTATATGTTTTCAACTGTTTGGAGAGGATCCAAGTTCTTCTTTGCCCTCTTCAGCTCCTCGTCGGTATAATATGTCCGGATATCCAATCAAAAGCATCAAGACAATCACATACCTCGCCCCAACTCGAAATCTGCAAAGGTCTGAGCTTATCCCCGGACCCAAAATTTGTTTTCCCCATTTCTCCAACGAAAACCCAAAAATCAAAATCAAACTTACCTATCTCTTTACTAGCCTAAAATCAGCTCCTATCTTAAGTCATCTCGCACCCTATTGCTCATTTTATCAAGATTGACGGAGAGAGCCCTCTCCTGCCCTCGTAGGGCTAGCTACGAGGCTAAGCGTGGTTTGATGTAGCCTTGAGTTTTATCTCATTTTAGCCTGAGGTAGATTTGAGTGCTAACACTCACCATGAAGTCCAAACTATTGTACAACCATTCATATGTAGCTTGAATGTTTGTGATGAACATGGAAATATTCTCATTATTCTAGATCAATATATGGACCTTTTCTTTCTCTAGATTTGCCTACAGCGTCATCATCTTTACCAGTGTGAGTGGTGCTTCCTTGTAGTGCATTTTCTAGTCGTGCACATAAGTGATGGAAACTTGCACATTCTTAAGGGTATTGACAAACTATCTACATTGAAGCTTCAAGCTTTTCAACTGGACAAATTCCTTATGCACGATCATAAACTCCTCATATAAGTCTCACACAATATCCCAAAGTGTGGATACTTTAGCAAGTGTCGTTGCTCTCATTTCTTTCAACTGGAATTGTGCGGAAGCTGCACTCTGTGTAATTGCGTGGAGCTATTGAATCTCTTTTCGAATAACCTGTAAGTTTTGTACCAATTATCTGTTCTCAGCTGTCAAGTACTGAGTGTTGGATCTTTCAGCACTTGCGAAGGCCAAGTTGGCATTGGAAATAGTGTTTGGATTCCTGTTTCTGTCTGCCACGATCACCCTTTCTCTCATGAATGCAGGATATGCATGATCATCTGGGAAGTGATTTCTCCACACTTGTATAATATTATTTTGCAGTTCATCAAATGACATATTGTACACATCCATCATCAGATCATCATCAATGGGAAGTACTTCTACTTGCTCACTTGGGCCTTTCTCTACAGATGAAGCTGGTGGAGTATGAATGGTGTCGTGAGGTACGATGGGCATCAGGTAAACATATTCACCTTGCAGATCCGGTCCCACTTCCATGTCTGTGACTTCAAACAATTGTTGAAACTCCTTATCAAACTCTTATTCCTACATGTATTCACTCATTCTTGTTGTTGTTGGTTGATCCTGTACTGACTCTTCAACTTGTGTGGGTGTTGTCTCTTCCACAGTGGCACCTTGGCTTCTTTCTTATTCTTTATTTTGTCTCTCCTCTTGTTATCTTCTTCAAAGCTCTTTTTCTATCTCCAACTCTTGTTATGTCTATTGCGCTATCTACACTGCTTCTTCTAATCCGCTCTTTGTTTCCTCTACCTCCTCTTTACTTGAATTTCCGAAGATGTTTTCTTAGTGAGAGGATCAAATTTCATTTTCCATATTTTTTCTCTCTTTTGGATTGTTAGCTACCTTCCTCTTTCCTCTTGTTACAGGTCAAAATACCTCCTCATCAGCTCAGAGGGGAAGAAAAATATGGAAGAAGTACAAAGACCTAAATTAAACCTATTTCTGCCAGGGTAACGCATATATAGAACAGAACATGCAACGCTCTGTTTACACTTGATGGTCGCGTTACCCGTGTTTTAATTTTGAATTGGGAAAAGAGCGCAGAGAAAGATTTGAATCTCCGACTTTCCCTCACGAAGGAGTCAGTGCACAAAGGAAACTGCAGAAGCACCAGTTCATTATTGGTCATTGCCATAGAAGACTGAACTCCAAGAGAGGAAAAAGCATGGAGATCAAGGAAACAACTAAGACTTTTCCATTCCAAACTAGTGGAAAGAGAAGGGCAACAATGGCCTTCTCCCTCTCCTATAAGAAGGAGCTGAAGGCTCTTAATTGAAGGTCGAAGGATTGCTCAAAAGTTCTTGCATACTTGTGGAATAGAGAATAGTGTGACATTGTGAAGGCCAAGAGTCAAAGAGGCTCCTAGAGAGCTTGTTGGCTTGGACTTCTTGACTTGATAGAGAAGAGAGATTGGGAGACTGAGGAGGGCTTGGTACAACCGATGGTTGTAATCCTCCTTCTTTCAAAATCAATAGAACTATGTTCATTTTGTCCATTCGATGCTCAATGTTATATTGTTATTTCAATATTTGTTTAGTATGATATGAATGGCTCAGATGTGTATAATCTAGATGTTTATTGTTGATTTAATTGATAGAATGCTTGTTATATCAGAAATTACGCGGGTGCTTTGACTGATTGCAGGATTCAGATTTGGAGCCGGTGAAGAAGGACTCTTGCTTTGCTGCGTAGTGCTCTCCAAAGGATTCTAAAAGTTGTCAAAGAGGTAATTCTCTATTGTATTCCTTCAAGTTATTTCAAGCTAATATGAACATGCTCATACCATCTTTGTGAACAACATAGCTAATCTGACTGTCTGCCTCGGGCACTGGAAAGCCCTGAGAGGGATATACGAAAACCAACCACCCAAGCAGTTTACCCTATAGCAGAATTGGCGACTCCGCTGGGGAGTGTCCCCATAGTTTCCGGACTATTTTTCCCTTTTATTTCTTCTCTCCTCTGTTCAGTATCCTTCCGACCATTTTTTGATGCCCAGTAGACATACCAAACGCTTGCAGAGTTCAATCATGTGCCTGTCTGGCCAACTGAAGAGATTTTCCCTGGTTAACGCGACCTATGCAGTATATCCAGTGCATTATAACACAGTATAGGTTTAAATACAGTGCGTTATAACGTTGTATTTTCTCACAGACAGAGCGTTACCCAGCCAAAAACCCTGTTGTTCACTTCTGTGACTGTGTTTTAGCTGTGGAGTTTTTTGGCCACCAGTACCTTTCACAGACCGAATCCCTGTACTTGTCTGCTAAACTGGCATTGATTATTTGTTTCTCTTATTTAGTTAGTGTGCAAAGCATTTAATTTTTTAAAGAGAATTTTTTTTTTTTTTTCTGCATTTAAGCTGAGTTTATTCTGAAAGTTTGGTTCACAGACTGTTAAAAGAGGTAGATAGAAAGCTGAATCTTAAAAGTTGAGCTGTGTTATTTACATGTTGGTGCATGGATGATTGAAAAAGAAACCTCTCCTTGTAGAAACATTGTTCATTGAAGTTAATATTTAGAGCATGTTTTGCATGGTTTATTGAGTCAAGAGTCTCACTATACTTCATACGTCCATTTCCCCTCCGCCAGACTAATAACAAAGTACACTAAAAACAAAGCGATAATAAAATAAATCTAATAACTCTTTTTGAGCTCACACAAACAGTAGTTCAGGCTAGGATCTTGGGTTAGAAAAGTGAGAAAAATACCCAAGATCTCAAAACTTGAAAACTAGAGTCATTAACGAGTGAAATCCTGCTGCACTCACATTATTGGGACCGTTCCTTTACCGGAGCTCAGCGCGAGACAACACTTGGGTGCACTAGAAGGTAGCCCGCCTTCGACTGCATCCTGTGGGTGTGTTATATACTGGGGTTCCCTTCGGGGATGTCGAAACTAGATCGGGGATCTAGGTATTCTGCCCATATAGCACACTGTCCTTGACCGTGAACCCCCTTGATAGTGTCTGTGATTTGAGGTATCCTTAGTGGCTATAATTTTAGGGACTTACACAAGGTGACTGGGACGGGTTGTCCTGGTACCTGAAACAGACGGACCTACTCTGTCTTCAGTCTTTAGGAGGGTACTCGTCTTCACGAGAGTGCTTACACCTATCTTTTGGGGTTCGGGCGAAGCTCTAGAGTAACCGTAACTGTACTTTCGACCAACCCTCTCTGTATGATATTGTGAGACTGGATTTCATCACCAGTGAACGGTAGTACTCAGACAGGGCACCCTATACTGGCTGCTTGTTGATTGATTTTAGAGAGTCTTTTTTCTTTTTAGTAAGTGTGTGGTTACTGTCACTTGAGACTTCATAATATATCACATTTTAAATAAAATTTGTTAAAATTAAATCGGTCACCGTGGCGTCCCCTGACCCACGCCGTCAGTCTAGACGACAGCAAGGTCTACCTCCTCTCACCTTAGAGGAAAGATTGAACCTTGGTGAACCCGGGCCTTCTACGGAAGAGCAGTCTCCTTTGACTAATCTGGATTACCACATAGACCCTTATCAGCCGGAACTCCCGAAGGACCCTTTCACTGAAGGCATTGTACCTAACTACAATCCTCCGCTCACTTATTCGTTAGGACCAGTGATAATCCAGATTCCACCGCGCCAAGATATGTCTGTGGCAACACCAACATCTATTTCTCCACTGGTATCCACAGGGTCGATACCAATGGCAACCATTCCTGGTTCGCCATCATCCTCCCCGCCGGTGGTCAGTTCTATGTCATTACTGGGTAACCCCAGTAGTCAACATATGCCTACCCCCAACCCTATGGTCAACACAACTGTCAGTAGTTTACCGAACCCTTCGGCATCTACTCCTACCGTGACCACGTTGGGGACCACGGTAGCTCCTCCCACGAGCACGACTACTTCAGTGCCCTTTAGCAACCCTTTCGGTTGGAACCCTCTGTTGAGTTCAAACCCCCTGGCCACACAGCCAGGGGGCAGTGTTGTCAGTACACAGGTAGCAGGGAATATTTCTCTTCCTATGCAATCCTTAGGACAAATAGGACAACCCATTGTAAATCCTATCCCCTTAAGTGGTTCAAACATAGGCGTAGGATCTATACCGTTGCCAAATTATGCAAATACTAGTATGCCTCTGGGAAACTCTATTGCATCCATTTGGACTAACCAACCCCAACCTTCGTCTGGAGTGGGAGGGCACTTTTACGCTGGGGGCAACCAACCATTTGCCCCTCAATACGCTATTCCCTATGGACAGCAACCGTATGTTCCTACTCCTCCACCTATGGGAGGTTTTTATCAAAGTCCCACTTACCCTTCTGGTAACACGTGGATGGTGGGACCCTATGGTCCAAATAGTCAGCCCATACTGCCTTGGTTAGACTTGGGGGAAAATCCACAATTGCCTTTCTTGGCAGCTTTGGACATACCCGACATCCATAAGCTGACAAACGACCCCATCAATCACAACTCGCTTTGGCCTCCTATACCGCATAAGATTCCTTCAGATATCCCAAAGTTCAACGGGAAGCATGGAGATGACCCGGCCGCACACATCACTACCTTCCATTTGTGGTCCATATCCAATTCCATGGTAGATGATAGTGTCCGCCTCCAACTGTTCTCCCGCACCCTTACAGGCAATGCCGCCAAGTGGTACATTGAATTACCACGCGCCGCCATCAATACGTTTGGCGCTTTAGCGACGGAGTTCTTAAAGAACTTTCAACTACCAATTAGAGTGGAAACCGGCACAGAATTGTTAACATCACTACGCCAAGACACCGCCACCCACATCTCCCACCATATTCATGAATGGAGACGTAGGAGGAGGCTTGTCAAAGCGCTAATATCGGACCATCTCTTGGCAAATTGGTTTTGCAAGTCTCTTTTACCCCATATCTCTAAAGACATTGGCCTTTCTGGTGCGGTGACAGAAGATCAATGTATCCGTCGTGCCCAGCACCTGGATTTAATCTATTCACAATCCGGCACGCTTTACGATCTGCTCCCCCATGCCCCTGGTAACCCGAACCCTCCGGCTACTAAGAAAACTGGAGCTCATGCCGATGGTCTCGTTGGCGCGATCTCTGGTGTAGCCACCAATCAGTCTCGGGGGCAAACCTCCCAGCCATCCTCGGCTGCCACCGCCCCCCATCAAACGACTCCTCTCCCTTCCGCTGAGGTAAATTCGGTGCAAACCTCACAAAACCCAACGGGAAAAATAGGAAGAATAAGAAGAAAACATCTTCTTCGGAAGAGCAGTCGAATAATCAGAATAACTCTAATCATAAAAATGCTGCTAATGAAAAAGGAAAGGATAAACCCATGAGATTTCCTTGTAAAATCTGTGCGGAGGACCACTTGACATACAAATGTCCTCGGTTGCAGGAATGCACCGATTTTATTGCTAACAAGGATTCTGGGAGAACACCTGCCATTCTTCACAACCCTTTCCCCAATCAACAACAGCAACATCAACATATGGTTGACAACCCGCCACAACCCCATCAACGGGGCAATGGTGGTTCGTATCCTTCCGGCGAAGGACCATCTGCCATTTATGGCATCGAGAGTATTGACCTTCAAACTCGCGCCAAGCTTTATGGAACTCCTACCACAGATGCTCAGGAACCGGGAACTAGTTCCAATCCGCCACCGCCCAACGATTTACATATCGAAAGGCCTACTGTTGAACCTGTAATTCGTCCCCCCAAAGGGACACTTCGACGCACGACTCATAATACCTCTGCACGTGCAGCCCAAAACTACAATATTATAGAAGATTTGGCGCAGGCACCGTCAGCCATGTCTGCACTTGAAGTATTACAAACCTGTCCAGCACAAAGGAAAGCCTTGCTTTCGGCCATTGGCGGAATAGATCCCCAGGATTCAATGCTAGCAGTCTTTGATATGGAAAAGGCTAAACCTCGCCTCTCACATCAACTTGCATTCCAGGTGCAGGTTGTGTTGAAAGGGAGACCCATACATCGCACTGTCATAGACGAAGGTGCTTCGACCTGCGTTATGTCACAAGCTTGCTGGCTGAATTTAGGTTCTCCTACTCTAACCCCGCCATCGAATTCCCTGAAAGCTTTCGATGGCCACACGTTCCTACCCAAAGGATACCTTGCTAGCTTTCCTGTCACTCTTGGTGGGAAAAAGGTAAACGTGGACGTTGAAGTCATAGAGCGTCATCTCGACTATAATCTATTGCTCGGTCGCAGTTGGCCTTATGCTATGACCGCCATCGTGTCTTCGGTCTTCCGACTCATCCTATTTCGATTGGATGGGAAAATAGTCACGGTCGATCAACTATCCTTCTGCACCTCTGATTATTCCACTTTACCAAGTAGCTCTGTACCCTTAATAGGAGGTGTCCCTGACTCTTACGTCAGTATCGGTATCGGTCTTCTGAAGGCATCTTCCCTACTGGGTTGTTTTCCTCTTCCGCCGCCTTAGATCCCAAACACGGTTGCAATGATATCCACCTCTTCAGATGGCTCTATCGACCCATGGATCATTCCGGCACCTTCAGAAATTGATTCCTATGGAGATCAGATGCCGCTTTCGCCGGTTGAGTTGGCTTACCAAGCCATCCAAGTCACATCTGAACCCTCCACTGATATGGTTTCGACCACAGGTACAACCCTCTCTCCCATAACAGTTCTCTCTAAGGATCTCCTCAATGAAGTCTGGCCTACAGAAGAAGCTATTCGAGAGATCATGTCATTAGAAGAACGACCTTGGGGAGAGTTCCACCATCGCGCTTCGACGATTGATTCGGAGGCGATAAAAACTGAAATCTCGTCTTTTGACCAACCTGAGATAGTTCCCTCCTCTTATACGGCTGTCCACACTATCGATTCAAAAGGGAACATGGGAAATATTTCCAAGACTCTGCTCATCGATATCTCGGTCAAGACGGGTATCGTGGAAAATATTCAGATTGGAGCCGACTGCAATCCTGAGGAAATTGCGTCCTTCACATCTCTTTTTAAAGAATTATGCGATGTCTTTGCTTGGCCTTATGACGAAATGCCCGGCATAGATCCTTCTATTGTCGAGCACGAAATCAAGACTTATGACAATGCTAAACCTATCCGGCAACGGCTCAGACCTGTCCACCCGCGCAAAGCAGCCGCCATTAAAGTCGAAGTAGAAAAACTTTTAAACTCTGGCTTCATTTAACCCGTTCCCTTAACTGAATGGGTTTCCAATCCGGTTCCCGTTGATAAAAAACAAGGCACTATTCGAGTTTGCGTCGATTATCGCGATCTGAACGCCGCTTGTCCAAAAGACAACTATCCTACGTCGTTCATTGATCAAATTCTCGACGATTGTGCCGGATGCGAATCTTTTTCCTTCATGGATGGATTCTCGGGATACAACCAGATTGCCATAAAAAAATACGACCAGCATAAAACTGCTTTCATCTGTCCTTGGGGCATCTTTGCGTATAAAAAGCTCCCATTCGGCCTGAAGAATGCTGGAGCAACTTTTCAACGGGCCATGGACTATGCTTTTCATGACATTCGACATATTGTACAAGCATACTTGGATGACCTCCCGGCTCATTCCAAGAAGCGACGAGACCACCTGGCTCATTTAAGAGAAATTTTTGCTAGGTGCAGGTTCTACAATATACGCTTGAATCCTCATAAATGTGTATTTATGGTCGAGTCCGGACGATTGTTAGGGTTCATTGTTTCCAAGCATGGGATTAGGGTTGATCCCGATAAGGTAAAAGCAATTATTGAATTTCCGGCACCACAATCCATCCTTCAACTCCAAAGCTTGCAGGGGAAGGCAAACTTTTTTGCGTCGTTTCATCGTTAACTATGCCGAGATGACGAAAGGATTCATGCGATTGTTGAAGAAAGGAACACTATACTTGTGGGATGACCAAGCTCAATGGTCATTTGATGCTTTAAAACATGCACTTGTTTCAGCCCCACTCCTTAGTGCCCCCGATTATTCACGCGACTTTCTCCTTTATTTTGTAGCATCACCATCCTCACTTGGAATGGTTTTGGTTCAAGTACACGATGACGACAGCGAACATGTGATTTACTATTTATCTAAAGGTCTCATTGGACCTGAATTACGTTATTCACATGTGGAGAAACTCTCTCTGGCGGTAGTTTTCGCCGTCACCCGGCTCCGACATTATATATCACTGCGACAGACGATGGTGATTGCTTTGGAGAATCCCATGCGACATATCTTGTCTAGACAAATTATTGGAGGGAAATATTCCAAATGGATCGTCATCCTCCAACAATTTGATTTGGTGTTCACGGCTGCCAAAGCAAAGAAATCCCTGGTCTTCGCCGAATTACTATCGGACCTTCCCAGAATCGACCCGGCAGAAGTAGCTCATGATCCATTCCCTGATGAATCTATCTACTTGGTCGACTCTTCGGACCCCTGGTATGGAGACATCTTAGTCTACCTACAAACTCAATGCTTCCACCCAGCTCTCACGTCTAATGACCGTCGTCGTATCCGCCACCAAGCAAGGCACTACCTCGTGCTAAACGATACACTATATCGTCGTGGTGTTGATACTATTCTCCGACGTTGTCTCACTATCGATGAGGCAGAACGCGTTTTGAATGACTGCCACGCGGGGGCATGTGGTGGTCATCTTTCGGGCATAGCTACTGCCCAAAAAATCTTGCGCGCCGGTTACTGGTGGCCAACTTTGTTTAAAGATTGCATTGCAGTAGTCCAGAAGTGCCATCCATGTCAAATTTTCACAAAGAAAATGCGTGCACATCCTGCCCCCCTTCACCTGGTTATCTCCGTCGGTCCTTTCGCTAAATGGGGAATTGACTTCGTCACCTGTAATCCAGCTTCGGAAAACGGACACAACTACATCGTGGTTGCGGTCGATTATTTTACGAAATGGGCTGAAGCCCTTCCCAATTTTAAGGCCGATGGCGAAACCGCCGCTCTCTTCCTGTTTAATCAGGTTATCTGTCGGTTCGGCGTACCCCTATCGATTGTTACAGATCATGGATCTCATTTTCAAAATCATAGGATGACCGAATTAACATCCATGCTAGGTTTCCTACAAGATCAATCTTCATCTTATTATCTTCAAGCTAATGGTCAAGTAGAAGCCGTAAATGGCGTTCTCAAAACCATGATTCGTCGATTGGTCGGAAACCATAAATCCACATGGCATCAAAAGTTATATTCTGCGTTATGGGCATACCGAACGTCAGTAAAAACTTCCACAGGCTTCACACCTTTCCAACTTGCTTTCGGCCTGAAGGCAGTACTTCCGATTGAGTGCGAAATTCCATCGCTTAAACTAGCCGTTGAACTCCTGCCTGGCACCACCGCCACCGAAGAGCGCTTGCTCTCGCTCGATCACTTGGACAAAACTCGTCGAGATGCTACACTAGCACTCGAAGCTCACCAGCGCCGAGTTAAAGCCCAATACGACAAATCTGTCAAGTCTCGTTCTTTCCAAGAGGGCGATCTTGTTCTACTTTATGATCAAAAACACGACCTCTTGGGGGCAGGAACACTCCAACCATTGTGGCTCGGTCCTTACATCGTTACTAAAGCCCTCTCAAAAGGAGCTTACGAACTACAGGACTATAATGAAATTCCACTCGAGGAGCCCCGCAACGGGCTCTATCTGAAGAAGTATTTTGCCTAGTTTCACACTAGGCATATGCTTTGTAATTTTATGTATATAAGTTTTGCCTATTTTTATTTTGATGCTTCTGGATTATTTGTTTGGTTCGAAGTGTTTTTCTCATGTAATCTTTTTCTTTCGCACAGATGTCATCACACTCGTTATCATACGTCGGGTATGCAGACGGTGCTAGCCGTCACACTAGACACATTGCTTCAGCTGCTTGGGTTCTCTATACGCCTGAGTCGGACCTTCTTGGTTTCGGGGGGATCTTCCTGGGTAACGCCACCAACAATGTGGCCGAGTACATGTCAGTGATCCAACTCCTCACGGAAGCGGCATCTCATGACATCTCTGATTTAGTGGTCAGGTTAGATTCCCAACTCATTATTATGCAGTTAAACAATCATTACCGCGTCCGCCACCCTGTATTGTTGCGTTATTTTTTACGAGTGCGACTTTTAGAACGTCAATTTCAAACAATCACATTTGAACACGTTCCTAGAGAATTTAATGCATTAGCTGATTCTTTGGCAAATTATGTGTTAGATTGGCATTTGTCACATTTATTGTAAAAGATTTACTCATGAGTACATATATTTTTATCACATCAAAAAATGCATAAAAATTTAAAAACACAAAATCACCAATATATATATATATATATAGATATATGTTGTGTCCAGTACATAGAAAACATCAAAAAGAAAAATCTCCCAAAACTCGGGGTGTTTTACAAAATTTGGCTCACTAAGCCATGCTCTGACACTAATACATCTACTCCAAACAGCTAAGCCTGATGCTCATAATAGCATACAACTGCTCTAGCCATCCTCCTCAGAGGAACCATGTATCTCTCTGGCACACCCACAGTATGCCACTACAGACGAACTGGAACCTCCCACATAGGAAGCGGTGGTATACCCATACTCAGACCCTCCAAGTTCCTGGAGAGTTCATGTAAAATCTGGGTATCATCGCCGTCGCCGACTTCCGCCTCCTCTACAGGTGCGCCAACCGCGGGTAGCTGCAATCCTCGCCGTGCATGGCGAGGGGCCCCAGCTGGACGGACGGGTGCCACATCTGTGTCAAGAAAGCAAAAGTTTCATGTCAAAATTTCATTTTCACTCCTTTTTCAACAAAAAAAAATTACATAAACATTCAAAAGCTAAAAACAAAAACTTCTCTGAAAACCACTGATCATTTTTCTTACCATCGGGCCCCCACTGGGTGCCAGGGGGCTGGACTAGCTCGGGATCGCCTGTGAAGTTCATCCCTGCATAGGGATAATCCTCAATCATGATGATCTGAGAGTCCAGCCAATCAAAAAATCCCTCATCGAAACAGTGACGGACATGACCCTCTCCAGTCCGTGGAAGCAAAGTGGCCCACCGAGCCTGCCTCGACTCGCGTGGACCCAATGGTGCTGTTGGGATCCTGGGCCTCATCAGTGGTATCCGCTCCAGTATGAAAGAAACAATCAGTGTTCCGTACCCAAATTCTCTTTGAGTACGGGTATTGCATGCAGTAAGCTCTGCTTGGACTCGATGGACTACACCGTCACACCAGTCGAAAACCTGAGGCTGCATACAATCCAAGGCTAGGAGCATCTGGGCCTTGGTAGCCACATGCTGACTCTTGGCACCTGCCAAGTGAACAATCATCCATAGAATAGACCGCAAGGGTGTCAAAGTCACCTGTGCAATAGGTATCTGGTTACTCACAGCCTGGGTGCCACGTACGCAGTGCGCATGGATCAAATCAGTAGTGGAACGAGGGTCAGCTCTGGACCCCGTCAAATTGGGCCTCACCCCACGACATGACAAGCCGGTTAAAAAGTAAACATCATATTTTTCGATGGTGAGCTCGTTGCCACCAATCCGAAAGACATGATGCTGTTCATCCCACTGCTGGATCAGCCACCTCAGGAGGTCCTCTTGACCCCTCATCAGTTCTAAACAGGCAGCGTGTTAACCGCACTGTGAGCCATTAAACTCGTCGTATCCGCCGCCATTCCCCTCGTTCTTCCCGCTCTCTCTCTCGCCGTATACTCATGATTAACAAGGAAAACCGCACATGCAAATATTTTCAACCGATTAAATTTGCCCCGGACTACTTCAAAATGAAAATTGAGTTGCTAGAAAAGCATGTTGCGCCGAATACACATTAGCTAATAAAATAGAGAATGCAAACGTTGCTACATCCCCACGGGATTTGAATCGGCGCTCGCTATACCTCGGCTCGTTAGGTGTAAATATTTTTCTAGGGCTCTTGCACTTAATTTTGAACCAAGAAACTAAAAAATTGGCATCAAATGACAATGTGGAGGTTCGTCTCCACCGGGATTCCGCGAACAGAAAACTCATGTCTTGGACGACCGTAATCACTAAATCGAAGTTTTCACCCTTTCCACCCGCAGTCATGATTTAAAATAAAGAAATTAATGTCTTCTGACCTTCTTATAGCAAATTCTGGGGCATGACTCTCTTAAGTCAGTAGGCAAAGTCGTGATTCCTCGCTGTACACATGTCGCAACTCTTGAGATTTGGTACCGATGATTCTAATAAGGGATCAAGATTTATGAGCAGACACACTCATGTTTCATCGAGCATTATTTTTATGGTATTTTTCTTACTCGTTAATCCGAAAAACCTCGAGTTCTCTTCTTCGGGCTCGTCAAAATTATACGAAGTCGGCATCGAGCATTCTTTTGTGGTATTTTCTTGCTCGTTAATCCGAAAATCCTAGAGTTTTCTTCTTCAGGCTCGTTAAAACTATGGAGAAGTACTGAGCATTCTTTTTAGGAATCTTTTTCTCGCTCATAAAACCGAAAAAATCCCGAGTCACCTTTGTCAGACTCGTTAAACTACTGAGACAAAGAACAAGGAGCCATTCTTTTCCTCTTTTTCAACGCTCTTTAAACAGAAAAAGTAAATCGAGTTTTCTCCGCGTGACTCGTTAAAATTTCACGGAGGTATCGAGTTTTCTTTGTTGGACTCGTTAAATTTTCACAAAGAAGATTGAGTTTACTTCGTCTCCTCGTACTCATAACAAAATGAGGTAGACGTCCATTGAACATAGATTTCTCACTTTTCCGGATTCGATGGACTAACTTACGGAAAATGAACTGTTTCGGGCTTACTATTACCCCTTTGCCGTGCCCGGTTATCAAGACATGACAAAGGTACCCCAATGGAGTCGTCTTTTATGACATTTTTCAGACTCTCTAAACATGAAAAATTCACCGAGTTTGCTCATCTGGACTCGTTAAACCTAATCAGATGGGGCACAGAGTTGTCTTTCCTGACATTTTTCAGACTCTCTAAACATGAAAAATTCACCGAGTTTACTCGTTTGGACTCGTTAAACTTAATCAGACGGGGAAAAATTTGGACAAGATGGATATTACCTCTGTTACATTTTCAAAAAGGTCGATTTGGCAGCAAAATTCTTGAACATGGCACTTCCCAGAAAACTCTTTCGCAGTTAGCCGAACCCTACCATATATGAGTATTAGTCTTCATTTCCCAGTGTCCCTGCACCGGTAAAATCCTAACACACTCTTTGGTGTTCAACACGCTTCAGCTGCCTAGTACCCTGCTAGAGTGCCTTCTATTGTTCAAGCAGATCTCGTTATCTACTGCTCCTGTTATCAACCAAACCGTTTATTATGCCAGAAATTATTTGTCTTCTGACATTCCCATTTACTCTTCCTTATCTCAAATCATAAACAAAATCAGTTGGTTTCCGTTTCGTGTTGACTGATGTAGGACGCCTCAGTGCCTACCTCTCAACAGATCACTTCCTATCGACTTCAACACCTTATCTAGGAAGTTGATCCAAAAACACATCAGTACCCAGATACTTGCAGACATCAGTGGCAGGTAGTCTTGTGTTTGATCAAGGGTCTTCATCATTGGCTCTTGGTCGAATGATTCTACGAGTGTTCGACTTCAACTCTTTTTATTCACACTCGCTAGATTGTACTGGGCATCTTAGGGACCATCATCATTATCGGTGGCCACCTTCGCGTCTGTTAACAGTTTTCATTATTGACTGGTAATCAGACGATTTCTCACATGTTCGACGACAACTCTCTCATTCACATGTTGAGAAATATGCGCTATGACCAAGGTCAAGACTCTCAAAAGGCTACACCATTAAAGTTGTGTTCCCTTCCCCAAGCTGCGATATTTTCTATGGAGACAGCTTCTTCAGCCTGATCCTGTTATGACAGACACTTCCACATTGTGCCTATTGGTGGACAGATTCTTCATATCTCTATTCTAGAGAAATCATGTTGCTTAAAGCTACTGAGCATGGGACATGCCTGACTCTAGGCAAATACTATATTTTCTGACATATGTTGTTGTTTCAGGTTTTCCTCAGTCTTTCAATCTCTCTCTCTCTACAAATTATAAAGTATTTCGGCCATCGTCTTCGTCTCTGACCTCACACTTTAGGGGGCATCTTTTACAGGTTAAAATACCTCCTCATCAGCTCAGAGGGGAAGACAAATATGGAAGAAGTACAAAGACCTAAATTAAACCTATTTTTGCCAGGGTAACGCATATATAGAACAGAACAAGAGCGTTATAACGCAGGCAAGAAATACATTGGCCGCGTTAGTGGCTAGGGCAACGCTCTGTTTACACTTGATGGTCGCGTTACCCGTGTTTTAAGTTTGAATTGGGAAAAGGGCGCGGAGAAAGATTTGAATCTCCGACTTTCCCTCACGAAGGAGTCAGTGCACAAAGGAAACTGCAGAAGCACCAGTTCATTATTGGTCATTGCCATAGAAGATTGAACTCCAAGAGAGGAAAAAGCATGGAGATCAAGGAAACATCTAAGCCTTTTCCATTCCAAACTAGTGGAAAGAGAAGGGCAACAATGGCTTTCTCCCTCTCCTATAAGAAGGAGCTGAAGGCTCTTAATTGAAGGTCGAAGGATTGCTCAAAAGTTCTTGCATACTTGTGGAATAGAGAATAGTGTGGTATTGTGAAGGCCAAGAGTCAAAGAGGCTCCTAGAGAGCTTGTTGGCTTGGACTTCTTCACTTGATAGAGAAGAGAGATTGGGAGACTGAGCAGGGCTTGGTACAACCGATGGTTGTAATCCTCCTTCTTTCAAAATCAATAGAACTATGTTCGTTTTGTCCATTCGATGCTCAATGTTATATTTTTATTTCAATATTTGTTTAGTATGATATGAATGGCTCAGATGTGTATAATCTAGATATTTATTGTTGATTTAATTGATAGAATGCTTGTTATATCAGAAATTACGTGGGTGCTTTGACTGATTGCAGGATTCAGATTTGGAGCCGGTGAAGAAGGACTCTTGCTTTGCTGCGTAGCGCTCTCCAAAGGATTCTAAAAGTTTTCAAAGAGGTAATTCTCTATTGTATTCCTTCAAGTTATTTCAAGCTAATATGAACATGCTCATACCATCTTTGTGAACAACATAGCTAATCTGACTGTCTACCTCGGGCACCGGAAAGCCCTGAGAGGGATCTACGAAAACCAACCACCCAAGAAGTTTACCCTATAGCACCTCTGTCCTGCACTTGATCGCTTCTTACTGATGTTTCTTCCTCTAAAACTGCTTCTATCTGCGGAACAACTTGAGAAGTTCCATCTGCACTGATCAGTTCATGAGGCCAGGAGGAGTTATAATAATTCTTCCATGGCTCTTCCTCTGACCACAAAAATATCCTGCTGACCTAGTTGTAGTACACTCTCGCACTGTGGTCTTTGCAAGTTCCCCTCAGATCATATAGATTGTAGTCCTTTGTGCCAAACTTGAGTTTGACTATGGATTTATCTTCGACACATACAACCTTGAGATTATTCATCTTGTATAATCCAACCTGTAGAAGAATATTTTGCCATGGTGCCTTCTTTGTCCTGTGCAATGTTGCTGATAACGCTGTGGAGATATGATAATATATCTCTTGCATAACCAGTTTTCCAGTGGCATATATTGGTAAAATATGTGGCGAATTCTACCCATTGAACACACTGATCAATGTTCCATCTAGTAAGGAAAACCAATCTGAAATGTCTAATATCGCCTCCATAGCTACTTGTGAAATGAAAGGTGGGTCCTCCTGAAAAATAAATTTGTAAAGCAGGATGATGAAATGATCGGCAAGTTTCTCCATGATTCCACGATGACCACAATCCAAGGGTAGCTTGCAATAGATTTGTATGACAGTTTCTCTCAGCGATAATGTACAATTCATGCCAGGGAATTCCTTTTGTGCACATATTGCATCCAGTAAGTATTCAGACATGTGGAAGCATGCTTGCTCACCCTTTGGTGGATTTTGAGCTTGTGTCACATGGAATCTCAACTGATGTGCCAAAATATCTGAAAAGTTGAATGAATTGTAGAAAATATAAAAATGGGATTCAATATGATATTATGATGTACTAAAAATATATATTGAATCCCTTCTGCAATTTTTGGAAACAAAACACGATCGCACAATCACATAAAAAAGAAAGAGAAAGAGAAAATCAGCCACACAACACAAAATGTATCTGGGGAAAGCATGCTACCTAAAACCCCGCTATATCTATATTTTATAAATTTGAGGATAATGAAATAATACAATTCTTTCTTTCACAAGAGAACTCCTGCAGTCTGCAAATTATCTCACACTGATCTAGGAAAAATAATACAAATTCTTAGAAAATTCTCTACCTATGCTCAACATGCCTTGATCATGCATTCCTTAAGGAGTTAAGGCACTATTAAATAGGAAAATCCCTTGGAATAATTTCGCAATCCTTCCTAGGCCTCCAACTGATTCTATAATTGACATGTACAATTTTGCAATTATACAACTGATAATTCTCTTCCCTTTAACTTGTGTCTCAATTGGGTCTTCCTCAGAATTGACATGAAAAAAATATTTATAGAAAATTATCAGTTAACTGATTGATCACTCATTGTGAATTAAATAATATTAATTAACTGGACCTCTCACTAGCTCATCACTCACTTAGAACTAGTTAAACTGATTTTAACTAAATTTCTTTAGTTAAATAATTACAACTCATGCATAACTACAACTGGACCCACTTAAATCATGGAATCACTCTACATGCATCCTCTCTGACCCTCAACTCGAATTTCCTAAGCTAATTGGGTCATTCTGACTTAGTTAACTAATACAAGTTGTTATGAGATGAAATTACGATTTCTCTTCCAATTTAATTAAGGTAAAATTTAATTAGAAGCCTCTCTATTGGGTGCCATTTCAATATGAATTCCCCTTGTTCACAGACTAGTTAAATAATATGGCCAAACTCTCAGGAAAGGTCTCTGTGCTTGGCTGGCCATATATTCTGCAACCTAGTATGACCAAAAGTTGATAAGCTTTCCTAAGTTCCTTTGGCTTGTACATGTGGGTGGGTGTTTGTCTAAAATTCGTTGGCTCCTTCACCCAACTCTTGATGATATATATTGTGTTTGTGTAGCTTTGGGTGGCGTAAAAGAGTGATTCTATGACATTCACTGGTCGAGGAAGATGATACATCTGTCAAAAGTATACTGAAGGAATGTAGCATGCTTCTGTCGATTGGTATTCCCCGATCTCATATTTTTCTCATCAGTGTTTAAGACAACCCATATGATCACATCTACACATCGGAAGTCTTGATACATACAAGAAAATTTGTAAATCCCTGAATCCTTGATGCTGAGATAAAGCTACTAGTTCTCTAAGTTTGCCTGAAAGTCCTGTGTAAAATCATCTTTGATCTATTTCCATGTAAGTTTTGATCCCTTCTCTACAAATCATTGAGTGTTTGCATAAAATTGAAAGTTAACCCAAACTTGCTCAACTACATCCCCATTGCTACTTTCATTGGTTTCCTTAGATATGGATCTCTTGGGCACCATTGTAAATGTGACTGCTAGAAAGGTGCTCAACAACTGCTACATCTGTGGGATAGAAAATACATTGATGATAAGAAAATATCAGTTAAAAGAAAAACTACTTTCATGACATGTTCATGCAGAACTCCAGGAAATTGAATGGAAGGATTGCACATTTTTTTTATGGGAATAGGGTTTGAATGGTTGTGGGAATTGCACCCTATGCAGTCCTAGCAGCCATTGGTGAATATTGAGGACTAGAACTACGCAATGTGTAGTTGAGCCTGGGAAGTGAGCTGACAGAGACTGCACATTACACAGTTTCAATGGCCAAGGGTACAAGATGAGGCTTGGGACTACGCAGTGTATAGAGAGGCCAACCTGTATTGCACATTATATAGTTCCAGAGGCCAAGTTATGAGCTTGGGCCTCCAGATTACACAATGCCCAGCTGGGAAATTTACTTATGGCAAAGGGAAATAAAAATATGCCCAAGTGAAGTGTGAAAAAATGAGCAGATTTGAGAGATAGTGAAGTCTTGAGTGCATATGAGATTAAGTATGATTAAAACAAGATAAATTGAGTGTTGGAAACTACACAAACAATAAGTGAATGAGATCAGCGAGGATATTCATCGCAACAATGACCATCGGTGAAAAACAAAGAAACCGATGAGACACTTGTGAAAGACAAGAAAAAAAATGAAACATCACTTCTACAGGCTAATTAAAGTTAGAATAGTAGCATTCATGCAAAGAAAAAATAAAAACAACACTCATTCAAGCCAAATGACAAAAAGTGACAAAAAAATGACTAAAAATAATAAATGCAAAACTTACCCATAAAAGCGGCGATGATGGTATAAAATGTTGCTTGATCTCCTTGGGAATGCTAGAGGTCCAAGATTGAGCGTGAGAATGAGATCAAGGTGCATCATTTAAACAGATTTGAGAAATTAGGGTTTATGACGTGCATCCAACAAATCAATGGAAAAGCGACACATGGCGGAAATTTCCAAAACTGGCAGGGGTGCTTCCTTCGAGTTGATAAAAATAGATCCCTATATTGTATGGATGCAGTTTTCAATTTTTATCTTTTCTTATTTTTTCCAAGAAAACATTCCATGAACACCACCGAAAGGATTGTGCAGCTCTAGGGAGCTGGAAGCTCTCTAGCTCAGTGCATTGCTTAGTTTCTGAGCTTAGTGAGATATTACACAATTTCTGGGCTCAGTGCTGGGATACTTGTCACGAATACATAGTTTCCAAGCTCAAGGTTGGTTTTCAGTCATGACTGCATAATTTTGAACATGAAGGCTAAGTCCGACATAGAGAATTGCAAAATTTATAGAGGCAATTCCAGAACTGTTGCACATGGCTAAGATAGGAGGTTAGATTGTGACTTAGAAATATTTTTGCTAAGTGAAGAGCAAGTGAGCACAAGAAAAAATGAAAGATAACATCAGTAAAAACATGAATACCTAGTAGCAGTGCAAGGTAAGCTCCTTTGAAAATAAGGTTAGCCTCAAAAATCTAAGCAATGGAAAAGTTTTGGAGGATGGTTGTAGCCGCTACAATAGGAAATTTATGGAATTTTCATTGGGGTTATGCAAAATAAATTGATTATATAATAAAGTATCATAAAAAATTCCAAATTTTTTAAGGAAATTCCAAGATGAGTACATTATCCACACACTCTCAAGGTATAGTTTTGAAAAATTCACCCATCAGTGCAAAAATTAGAGTGCATGTTATTGAGAAAACAACCTACTTTTGTAATTCATTAGATAAAACAAGACTTGTCGTTTGGATGAACTAAAGAAGGGTGGATTTCATTGCATTTTTATTACGTATGTAAAACTCTACATAATAACATAATGTTGAATATGATTAGGGTTATCATGTCTCTTATTATAGAATACATGGTAAATGAGGTTATCATGGTTCTTGCTATAGAAAACATGGAGAAATAGGTTGTAATAGCTCTTGTTGTATCATTTTGGTTAAATGAACCTATCATCAAAAGTTTTTTAAGTGGATTCTCTAAACTAAGGTGAGAATAGATTTTGAAAAAATATCCATAAGAGCATAACATGACCTCCAATATCTCCATGGGACTCGTACACTTTAAGATGAACTAATTTCTAGAAACTAATTTGAAGATTATGGGCCCATACAATTGTCTCACATCAAGTGCTTATATAAAGTTCATTATATCTATGTATGTAACTAGAACACATATTATGTGTTTAACCATTATCCATCTATACTTTAATAATTAACATATAACATAAACATAAGCCATTAATTCATTCACACAAAATCATAAATAATACACAATATAAGTATAGAATATCCCATAAATATCCTTCATATTATTTCATAACAAATCCATATAGGGTGTCATTCCTCATCTTATGTCAAAATACTCACTACAATTTGCATGCACAATGTAAGTTTTTGTTGGAACCTAAGGTCATGTTGGTTCATCACACCTATAGAGAATCTACAAACAATCAAAGAAATGCTCAACTAACACTATAGATTTAGTCAAACAATCACATTGTAGGATAGTTGACTTTGTGGTCGGCGAGTTGGCTGAATAACCAACTATTAGAATATTGTTAACTAGCAAGACCTATGACTAATTTTTTGAAGGAATAAACTGAGGTTGTCAAATTGAATTGAACGATCACTTAATTGACATGAAGATAGAAAATGAGATAGTAAATATTTTTTGAGAATAGTTGTATTCCACTCATTGTTCGATCAAATCCTTTGTAATACAAGGAAGGTGGTTAGAGTTGGTGACTATAATTGAAGGACCATGTGGGTCAAATAATATGATATATTAGGTATCCATTCATGTATGTAACAATGTTCATTATGCATTATGATGTTATGATCATACTGAACTATGATTCAAGTGCTATAACAATGTTTCTAAACACCACCCCTCATCTTGGGGTGCTATTTTTTCATGTATTTAATTCGTAATTAGATTTTGTTACTATTCTATGTTCTCAACTCCTTGAAATCAGAGCATGTCATAATCCAAGATCTTAAAAGTGACCTAGTTTTCAAAAATATTCAAGTGTGAATTATTAAACTTAAATCAAGTTTAAAGGACATTAATGAAGTTTCTATTAAAATAAATCAAGGATACAGGAAGATAAGAAAATAATAATGAAACTTGAGTGATAAAAAAGTTCATCTAATGTGGACTACCTCTTTAGGTCCTTACTTCAAGGGAGTGGCTTATTTTATTAAGCTCCCAAAACTTCCAATTACATCAATGTAAATCCTCCCAAAATATTTAATGAAAAATATTCTCTGCTACCAAAAATTCGCTTCAAAATACCACTCAAAAGTCCCCTTGGTTGCTTCCAAAACCGAGCTCCAAAACTCCTCTACAAAATTTTGCACATAGAAAATATACGAAAAAATGTCTTAGCTCTGTAAAAAATTTCACATCAGTTCTTGTGGCATGATGGTAAATTATTTTGGTATATAAAAATTATGGATTCATATACTCGAAGTCGAGCTCATGGGGGTTGTAGACCCATTCTCGTGTTTACATATCATATCAAACAATATTACCCCATAGCCAAACCACATGTGGCATGGTAGAATAATTGGTTAAGGATACTATTCAAGACTATTTGTTTGTTAGGGGGGTCACAGGGTCAAATTCATTGACATCCCCTTTTTGCATCACATTATAACCCCTATGTATGATGGGTGCTTGGAAGTGTTTACAGTGTGGATGTTCCTAACACTATGCTGGTGGAAGCATTTGGTTGGCTTGTTGTGGTTCATTGTAACAATAAAGGGTAGGTCATGTGGTCAAGTTTGTGGGCTTGCCATTTTTGGCACCCATAAAACCATGTTACATTAAAAAACGTTGTTATTGCTACCTTATACAACTTTGTTGTCTAGTATACTGGTGGCACATGGTCTTCATTACTATGGCACTTGTGAGATTTAATCCCATTGGTTCCACAATTAGAACAAAATTTGTTACATGGTTGAACCCAACATTTTTTCTGCTAGAGATTCCACGTGGGGCATTCTCATTGGACACTTGCACACATTTAGCACGATGCTAGTAATAGAGTTACCTTCTAGATATGTTTTCATGTGTCCACGACTATGCTACAACATGAACATTTCCACATCATGTACGAATATACCACATGTTTTTCTATGACCTTGTAGAAATAATTCAAAATTTGCAGCTGCTAATGAAATCAATAGCCACAAATTTTTTCTACTAAATTTTGTGGAAGGAAAAATAACAATCTAAATGCATGCAATCATTAAATAAAAATGAGCATAATTTTTACTAGGGAACCCAACTGGGAAAAACTCCTCCTCTAGTTGTATTATATTAGATGAGAATAATGATTGGTTTTAATGACTTCTTCAATGCGTGAAGCTCAATCTGCATTGTAATATTGATATCCTCCTGAGTTTACTCTTCCCAATACTTAGCCATAATAAGTTACCTACTTCCTCCTATTTCCTTGGACAATTGCTACTCCTAAAAAATAGAGAAGCCCTTATTTCCTAGCATAAATCCAGGAGAATTAGCTCACCCGCTATATGCAAACACTATACAGTCACTAGTATACAATAATAATTACAATGTTCCTTTTCCTTGCAACTTCACTAGGAAATTCCAATTGCATGCATGGATAGGGATGTTTTTAGTAAATTTACTATTTAGATGAGATTTAGTTGAGTTTACAATAGTTACAACTACTCTACTGAGCTCATACTGACTCTATTCTAGACTATAACTGAGATAATTAGATTTCACTAAATATAACACCTCTAGATAGCTAGATCTTAGCCTCCAACTTGGACACAACTGTAATTATATCCCACTTACTCGAATTGACATAATTAACTAAGTTATTTGGTCATGTAATTCCTACTAACTTCCTGAAACTTAACCTGCTGAAGTGGAAATTCAAATTTCTTCATTTGACTAAGGAACAAGTCAAATGAAGCCTTTTCTTACTATAATTTAACACTCCCTCTCAGCAATAAAATGGTTTTGAACAACCCTAATCATGTTGCGGTGGAACTCCAACTTGCCCCTTGACAAATCCTTTATCAATATTTTTCCATCCCCCTCCTTTGTAGGAATATATTGTAGAATAAAAAGTCTCCACTACACACAATATAAATGATTATTGTACCTGGTGTCTATATTATTGGACCTATCATGAAACACTATATTTTCAAAGTGTTTTATACAACTCTAATTGTCAAATTGGATAAATTTAGGCTCCATCCCCTGATGGAGGAGACGAACTAGGAAATTCCTCATCCAAATACCCTCGCATGTCACTTGAATAACATCCATATACTCGACATATACTGAGCTCAGTTCTATAGATATTTGTTTGCTTAAATACCAAGAAATTGTTGTTAACCCAATACTAAACACTACTCCCAATGTGTTCTTCCTATATGAGGGAATCCCTACCCAATATTCATTTGTGAAGCCATGTGGCTTATCTCCATCAATCTTATTGTACCATAAAAAAAATTATGTTGTGCTTCTCAGGTATATTAGAACATTTGTTGTTGCTTTCTAGTGAATATTAATAGGCTCCACCATGAACTAACTAATTGGTTCACTCCAAAACAAATATCGAGCTTTGTGTTCACCAAGTACATCAAGGATCCCACCAACTATCTGTATATGGTGCCTCAATCCATTGAAAGGCATTGTTCCTACACTGATGAAATCCTTCAAAGATTCCATATGAAAAATTTCAAACCCATGGATACTCCTCTAGGTAATTAACGAAGGGAAGAGGATCCTTTTATAGGAGAGATAGTAGATCGCACTATCTACATATAGTTGGTGGGGTCCTTGATGTACTTGGTGAACACAAGGCTCAATATTTTTTTTGGATTGAACCAACTTAGTTAGTTCACGGTGGAGCCTACTAAGCTTCACTAGAAAGAAACAACACATGTTCTAAGATGCCTGAGAGGCACAACAAAATTTTATTTATGGTAAGGTAAGATTGATGGAGATAAGCTACATGGCTTCAAAGATGCATATTGGGTAGGGATTCCTCATATAGGAAGAAAATTGGGGGTAGTCTTTAGTATTGGGTCAACAACAGTTGCTTGGTACATAAGGAAACAAATATCTATAGCACTCAGCTCAGTAGAGGTCGAGTATATGGATGTTATTCAAATAACATGCGAGGCTATTTGGATGAGGAGTTTCCCGGTTCATCTCCTTAGTCAGGGGATGGATCCTACATTGATCCACTGTGACAATTAGATTTGTATAAAACTCTCATAAAATATAGTGTTTCATGATAGGTCCAACCATATAGACACCAGGTACCATAATCATAGATATTGTGTGCAGTGGAGAAATTTTATGCTACAATACATTCTTACAAAGGAGTTGGATGGAAAAATATTGATAAAGGATTTGTCAAGGGGAAAGTTCAAGTTCCACCGCAACATGACTAGGGTTGTTAAGAACCATTTTATTGATAAGAGGGAGTGTTAAATTATAGTAAGAAAAAGTCTCCTTGGAATATGGTCCACCTCTTGAGTTGAAATTCAAATTTGTGCTTGGGAGGCCAAGTAAGACCCTTATAGAGACTCCAAATAAGCCTACACATGTCATAAAACTCATAACACACACAAACACAAACACACACACATATATAAATGAAATCATGCTAATTTCCTAGCTTTTAATCATAAATTCACTTAACAATACATAAAATAAATAACTTTGGAAAATGATTATCCTAACCCATATGATCATGAATATAATTACTTGATGTAGGGTTTTAGGCTAGATAGCTATGAAATGACGGTTAAATAGTTATAAAATGATGGAAATATGGATGAAGATGGAAGACAATTTTGAGACTCAACATACCCTCCAACTGAAGATGTTGCATGTCCTGATGCAACTATTTCATTGATTCATAAGTTTATCTTCTTGAAATTATTTTCTTATTTATGAGCTTTTGGCTTGTATTGATTCTCTTCAAACTTTGCATCATCATATTATCTTTTGCAACGTGTAATACATTTGATTGCAACACATATTTTTTATGGTTGCTTCTTGTGTGACAACCGAAATTTTTGAGCATTGGTTCTTGTGTAACAATATTTTTTTTTTTTTTTTGCATCAAAGTACATGAAAACATTGAGAATTTTCTTTTCAAATCCTATAATAACTATCAATGAATTGATAATTTTCAAAGCACATAATCTTTTGGAATTTGTTAGCCACCTATAAAATTTGTTATAAAAAAAGGTGGCTAATACTTTTTGGAGCCTTCAGGGAACAAATTTTATTGCTAAAAGGTGTTGGTTGTTGAAGACTCTTGAAGGCCTCATGCTTCTGTCCAAATCTTCACTGTTGTTCCCATTTTATACTCAGAAGTTATGCTGATTTCATGAGAAGAAATTGCTGCAAAATCATCATTCTTCCCCTTCATCCACTCAAAAATAACCTTCATTTGCCTCCCTTTTTCTCCATAAAACTCATCTATTTTCATGATTCCTCTTCTTCCATTCATGAAAATCATTTTTACAAGGTTAAGGACTCACTCTTTAACCTTACTGAAACCCTCAAATCCCTTTGAAAACATTGAAAATCCATAAAAATCCATGTTTTATGTTTCAAGCTTTAGCCCCCTTCAGCTAAGCCCCCTAACCACTTCCCTCACATGCCCACGCCTTAGAACCAAGCACTATGCCCATCCGACACTTATCGCATCGGAACTAATCAACGAGCGCAAGTATTTGGCTTTCACAAAAGCCTTTGATGCGATTAGCCCTGTTATAGATGAGCCTCGGTCCTTTTGCCGCTTCACAAAACCAGAGGCCTGCAATCGGGTGCTCAAAATAATGAACAAATCTTGTCCAATTGATTTTTTCCTTTGTTAAGTCATAAAACCCACTTATCCAAAGTTTTTGTCTAACGCGCCCATACAACGATTTTTAAATAAAAAATGGTTAGATTAAAAAGACCCGAAGCACAATTGCATCGGAGAAATTCACAATGGGTTGATTAATAGACCCACATCAAACTTTCCGATGCGATTGGGTCATATATATATAAAACTCCGCCCCCTCCACTTCATCCATATAACTTTCACCTGGGACCAAGTGTTAAAGATCCCAGGCACTAATCACAAATTTTCACCAGGTGCATTCTCTCCCCCTTCCGATTAACTACCCCCGACAAATCCTCAGCTGTTGATCTTCTCCCCACCTTCCTCAGATCCAATGGCCCTCAGTTGCTCTGATCACGAACCGTTCCCCCACCTTTGAACCCTCTGACTCATTCTCCACCGTTGATCTGATCCTCAGATCAACGGTTTGTGCTACATCGAATTGAAAATTTTCCATCGAATGCATTTGTTTGTCCCCTCCGATCGGCCATCCCTCCGATTAATTACCCACCATTGATCTGATCCTCAGATCAACGGTCATCGCTCAAATTGCATCGCAAATTTTTCAGCGTTGTGCAAACTTTTTCCCCGTCGATTGCGATCCTCCGATTAGATTTGGACCGTCCATGTGTCCAGATCAGACGGTCCCAGATCCTTCCCTCATTTCTTATCACCCTCCACCCTCGTTAAAGGTTTAAACCTTGGATTTTCGCATTTCTTGTTGAGTCTGAATAATGTGAATCCTTCACATTATTAGTCCACCGCTTATCCCAACCATTGATCTTCTTGATTACTCATAAATCAATGGCTTTCACTTAATTATCCCTCCTCTCTCCTTTTTTAACCTCTTCTACGCAGATCTCCACTGTTGGATGCTACCATCTAATGGCTACGCTCATCCCCTCGTCCTCTGAAGCAGTTTAACCCAAAATGCAGGATTTCTTAATTCTTTTTGTGTTTTGCAGGTGTTTCAATGGTTTTTCCATTATAAATGAAGAAAATCTGAGGGCCGAGAAAGGTGTTTTTCGTGCCTTTGGTTTATCAAAGGGAACCATTCACGAGGCTCTACTCCATGTCTCGTCATTGCTTCATGAGGCAGTGATGCCATAAGAGCCCTGCACGGCCTGCACATCAACAAGACACAATGATTTTAAATCACAATTAAAATAGTATCAGTGTTGAAGACAGAACATAGCAGAATAGAAGATTGAAGACGGATTTGCGGGGATCATGACTAAGATTGATCATCAAAATCCTACTCCCCCAATTAAAACACAGTTAAAATAAAATCATAAGTGTTTTATAGACAGAAAGGCCTACACCACCACATTTGAGGCGAATTGATTCCTCTTAGCTACCACAGTGCCACCTGTAGCCAAAAGCATTCAAACAGAGGCCGAAGTTATTGAGCAAAATCAGATATTTTTCTCAACGCAGCCGAAGAATTAATTCTGCCACAGGAAACCTAATGCAACAAATATCAATAGAGTTACTCCAACATGACATAGAGCCTCAGAAGTCAACAAAATCTCCCACCGAGCTTAGTCTTAAAGTGTATAACAGTTAATATAGACAGAACATCTGTAAAATTCTTCATCAAGCCCCTCAAATGCTGAGAAGCCATTAAGACTGTATTAATTATCTTGGGAGATTTTTTATTGAGATCTCACCTCCTCATTCTTCTCTAAATACTTCTATAGAAGATAAGAAACTATTGGTTGCAGAACTTTGAAATGTAATTGAGCTTGAAACTTCTATCTGTAAATAGTGTTCACTGGCCCTTGAAGCTCTGTTTGTGTTTAGATTAGTTAGCCTGAATAGTGAAGATGATTGCTGAATTGAAACATTGGACCTGAAGACTATAACTGGTTTGACATCAATAACAAGCTGTTTCTTGGGATCCTGGTCTATATCACTAGTGAAGTGCCCCTTTCTTTGTTATTGTTTTCTCCTTATACGTATGTCATATTGTTCACTATTCCCTGATAAATAACATAATTTATAGAGTTAGCATTTACTGTTTACCAGTACCCTTCTCTCACTGATAACCTTTATCTCAATGTTTTCCTTTAATTTGTTTATTTAAGAATGATTCAATATAGTTTAAGCAGTTAGGAATGTTGGTGTTCCCTCGTCCTACTGTTTTCTTCAAACATTGTTCTTGAAAGTTATTTTCATAATTTTCTTATTAAAGTTAGACTAGAAAAGTCATGGTTTGCCCTGTTTCTAGTTTCTATTCTCCAAAGGAAGATGCTGAAGGTTTCCCTTGGTGTTGGCTGAAAACAGACTAGTTTTAAAAGGACCTTATCTGATCTTAGGTTACACTTTGTTTCTCTTATGTGTTTTCATACTTTCTGAAGGTAATTATGCAGATTACAAGATTGTTTTTCAATTAAGCTGCTTTAATACAAACTTGCCCAAGAATTTTATGGTTAACCCTATTCTTGGTTGGTTTTAAATAGTTACTTAGGAGGATTTTCTTGTTTGTACTGACTATAAATCCCTTGTGAAATTATTATCAGTTTCCTCCCCTCCAACACTTTATTGTTTCCATCCCATCATTTTAAATCTCAATAATCTTGTGATATAGATGACTTTCCCCTTGGATCACTCTTGATGTTGTTGCTCAATTAAAGCCCTGATATGACTCCATGGCCCAATGGACTAAAAACCAACGTTATATCTATCTTTTTAGACAAAACTGTTCTATTCACTTGCAACTTCTCACCTTTGAAACTCTTTGCACTTAGAACTTTCCCCTCAAGTAACAATCATGCTTAACCATCCAAAAACAAAATAAACCCTTGGTCTTCATAACTAGCCTAATATCATTACCTAAACTTCAAATACAAATCCATCTTTGCACTTATTGCAGAGATCCCTCTCTGGATTCAGGAGGGCTAGATCCTAGAATCCAAAAGTGGTTGAAACGATGTTGTTTCTGTGATCAGACTTTGCCAATCTTGCTGATTATAGGGTTGCTAACATTTCTGGCGACTCCGCTGGGAACTTTGAGTGATTTTCTTGTTCGAAACTTTAAAATATCTCAGAAACCCCTTTACTCATTAAAAATTTGCTATACCAACTATGTAAGCCACCAGCAACTAACATTTCTGGCGACTCTGCTGGGGAAACTTCCCTTAAAAGCTTCATAAACATTGTGAGAAAAAAGCAGCCTTCTCAAGCACTACCAAGAAATGGTAATCATGATGAAACTTGTTTGAATCACTGACAAACTAGGTAAACCCTAGGATTCTCTTAAGACTTTATCTAACCTTGAAAGATCAGTTGGCTTAGCCATAAGAGTAGACTATCTTTGTCTCATAACCATAGCTAAGTTTTGAAACAGAGTTAGAATATTCTTAGAAACCACACAACTGAAAAATAACTCAGAAAACCTAAAATATTTCAGATTGGTATTTAATAAACATGGTAGTGGACTATAAAACCTTTTACCTCCAAAAGAGCTAAAAACTTCCACTTTGCGACTCCACAATCCTTAACAGATCTTAAGACTCCACTGGGAAGAACCCTTATCATTATAATATCATTCAAACTCAGTCAGAGGACTGTAGGATTAAAAATTGTGCAAACAGATTAGTTAACCTTTTAAATACTGTCATACCTGGTTGAAATTTTCTTGTTTATTTGGATCTAAAAAACACAGCATAATGGCTCCTAGAAAGATTCACACTAGAGCCTATCCCGACCCTGATCCACCTGAGTTAGTTGATAACCCAGAAATTATCCTTAGGAAGTCCCCTAGGATTCAATTATCAACTATTTTCAAATCACCCTTGAGAGCTAATTTAGTCCCTGAAAATCTTTCAGTTCTACAAAAATCACAAGTTGACTTAGTAAATCCCCTTAGAACTAAGTCTCTTGGTGATTTAGATCAGTTATATTCTGAGTCTTCACTTTCATCTCCTGAAACAAGTGAACATCCTGGAAACAGAGAAACAACAACTCCTGATTTACATTTCCTTCACAACTTAGGTGTCTTTCACCCAAGATCAGCTCAGCAATCTACTCTTGGTCCATCCACTTCTGCTCACCCTGTATCCACTGTTAAAACCATTCCACTTCAGCCCACTTTCCCTTTTGGTAATCCACCACTTGTAAATCCACCTACACCACATATCATGGCAACATGGTATGCTCCCTTAGTCCTTCCTGTACCATTATTAAATCTTCCACAGGACTATCAGTCCAAAATTCCATTATATGATGCTAGTAACGCTACTACTGCATCGCAACACATGGATAAGATGAATGACTACTTTGACAGAAATGAAATTGATGATGATTCTGTCAAGCTTACACTATTTTCTCAAATTCTAGGGGGAGAAGTATGAAAATGGTTTAAAGGCTTAACCCCCCATAGTGTCAATGATCTCCAAGCTTTCCATCAGACATTATTAAAAAAATGGGAAGTAAAGAATAATCCTCTCCAAGTCCTTTCTGATTACAGGAACCTCCATAGAAACACTGGGGAAAGTGTGCAAGATTATTGTACTATATTTAACAGTGTGTATAATTCCCTTTCCCTAGATCTAAAACCTCCACAAAGCTCAGCTTTAAAAAATTTTCCTGAAGGGTTTGACCCTGAGATGGCCTATCAGCTGAGAGAGAGAGATTCTGCAACTCTTGAAGAGATGCAAAAAGGAGCTCTTGCAGTGGAAGTAAACTTAATGGAGAAGAGAGCAAGAATGAAAAATGAGAAGAAAGTATCTTTTAGAGAGGAATCCACACCTGCTACTTCCAACTCAAAAATGGAGAAAATGATGGAGTATATGATGAAAGAGATGAGCATAATTAAGAGAGCACAAGCCAGCCAAAACCAAAATTCTCCTCAAAATAGAAATCAGAACCAGAATCAGAATTTTAGAAGGAACCAACCTCCAAACAGACCAAGGGAAGATGATCAACAGATCACTCCTCCCTTTCCTCAAAACTATGTGAGTGAGGTTGAAGAAATAGATGAGCAAGCAGAGGACGAGGACATCAATATGCTGGGGGTAGATAATGATGACTTTGAGATTCATTATGATAGAAAACAAGGTCTTTATACACCTTATGATGACAAAAGAGATGATGATGAAAATTATTATCAAGATATGGAAAATGTCATCATAGAGCCTCAAAGAGAATATGACCTTAGAAGAAAAACTAGTCAAAAAACCCCCAACAACAAAACCTCTGACAAATCTTTACAAAAAAACACTGCAACCAAGCCTAAAATGGTCAAACAAAAGGACAAAGCAATGGATGTGAATTCTGATAATGGTAAAGAGAAAGGCACTCAGACCAATGCAAAACAGAGTGCATACCTTAGCAGTACTAACATTTCAGCTAGTACTCCTGTTAAAACTTTTTCCTCAAATGTAAATAGAACAAATCAGCAAACTGATGTTACTGATAGACTAGCAGCTAGTAAGGCTGAAACAAGTTCTTCAAAGAACCAAATTCCTTTCAGCCTAGAACAGGAAATTTCAAAGATCAAAATCTCCATTCCCCTGACTGAGTTAGCTACCCAGAATGTATATAAGACCAAAATTTTGAAGGTTTTAAACATTGAAGAAAATAATGACACAATCAATATTAATGATGACCAACCAGAGCTTATTTTTGGTCCAAATATTGAAGGTAGATATCAAGAGGGACCTGTTCCTCCCTTTTATGTGAGTTTGAACGTTCATGACAAAATTCTGCACAACGCTATGCATGATTCAGGAGCTTCTCACAATTTAATGCCAAAAGCTGTAATGGAGAGCCTGGGTCTAGAAATCACCAAACCTTACAAAGATCTTTACTCCTTTGACTCAAGCAGAGTAAAATGTTTAGGATTAATCAAATACCTTTGTGTTAACTTAGCCCAGATTCCAGCCAAATGCCTAGTCATGGATATTGTTGTGGCTGATGTGCCCCCAAATTATGGAATGTTGTTATCAATATCGTGGGGGGCTAAGTTACAAGGGACTATGCAGATGGACATGACTTATGCGACTATCCCTATTTTCAATCAGACTAGAAGACTTTACAGGGAGTCCCATATGAAATACACCATTACAAGTCAAGACAGACCCCAAAACTCTCCTCTATATTCTGTAAATACAGGCCTTGATTCTTTTATCATGTTTAATGATGAAACACTTAGTGAAAAAGTGGCCTTGTCTGATCTAATGACGGATAGAGAGGATGGGAAACACAACGCAGAAGTGTCAAAACAGTTTGCTGCAGTTGAAGACATTAGCAAACCAAACACAGGTCTTGAGCTACGAGTCACGCGTCCATTGCTCTTAAACCTTGACAATCAAGAAATCAACCCTCAACACAACGAAAAACCTGAGGCATTGAAACAAATTCAACTAAGTGCTGATATTCAACAGCAATCAGAAAGCACGTTAGCTGAAGGGGACATTAACCAGGATGAAACAAAAAATATTCCTCTGTGGAGTATGTATTTTGATGGGTCATGCACTAAGAACAATGCTGGCGCAGGTGTCTGGATTACCAACACTGAAAACAACCACATAGAAAGCATTTCCTGCAAATTAAACTTTCAGTGTTCTAACAACATAGCAGAATATGAATCCCTTCTCTTAGGCTTACGTTTGTTGAAAAAGTTAGGAGCCAGAAGAATCAATGTGTATGGGGATTCAGAGTTAGTCATTAGGCAAGTCAATGGGGAGTATAATGCAAACCATCCCAGACTTAGGGCCTACCGAAACGATGTCATGGACCTTTTAAAAACTTTCGAGGAGTCCAAATTAATTTCTGTCCCAAGAAAAAGAAATATTGCGGCCCACAATTTAGCCTTTGCAGCTAGAACATGCTTAACGCCATATGAAACCAAAGACTGCACAACTCAGATTAAATTCAGACCAGCCGTTCCTAATAACGAAAAATATTGGCAGGTGTTTGACAGAGACAAACAAATAGAAGACTTCATGCAATTCAGAAATGAATTCAAACTACACAGTTCGGACTCAGACTATGATACAGACTGTAGTGAAGAAAATTTTCTTGGTGAAGAAGAGCTATCTCCTGAGCTTGAAAATCTTGATCTTCTCACTAGAAAAATTAAAAACAAAACATAATTGAAAGTAGAGTTAGAAACAGAGGAGTTAGAAACTCTTCACTCTAAGGATGAAAGTTTTCCCAGCGGTCTGGCTACCTTTAGAAGAGTTGTTTGATTTTAACGATGTGGCCAAAAAACCAAAACTGGAACCTATAGAGACTGAAGTGGAAGAATGCAATATAGGGAGTGAAATTAAACCAAAAATGATTAAATTGTCTAAAACTTTACCAGCTCACATTAAACTCAAATACTTAGAGCTGTTTAAATAATTTTCTGATGTTTTTGCTTGGAGTTACGAAGATCTTAAATCCTATGACACTGAAATAATACAACACAATATTCCCCTCAAAGGAAACCAAAAACCCTTAAAACAGAAATTGCGTAGAATAAACCCTATTCAGCTGCCTTTGGTTCAGAAGGAGATCATGAAAATGTATGATGCTGGTATTATTGTCCCTATTAGATATTCTGAATGGGTATCTAATCTGGTGTCAGTTAGGAAGAAAACTGGAGAAATCAGGCTTTGTATAGACTTTAGAGATTTAAACAAAGCTTCATTAAAATACAACTACCCTTTACCTAAGATGGATCATATTTTACAAAGGGTGGTAGGGTCTAGAAGAATTTCTTTGCTGGATGGCTATTCAGGGTACAATCAGATCTTAGTTCACCCTGTTGATCAATTAAAGACAACTTTTACTACACCATGGGGCACTTTCATGTATGTGAAAATGCCTTTTGGTCTAATGAATGTTGGAGAAACTTTCCAAAGAGCCATGGACATAGCATTCTCGGAAGAACTGGGCTACTTCATCATTATATACCTTGATGACGTTACTGTGTTTTCAAAAACAGATGAAGAGCACTTATAACATTTAAGAAAAGTTTTGAAGAAATGCAGAAAGTTTGGAATATCTTTAAAACCTAAGAAGACACTATTCGGTCTCCAAGAAGGTAAGCTTTTTGGGCACATTATTTCAGAAGAGGGTATTAAGATAGATCTAAAGAGGATTGAGGCCATATTGCAAATCTCTCATCCTTGAAACATCAAAGAGTTGCAATCTTTCATTGGAAAGATTAACTTTTTGAGAAGGTTCATCCCTAACTTGGCTGAGCTTCTTAGAAATATCATAAACATGTTGAAGAAGGAGCAAGGGGTAAAATGGACCTTGGAAGCAAATAATTCCTTCGAACGGGTGAAACAAGCGTTAACCAAAACACCGGTTCTTATAAGTCCTGATTTTTCAAAATATTTTTCTATTTTTTCATTTGCATCAGAACATACCATAGCTATTGTCCTTTTGCAGAAAAATCCACAAGGACAAGAGCAGCCTATTTCATTTTTTAGTAAGGCATTGAGGGATGCTCCTCTAAAGTATAACATTATGGAGAAGCAGGCTTTTGCTTTAGTTAAAGCTTTGACAGACTTCAGGGTGTACATCTTTCACTCACACACCATTGCCTTTGTCCCAAATTCAGTTGTTAAAGACATTCTAACACAGGACCCAGATGGTAAGAGAGGTAAGTGGATTGTTGTTATTATTGAATATGATTTAGAGATAAAACCCCCTAAACTCATCAAAGGCCCAGGTCTAGCTAGATTAATGGCTGAATCAAATTTTTAAGTTCTTGATATTAATATGATTGATGCTTTGGATGACCAAGAAGGTATCTCAACTCCCGTTGTTGAAGACCATTTTATGAATTATCCTTGGTATGCTAATATTGTTTATGTTTTGCTTAATTTAAATGCACCTGCTAGTTTGACAAAAATGAAGGAAATATTCCTAAAGTTAAAAGCTGTAAACTATTGAATTATAGATATATGTCTTTATTGGAAAAATGCAAGTGGTATATTTCTTAAATGTTTTCTTGAGTATGATGCAGAGAAGTTTAAGCGTGAGTTCCATGAAGCAGAGTGTGGAGGCCACCTATACTGGATTACAACAGCCAACAAAATCTTGAGGGCTAGTTACTATTGGCCTACTCTTTTTCATAATGTGCACAAAATGATCACTGCTTGCCATAAGAGTCAACTTTTTGAAGGCAAAAGAAAACTGCTGCCCCTACCTCTGCATCCAATCATTGTTCAAGCCCCTTTTCAACAGTGGGGACTTGACTTCATAGGAGAAATCCATCCACCATCTTCTGCTCAACATAGATGGACTCTCACTGCCACTGACTATTTCACTAAGTGGATAGAAGCCATACCTTGTAGGCAGGCCAATGATTTTTTTATTATAAAATTCATGGACACTAACATTCTCTCCAGATTTGGCTGTCCTACCAAGATCATCACTGATAACGTAGCAGCATTTCAATCAAAGAAGATGGTTGAATTCTGTCATAGGTATCAGATAACATTGGGGCATTCCACGGCCTATTACCCTCAAGGTAATGGACTTGCGGAATCCTCAAACAAGAGTTTAGTGAACATAATCAAGAAAATGTTGGAAAACAACAAAAAGTCTTGGCACACAAAGCTAGTTCATGCACTTTGAGCTGACAGATTGACCTTGAAGAAATCTATTGGCATGTCACCCTTCCAGCTTGTGTATGGCACTGATGCAATTTTTCGAACCAGCCTTAGTGTACCAGTAATGAAGTTGATTCAAGAATTGCAGACCGAAGATAATGACATGATTAGAAGAATAAATCAAATCATTCATCTTCAGCAAACCCGAGAGGAGGTTTATAACAAATCATTGCAAAAGCAGGATAGCATTACAAATATTTTTGATAGAAGAACAAAGGACAACAATTTCAAGATTGGGGACAAAGTTTTAAGGTGGGACTCAAGGAGGGAAGACAAGGGCAAGCACGGAAAATTTGACAACTTATGGCTTGGCCCTTACTCTATTCATTCAGCTGCTGGTAATAATGCCTATCTTTTACAAGAGTTGAATGGAGCAGAATTGTTTGGGGGTCTTGTCAATGGCAGGATGCTCAAACATTACTTCTCTTGATCCATGCTATGTTTTGAAGCCTTTTTATTTTTTTTCCATTATAAATATTTCATCCACCATTGCATTCAAAGTTAGAAAAATCAAAAATCCAAAAACAATAGAAAAAGAAAAGAGGGCAGATTGTAAAAACAAGAAAGGTACAGCCCCATACCAAAAAAGAGAAACAAATCTGAAAGTGTGCAAGCTTAAATGCCACTCCTGTAAAACACACTTCTAGTTAGTAAAACATCCTAATCTTGACCAATTAGCTTTTAAATTTACTGTTGATAGGATAGTGAATTCGATTTTCCAAATTGTTTAATCTTGGCTTATCAATAGATAGTTTAGGTTAGAAATTAAAGGTTCAAACATGCTCAAAATCTGAACCTAAGTTTCAAATAGAAAATGACTCAAATATGTTTCAAATATTGAGTCAAAAGATGTAAATCTGGTTCTAATTAGCTCAAAATCTGAACCAGAGAACAAGGAAGAAACTGCTCAAACAAAAGTCAAAACAGAGCTGTAAAAAAGATGAAGCAAGTTCTTTAAATTTTTTGGTCCTAAGCCTTCCATTTTGATTTAAATTTTCTGCAAAATAAATATCTATGTGCAGCTTGTTTTTTATGCCATAGATCACAGCAAGTCAAACAGCTTAATCTTGACTTGACTGTTTGACTTGACTTTATTGTAGAATTTAGAGAATAAAGTCTGTTGGACAGTTTAATCCCAACAGATGGTAGATTAGGTAGAGAATTATATGGACTCAATTGTTTAATCTAAGTCCATGGAGAAATAAGAAGTAGAAATAGATTAGATTTCCTGCTTTCAAAAGAACAAAATGTTGTAAAATATTTTTCCAATCCAAGTGGACTATAATGAATAAAAAATGTTAGATCAGTAGGATTGGGTAGGTAGAAAGCTTGTAGATGAAAGATCCATTGTTTTTTTGGCTGCTAATATGTTTTCAGAGAAGATCATCCTAGCAAAGGAAGGGAAACCCCAATGGATGAGGCACAGGTCAGCCTCTTAGAGAACATAATGGATGTGGCACAGGTCAGCCTCCCAGAGAATGCAAGTCTGAAGTTCTTGATGCCTTCAAGAAGGCACCATCCCCAAGTGGAGCCACTGTTAGCCACCTATAAAAATTTTTATAGCAAAAGGTGGCTAAGACTTTTTGGAGCCTTCAAGGAACAAATTTCATTGCTAAAAAGTGTTGGCTCTTGAAGACTCTTGAAAGCCTCATGCTTCTGTCCAAATCTTCACTACTGTTCCCATTTTATACTTAGAAGTTCTGTTGATTTCATGAGAAGAAACTGCTGCAAAATCATCATTTTTCCCCTTCCTCCACTCAAAAATAACCTTCATTTGCTCCCCCTTTTCTCCATAAAACTCCTCTATTTTCATGATTCCTCTTCTTCCATTCATGAAAATCATTTTTACAAGGTTAAGGACTCACTCTTTAACCTTACCGAAACCCTCAAATCCCTTTGAAAACATTGAAAATCCATAAAAATCCATGTTTTATGTTTCAGGATTTAGCCCCCTTCCGCTAAGCCCCCTAACCACTTCCTCCACATGCCCACACCCTAGAACCAGGCGCTATTCCCATCTGGCGCTTATCGCATCAGAAGTAATCAACGAGCACAAGTCTTCGGCTTTCACAAAAGCCTCCAATGCAATTAGCCCTGTTATAGATAAGCCCCAGTCCTTTTTTCGCTTCACAAAACCAGAGGCCCGCAATTGGGCGTTCAAACTAATGAATAAACCTTGTTCGATTGATTTTTTCCTTTGTTAAGTCATAAAACCCACTTATCCAAAGTTTTGGTCTAACGCACCCATACAACGATTTTTAAATAAAAAATAGCTAGATTAAAAAGACCCGAAGCGCAATTGCATCGGAGAAATTCACAATGGGTTGATTGATAGATCTACATCAAAATTTCCGATACGATTGGGTCATATATACATAAAACTCTGCCCCCTCCACTTCATCCATATAAATTTCACCCTGGACCAAGTGTTAAATATCCCAGGCACTAATCGCAAATTTTCACCGGGTGTATTCTCTCCCCCTTCCAATTAACTACCCCCGACCAATCCTCAACTGTTGATCTCCTCCATGCATTCCTCAGATCCAACAACCCTTAGTTGCTCCGATCACGAACTGTTCCCCCACATTTGAACCCTCCGACTCATTCTCCATTGTTGATCTGATCCTCGGATCAACGGCCTGCGCTACATCGCATCACAAATTTTCCATCGCATGCATTTGTTTGTCCCCTTCGATCGGCCATCCCTCTGATTAATTACCCACCGTTGATCTGATCCTCAGATCAATGATCATCACTCAAATCGCATCGTAAAGTTTTCAGCGTTGTGCAAACTTTTTCCCCGTCGATTGCGATCCTCCGATTAGATCTGGACCGTCCACGTGTCCAAATCGGACGGTCCCAGATCCTTCCCGCATTTCTTATCGCCCTCCACCCTCACCAAAGGTTTAAACCTTGGATTTTCGCATTTCTTGTTGAGTCTGAATAATGTGAATCCTTCACATTATTAGTCTGACGCTTATCCCGACCGTTGATCTTCTTGATTACTCATAAATCAACGGCTTTGACTTAATTATGCCTCCGATTTCCTTTTTTAACCTCTTCTACGCAGATCTCCACCGTTGGATGCTGCCATCCAATGGCTACGCTCCTCCCCTCGTCCTCTGAAGAAGTTTAACCAAAAATGCAGGATTTCTTAATTCTTTTTTAATTTTGCAGGTGTTTCAATGGTTTTTCCATTATAAATGAAGAAAAGCCGAGAGCCGGGAAAGACGTTTTCCGTGCCATTGATTTATCAAAGGGAACCATTCACGGGGCTCTACTCCATGTCTCGCCATTGATTCATGAGGCAGTGATGCCATAAGAGCCCTGCGCGGACTGTACATCAACAAGACACAGTGATTTTAAATCACAATTAAAAGAGTATCAGTGTTGAAGAGAGAACACAACAGAACAGAATATTGAAGATGGATTTGCGGGGATCACGACTAAGATTGATTATCAAAAGCCTAATCCCCCAAATTAAAACACATTTAAAAGAAAATCATAAGTGTTTAACAGACAGAAAGGCCTCCACCACCACATTTGAGGCGAATTGATTCCTCTCAGCTACCACAGTGCCACCTGTAGCCAAAAGCATTCAAATAGAGGCCGAAATTATTGAGCAAAATCAGATATTTGCCTCAACGCAGTCGAAGAATTAATTCTGCCACTGGAAACTTAATGCAAAAAATATCAGTAGAGTTACTCCAACATGACATAGAGCCTCAAAAGTCAACAAAAGCTCCCACCGAGCTTAATATTAAAGTGTAAAACAGTTAATATAGACAGAACATCTGTAAACTTCTTCATCGAGCCCCTCAAAGGCCGAGAAGCCATTAAGACTATATTAATTATCTTGGGAGATTTTTTATTGAGATCTCACCTCCTCATTCTTCTATAAATACTTTTGTAGAAGATGAGAAACTGTTGGTTGCAAAACTTTAAAATTTAATTGAGCTCGAAACTTCTATCTGTAAATAGTGTTCATTGGCCCTTGAAGCTCTGTTTGTGTTTATATTAGTTAGCCTGAATAGTGAAGATGATTGCTGAACTAAAACATTGGACCTGAAGACTGTAACTGGGTTGACATCAATAACAAGCTGTTTCTTGGGATCCTGGTCTATATCACTGGTGAAGTGCCCCTTTCTTTGTTATTGTTTTTTCCTTCTACACATATCATATTGTTCACTATTCTCTGATAAAGAATAGCATTTATAGAGTTAGGATTTACTGTTTACCAGTACCCTTCTCTCACTGATAAGCTCTATCTCAATGTTTTCCTCTAATTTGTTTATTTAAGAATGATTCAATAAAGTTTAAGCAGTTAGGAATGTTGGTGTTCCCTCGTCCTACTGTTTGCTTCAAACATTGTTCTTGAAAGTTATTTTCATCATTTGCTTATTAAAGTTAGACTAGAAAAGTGATGGTTTTCCCTGTTTCTAGTTTCTATTCTCCAAAGGCAGATGATGAAGGTTTCCCTTGGTGTTTCCTTAAAGCAGAATAGGTTTAAAAGTACCTTATCTGATCTTAGGTTACACTTTGTTTCTCTTATGTGCTTTCATACTTTCTGAAGGTAATTATGCGGATTACTGGATTGTTTGTCAATTAAGATGCTTTAATACAAACTTGCCCAAGAAGTCTATGGTTAACCCTGTTCTTGGTTGGTTTTAAACAGTTACTTAGGAGGCTTTTCTTGTTTGGACTGACTATAAATCCCTTGTGAAATTATTATCAGTTTCCTCTCCTCCAACACTTTATTGTTTCCATCCCATCATTTTAAATCTCAATAATCTTGTGATATAGATGACTTGCCCCTTGGATCACTCTTGATGTTGTTGCTCAATTAAAGCCCTGATATGACTCCATGGCCCAATAGACTAAAAACCAACGTTATATCTATCTTCTTATACAAAGCTTTTCTATTCACTTGCAACTTCTCACCTTTGAAACTCTTTGCACTTAGAACTTTCCCCTCAAGTAACAATCATGCTCAACCATCCAAAAACAAAATAAACCCTTGGTCTTCATAAATAGCCTAATATCATTACCTAAACTTCAAATACAAATCCATCTTTGCACTTACTGGAGAGATCCCTCTCTGGATTCAGGAGGGCTAGATCCTAGAATCCCAAAGTGGTTGAAACGATGTTGTTTCTGTGATCAGACTTTTCCAATCTTGCTGATTACAGGGAGATAATAGAATCATATTGCAATAATAGTTGATTGGGAAGAATATGTGAGTTGGAATGAATTGAAAATGTGTGATGGTGTATGAAATGTGAATATGAATTGGTGTCCCTTCCCCCAAACTAAAGGTTTTTTTTCAGTTTATGAAAATATGAGAAAGGGAGTGAGGAATTTTCCAAAATTACAATTTTATCATTTCAAGGAATTGCATGATTAAAAATTAGAAAACAATATACCTTCACTTTCTTTCAATGTGGATGAGTTGTGATTAATGAAGAGTGTGGATGTTGATGTTGGATCATGGAGTATGTAAACAAAGGAATTTGATCTGCTTCTTTGTTCTCTTTGTGCTAATAACAATATTGGGATCTTTATTGCTGCTGTTACAAATTGATTCCTATTGCAAACTATTGAAATGATGTATTCTTCAAATGTTACAAAACCTGATGGTACAATTCTAGTCATGCGAATAGATGTGTTGATGTCGAGCATGAAGATAATTCATTGGATTACTGACCACTAATGAATGTCGTTAACCAATGCGAGACAAACTTACCATTAATGTTAATTTGTGCCAACGTACCTAAGTACATCTTGCAAAGTGTGAATAGATGAGTTGACATCGAGCCACTTGCAAAATCCAACGATCAAGGGACATTGATGTATTCCCATGATTGTCACCGAGAGAACTTGTCATTAAGGCATACAAGCCTTATGGTACTTGAAAGAGAACTCTACCATTAAACCTATATTATGTGTTGATGTCGATAGGCCAAGACTTGGTAGAAGGGAGGCCTTAATGAATCCTCCATAATCTAATGCGAGCATAATAAAATGATTTTGAAGGACTATGGATGAAATTTTTTGCACTGGATCAAGTTTTATTTGACAAAATGAAAAGTAAATGAAATGAATCATATTTTTAGAGGATTTGAATGGTTTTATTACTGGGTTATGGGTTAGTGAAAAGGACGCAGAAAAATTATTGTGAAGGAAAATGAGATGAATATTTTATTGACTGAATAAGTAGGAATGCAATGGTAATACTGATATCTAAAATGTTTTGAAATGGTATGATGGATCTGATTTACCATTATTTATCCAAAATCATGTGCTCATGCTTTGGATATTTCATCTTTGATGTTTCCCTGATCATGTTCTTAAGATATGTGGTCTTTGAGAGACACTGTTTCTTATGATCATCTCTTTGTCTTCCTCAAAACTACAAAAACTTAGTAATTTTTCTGTAATGAAATGTAGGATTATCAAAAGAGAGAGGTGATCAATCTCTCTATTTATGACATTTACATAAAAAAAACTGAGAATTGGTACTAACAAACAGATTCAAGAAATAAAATCAAATGAATTTTTACCTTTTTCGAGACTAGTGCCTTAGGTTACCTATCATGCCTTGTCAGAAATTTCTTCATTCTTTTAATATTTCAAATTCTGATGAAAGCTTTATCATTTCATAGATCTCATCAAGATCATTCCAACAATGTTTGAATTGTCGAAAACCGATGTCGTATGAGAAACATTGTCATGTGTGAGTGTGGCACAAGAACATGATGTTGATGTGAAAGATGAAGTAGGCAGATGAGGTGGCATGCTGATTATGAATTTTGATTAGAATGTGTTGTCATAAAATAGATCATCGAATTAAATACATAGCTACAAAATTATTTTTCAGTTGCAGAATTGCGCAGTTTCTGCATCTAAAAATATTGCGTGGACAGTTGGGTGTACACAACGATGAAAGTAATCAGTCCAATCTTTGAAAATAAATTTTCTAGAAAAATGATCAAATTCCCACTTGTTTTATTGATGCAGTAAACAATTTTTATTAAAATGACAATTTTTTTTTTTTTTTTTTGAGAAACCAATATTTCCAAAAACAAAATATTAGTAAGAAGGAACCTATTCATCATATCTAGACAAATAATACATTTGAAGGATATTAATGAATAAACTAAACAAAATATTTGGATATTTCCATCTTGGTTGTCTTTCATTGCATTAAACAAAACCTCTACAATGCAATAATTTAGAAAGATATAAGATAGAAATGTTACCCAACTCCACCTCCCGACTATCATGGATAGATGGTATCTTACCAATTTGGAAAGAATGAAAGCTATGGTTCTTAAAGTGAAATATACGGGTTCAGATGAAATATCTTGCAAATAATTTTATATAACTTTTGCATCTGAAGGTGCTCCAACTTTCTCATCATGCTATCATTTTATTGTAATCCCAATGACTTGAGCTATTTTTTTTCACCATGATTGACTCTATAATTTTGCAGGCCTTCCATCTTTGCTAATTTGAATATATTTTTCCATTTTTGAAGTATGATGACCAAGGGTCCCAATAATGGTAGTGTCTTATTCAGTCTACAAAATGTCTAGCAATGGGATTAAGTCTCTGTGGTGGATCTACCTTATGTAGATCAGGGAGAGTTAGCTTGGAAAATCTACCTCCTAAAAAATGAATATTGCCCTTCCATTATGGCCACAAATCTCTGTGCATTGAAGTATAAATTTTGTTTTTTTCACGAAAAAATGCAAATAAGGCTCCAAAGAACTACGAAAATCTCTCAATTGGTTACGAATTTGAAGAAATTTCTCAAGATAAACATAATTCATGCCATTTTGAGAAAACCCCATGTTTTATTTTCCTAAGATTCGCCTTGAATTTGTCACAAAATGTGTTTTAAAATGATGGGTTAAAAACTATTACATTTTTTGGGATAAAATCTTCGTTACTTGCTTCTAATATTGGTAATCCACTATCTTAGTTGGTTTTTAGAGTTTTCTTTACATTAGTAATCCGCTTTACATTTCATCGCAGGTGTCTAAATCTTTGGAACCATTTTTTGGATATGTTGATAGTGCTAGTCGTAATATGTAGAATCTATCCTCTGCAACATGGGCCATTTTCGCTCCGAACGACAAGTTAGTGAGCTTTCAAGGGAGTTGTATTGGTAGATCGAAAAAAAATATCGCTGAGTATAACGCGTTGATCGAACTTCTCTCTGATGCCATTTCATTTGGTATTAACCGCATCATCATAATGTTAGACTCACAACTTGTGGTGTTACAACTTACTAGTGTTTATACTGTTAGAAATCCAACACTACATCGTTTGTTTCTAAGAGTTTGACTTTTGGAAAGACACTTTGATTTTATTCAATATCAACATATTTCCAGAAACTTGAAGAAATTGACTCATTCCTCAGCTAATCATGCTTTCGACAGACATTTTCAACACATGTAAAGATACATTCACATAATTTAATAGGATTACGCAATAAGCATAAGAAAACACTAAAATCAAATAGATAGATAGTCATATGTTTTTACAAAAATTTGTACCCAAGATAGATTAGTCATTTGACCTCAAAATTTATGCAACATGTAAAAAGTAAACTAGTGATGCTCATGGTAACATGCTATAGATCTAGCTATCCTACACAGTAACCGCATCCAGCAGTTAGGAATGCCTATAGTGTGGCACTGCAGTCGCATGGTTAACACTTCGATCTGAAAATCCAGAATCTCGACTTCAGGTCAACCCTTCTATGTGCTGCCGAAGCTCAGACAGAGTCTCAGCCATGTCTAAATCCTGAAAGACTACTCTCCCGACAACCCTCTCTGTTGGCTCATCCACTCCATGCTCTGGTTCCTATACTGGTTGAACTAGACCAACATATGCATTACATTAAAACATTAGTTTAGTCTTGAGAAAACATAAAAATACATAAACGTTGTATAAACCTTATAAAATTCAAAAACATGGTAAAAAAATTCTTGCCTATTACACCCCACTTAGTGCCTTCTGGTAAAGCTAAGTCTGGATCTCCTCGGAAATTGACGCCTGCGTATGCATACTCAACAATGGTGATAACCTGTCGCCTAAACCAGGTGATGAACGTAGTCGAGAGCACAATGGATGATTGGCCTGCATGTCTAGCCATTAGTTCTACCCATATTTGCATCCTCAGATCTCTAGGGTTAGACACACCCAGTGTCACATGCTAAGGCTGCATCGGTGGAATCCGCTCTAAGGCAAATGAAATGAGGATAGAACCATAACTGAAGTTTTTCTTCCTCCCTCCCTTTTCCTTGTTCATTTGTTCTTTTATTTGAGAAAGTACAACTTTAGACCAGTTGAAGATTATTGACTCCATGCACTCTAGCGCATACTGCATATATGATATATTCGCTACATGAAGTGTAATGGTGCCGGCAAGTTTTTCGATCGTGAAAAGAACGGTTTGAAAAGGAAAGTCAAGAACATCATGGATGTTAATTTTCCCATCCTTGCTTGGCTCTGCCCCGCGATAGCAATACTGTAAAACATAATCTCTCACTGTATCTCCTCTGAGAGCAGACCCTAAGAGGGAAATGGGCAAGCCTCTCCTTGACAAGCCTGTAAGAAAATATACATCCTTCACTGTAATAGGAACCACTTTGTTCCTAATGTGAAATGCCTCAACAGCTGGATCCCATGCTCGAACTCAAAACTCCAAGAGTTCTATTTTTTGCCTCATCCCTAACAAGTGGAAGTACTTTAATAACCCACAATCTCATAGGTCTCTTAATGTACCCAGATCATTTATGGTAATCATATTTTTTTCTTCATGCTCTCTTTTTCTCCAAGTAATCTTCATTCTAGTCCAATGAAATCCTGAAACATAACCATAAGAATCATTAGAATCCTTTTCATGCAAAAAATTAGGCAAATTTTGGGTACAATGCAAGAATAAAAAAAATGGGAATTGCGCCCAACACAATTTTTAACAAGGGACAAGGCATTGAAAATGCACCTAGGCTTCAATTTAGGTGCTCCATAACACAGTTTTCAATGATCAAGGGTGTGTTTCCCTCTTTGGAAGAAGTATTTACCCTAAGGGGCCCAAATCCCTAAAAATTTGTGATGAAAGGAAATGAGTTGACTACTGAAATAAAGAGTGGGTTTCTGGCACCAACTTGGATCAAACGATGATGAAAACCATCCACATAATCAATTGCAATCAACGGCTAAAGTTCAAGGGCAAAAAAAAGTTCAGAGCTCCAAAATGAAAATGGTAACTTTCAAATGGTAAAAATGAATAGTAAATCTCTTTTAATTAGTCATTTGATTAATTGCAAGTCATATTTATTGCTGTGACTATGGTTTTATTCAATTCTTATCATGAAAGAAGGATTTTCAATCCATTTGATGTTGTTCTGAACAGGTTTTACAACTAATGAGAAGACTAGTCATGTAGATTTATTTCAAGAATGATTTGACCACAAAGCATACTTTTATATTTATTTTTTAAGCTTTTATAAAAATGAAAAAGGACTTGAAGCGCACTTTTATCCCTTTTTCGAGCTTCGGTAACAGTGAAAAATGAACCCCTAGAGTCTTATTTTAGCTCTTTTTAGACTCTGATATTGTGAAAAGATTGTTGAGCACTTGTCTTTTTGAGCTCTTAAAAGTAAATGAATTGATATCTACTGAGTATAAGTTTAACCCTTTTCTGGACTGAGATTGGTTATTTATGAAAAAGGATTGCCTTAGTCGGACATGGATAAGAGGTTCTCTCAGATGTTATTTTACACTTTTTCAGATCTAAGCGACAACTTTACAAAGAAGTACTTATGGAGTTTTCTTTCTTCGTCTTTTTCAAACTCTCTTTATATGAAAAAGGACTGGGTTGTCACTGTCTTTAGGCTCATTAAAACATAAAATAGCGATGGGCTTGTCGATCATGGCAAGAATCCAGTTTCATTCATCACTAGACTCGTTAAATTATTAAATAGAAATAAATTATTCCCCCGAAGTGTTGAATTATAGATCAATCATATGTTATCTTCCGCAAGTTTGTTAAAAATTAAAGAGGTACTGGTCGACAAATGACTGGGACATGATCATGAAGATTTGATGTTAAATTTTTTAACCTAATCACTAGTTGAGACCAAATTCTAATGTGATCTTTAAGTTTTTGATCTTCTTCAACTATCATAGCACAAAGCTCTTCAGATCTTGTTTTTTCAATTGGATTGCTATTTTGTTTTATTATTATTATTATTATTGTGAATGGGGTTTTTTTATTTTTGTCTTATTTCTATATTTTATATATGCAAATTCAAAAAAAAAATTAAATGAAAATACCTAAATGCAGTTAGCCTTAAATGAAAATTAACCTAAATAAAAAATGCTTCCTAAAGAATCCTCCTAACTTAGTTAAATCTAAGTTTTCTTCCCCAACAATGGCACCAAAATGTAGGGTGATTTAATGGTATGTTAAATCCCTTGTCATTTAAATATGTCAACCCGGGGGTTTCATAAAATTAAAATAAAAATATATATATGGGACCTTAGATGAAACTATTGTAAAAAGTTTGTTTAGGATGGAAAGAAAGAAAGGAAATGCATACTACAAGTGTAACTAAAGAAAACTACAAAAGAAATCACATGCAAGAAAATTGAATTAGATTCTAAGGGTGGAATGCATGAATTCCATGGCCTTTCTAAAAAATTATAAACTAATATTTGAAAAGCTATAAGAATAAAACTATGATAATCTAGAAAATAAGTAAACTTAGATCAACTATTGATTTAGTTATCGAGCATGCAAACTATGATAACTAGTAAGCAAGAAATTTAATGATAACTAAAGTGCAAATCTATTAAAAGAAAACTATGATAATCTAGAAAGCAGTAAATAACAACTAGTGATTTAATTGTCAAGCAAGAAAGAGAAGATAGCTAGTAAGAAAGCAGTTTAATGACAATCAAATTGAATATAAGAAATGAAATCACACTTGTGGAATGTAAATCACACTTGCAGAAAGTAAAACATGCTTTCATGAAAGGAAATAACAAAAATCAAACTATGTTACAAATGTATGCGAATTGTGGTTGATGGGGATCTGTTGATTCCTCAATGAGTACACATGAACAACTGTCACATATTAAGAATCAAACAACACTCATAACTCATGATTTGGAGAAAATAATATTACTCATGCTGAATGAACAATCATAAATATGATGCTAATGAATAATTAACAACTTGCTAGCTTCCTTTGAAGTATTCCCCTCCTATTTATACATGAATTGGGGATATCTTCTCAATAAATGTATGTCCCTTAAATATCTACCAGATCCAGACTTCTCTAAACTTATCCCTAAATACTAGATACAAATCCCAAGACACATCAAGATCTCCATGAGCTTTCTCCTTGGAATATGGTCCACCTCTTGAGTTGAAACTCAAATTTGTACTTGGGAGGCCAGACAGGACCCTTCTAGAACCTCTAAATAAGCCTAAAAATGTCACAAAAATCGTAACACACACACACACACATATGAAACCACGTTAATTTCCTAGTTTTTAATCATAAATTCACTTAAAAATACAAAAAATAAATAACTTCAGAAAATGAATATTCTAACCCATATGATCATGAAGATAATTAATTGATGTAGGGTTTTAGGCTGATGATTATGAAATGATAAAAATATGGATGAAGATGGAAGACAATTTTGAGACTCAACATACCCCCCAACTGAAGTTGTCGCATGTCCTCATGCAACTATTGCATTGATTCATAAGTTTATCTTCTTGAAATGCCTTGCTTCTTTATGAGCTTTTGACTTGTATTGATTCTCTTCAAACTTTGGGTCATCATATTCTTTTTTGAAAAGTGTAATACATTTTATTGCAACACATATTTTTGATGGTTGGTTCTTGTGTGGAAACTGGATTTTTTGAGCATTGGTTCTTGTGTAGAAATACTTTTTTTTTCATCAAAGTACATGAAAACATTGAGAATTTTCTTTTCAAGTAATATAATAACTATCAATGAATCAATAATTTTCAAAGCATGTAATATTTTGGAATCATACTGCAACAATAGTTGATTAGGAAGAATATGCAAGTTCGAATGAAATGAAAATGTGTGATGGTGTATGAAACGTGAATATGAATTGATGTCCCTTTCCCCCAACTAATGGTGTTTTTTAGTTTATTACAATATGAGAAAGGGAGTGAGGAATTTTCCAAAATTATAATTTTATCATTTTAAGGAATTGCATGACTAAAAATTAGAAAACAACATACCTTCACTTACCTTCATTGTGAATGAGTTGTGTTTACTAAAGAGTGTGGATGCTGATGTTTGATAATGGTGTATGTAAACAAAGGAATTTGATCTTCTTCTTTTTTCTCTTTATTATGATGACAATATTGGGATATTTATTTTTTTTGTTACAAATTTATTCCTTGTAGTATTCCAAAATTAGTTTTCAGCTAATTAGAATATTAAAGTTTTTCTTTGTCACTTAGATAGATGAATAAGTCGGTAGGGAGACCCATAAATCTCTTTAGTAGGAATAAAACCACTTCTCATGTGAATGTGGCTCATTATAGCAGCTAAATAAAGCACCCTTAGGTGTGAACAGGGGCTAGAGAATGTGGACAGGGTCAAAGTTGACCAGATCAACAACGTTATTATGGAGATAGTGGAGGATTATCATAGGACAATGTAGTCATTTAGGAGGAGTGTATGCATGAGAGTAACTCCTTTAATGAGTGGGACCCAGGGTGAGGATGCTCACCAAGCATAAAAGGAAGAGGATGGCAGCCATAGAAGACATGATTTTTATTATTTATTATTGATATTTTTATATCTATATTTTCCATTTGACATGTCTGTGCACGCTTCAGCTGTTTAGAGGAGTCTGCAGTGTTATTTAGCACAAGGGTGTTCCCGAGCGGAAATCCCACCCTCATCCTTAGGGGACTTCGAGTGCCTACTCAGGAGAGGTATATTGAGAATCATTTCCACTATCCGGCATTTGGCCAAGCTCCAACCATCATCCACAGCACAGTTTCTTCCATGGTTGTGTTGTGTTGTAGGGTTGCAGTAGTGGAGGGTCGTGAAACCCAATTTCTGAGCTTGTTTTCCAGTGGAGGGAGAATCCCTTCATCCGAGAGGCTAGCAAGGAGATTCCTTGAGCTTCATTTCATTATTTAGCATCAGGCTAAGTATCTTCCATCAACTACAACACAATTTCATTCAAGGGATGTGTTATTTCAGAGAGCAGCTACAACAGAGGGTTTAATGCACTAGTTGGAGGAGTTGGGTTTCTTGTGAGGGGATCAACCCTTCATTTTGGAGTTATATTGGAAGAGGATCATACATTTCCTATATAATATCAGCCACCTCCTATCATCATTCCAGTTTCAGCGGTTATTCATCCCTAGGGCCATATCTTGCTATTTTTGTATTTTGGGTATTTCCAGAAACCTTTCTAGGTTGTCTTGGAAATCATCTTGGGAGCCTAGATCTCTATTCCAGAAACTTTTGGAGCCTTGTATCAGTATATATATATATATATATATATATATATATATATATATATATATATATATATATATATATATATATATCCATTTTCCATTTTTTTCTACTCTCTCATAGACAACGCAGTTATAACATTCTGACATTTCATGTATTAACAAAATTTCACATTTTGATGTATTGTTTCATGGGAGGCTTGTTTTCCTAGCTTGAGTGATATTTTCCTGAAGAATTTTTACTTATTTTCTTCTAATAATCATAATGGAATGTCTCTATGGTTGTCTGATGTTTTTAAGTATTGATATTTCTGCATATTTCCATTTTTATGTCCTATATTGTTGCTCTTCCAATTTTGGGATATTATAGTGGTATCAGGGAATTATATTGGCTTAGCCTATGAGACATCACGTCAATGTCATCGGAAGAAGAAGAAGCTTCTCCCAAAAAGGAGAATATTTACATAAGAAGCAAAGGCAAGACTCCATTATCAGGAGAAATGAAAGAAAATAAGTTCCCAAAACTTCTTCTTCAAACTATGCAGGGCATTAATGGAGACTTCAAAGAGATGAGAATGGAGAAGTATAAAGATTCTCCAAGAGGGTTTTCACATGAAGAAAGCTCCAGCATTTCACATTATGGGTGTGAGCATTCAGCCTCACAATCAGATCCACAATGTTTTACCATGCCTACATTCTTAGCAAGAGAAGAGGAGGAAGGAAACACTCCAAAGGAGGAGACTCTTGGTGACTATATCCAAGAATATGAATATCATTCTAAGAGATTTAAAGAGCATCTAACTTCCAAGGGTTTTTCTAGATCAAGGAGAATAGAAGACTCAGTAATCACAATGGAATAAAAGGATGCATGCAGCATACTTTGGGTAGATTCTTTCTGCCTACTTTTAATGGGTCACCCAAGTGCACAACTAAGGCTAGGGTAAGGAAGTTGGACACATATTTTCAGCTGCATCAAGTTTCAGTAAAGGATACCATTAAGGTACCAGTGCTTCACCTTGAAGGTAAGGCTCATGATTGGTGGTTTTATGTTTCTTCTTCATGGATTCATGCAAATGTATCTACTTATGCATATTTCACTAGGATTTTAGTGAAAATATTTGATCAAAAACATTCCAAAAATTCTTTGGTTGAGCTAGCCAACCCCCCAAAATTAGAACCTTTGCATGAGTTGGAAGGAGCCACTAGACCAACCTAATTTAGAATTCTATTGAGGGGGTTAAATATTTTCAAAACCCTTTTCCAAGGGAAAAATCCCCACTTCAGCAAGAAATTTCTTCTCAAGAGGAAGACATGAAGATTCCTCCTTTAAGAGGGGATCAAGACAAAGGATCTCGTAATGATGATGAGGTATTATCCAATGACGAGGAGGAAAAAAATGAAGAATCAGAAGGAGATATCAACTCTGTAATAACAGGGGGAGATCCACCATGTTATAGGTCAATTTGGGCACCATTCCCAATGACCTGGTTGAACTGGACATCATCCCTAGAACCAATGAATAGGGTCTATCATCCCCTATCATTTCAATTGCTACATGCCCTAAGAAAAAGAACAAGAACAAATCACCCATGACTTCCATTGCAAGGTTTCCAAGATTTGAAGTACATGTTATATCACCTATGAGCTCACCAACACAGTCTCTTAAGGGACTAACTGCTTTGCATATGCAGTTACCTTCTTTCAAGGGTGCTCTGCAAAGCACTTATTGACACTCAAGGGTGCGTTGCTCAATTGGGAGCGAAATTCTCATTGTTCTGGAATCTCCACATGGCCAGTGCCTTCTAGAAGAGTCCATATGTGTCAAAATTTAAATCCATGTGTCCATTCAACAGCTCTGAGATTGGGAACATGTCTTGCATATTATTAGAAAGTCATTGATTGTGAAACTACCTTCAACTGTTCTATAAATTGAGCATAGATCCTAGTGCTTGAGAAGGAATATATTTGGTAGATAAATGTTGTTGGATTCTCAATTGAGCATTTGATTTGAGTGATATGCTGCTGGAGAGATGTTCATCCTGATGAGGATGGGATGATGCTAGAGTTGGTGACATCAAATCAATCGCTGGTTGTAACCTCCCCATTCTATCCATTAATAAATATTCCTGCTCATTTTACAACATATGTATCTGTATAAGCTTCTGTCTTTCATATTATGGATTCTTAGCTGATGTATATGTTTCATGTTGATTTAACTGATTAAGATAAATATCCATCTGTATATTGCAATTTATTTTCTATTTATTGTCCGTACTTGCAGGAACTAGTCTAGTGATCAAAGTTGGATTCGAAGCTACCGCAAGAGCGATAGAAGGAGAATAGGAAGTGCTTGGACTCCAAGTAGGTTTCTCCATAATTATGTGTGTCTATTTTCTCTTAGGAAAAGTGTTTACAAATTCTTTAATATTGTTCTAAATGCATTGCACCATAGTTAGTGAATGTGTTTTATCCGTAATTCATAATTCCGCATAACAAATTGGTGACTCCGCTGGGGATTTTACCTTCATCCCCTGTGTATTTTTCCTTTGTTTATCCATCCAATAGAATATACTCTTAATTATTATGTTTTTGAAATAGATAATTGCAATAGAAGTGTGTCAGTAGCTTAAGTTTTTTGTTCTTTGTTGCGTTCAATGCACTGTTGGTCAAGACACAACGCTTTGCATAGCACTGTCTCCCACTCAAGGGTGCTTGCAACACACTATCTTCCTTTAGAGATTGTGTTTCCCCCAAGCCAACCAAATTCCCTTTCAATTTGTCATTTCCATTTCTTTCAGCTTTTTTTGTTGTTGTGTTTTCAACTATCTAATGCCTCATAGAGACCAGTGAATTTACCTGAATCTTCATCCTTTGAAAAGTAAGTTTGTTCAATGTCTCTTTAAAGTGTTTTTCTTTATAATTGAAAAATCAACTTTAAAGTATTTTTATTTCTGCATTTGATCCATTTTATTTTGTAAAGGAAATTGTCATTAAATTCTTCGTTTCCTATATGAGAAATTGTAGTTCTATTCTTCGTTTTTCCTAAAAGAGAAATTGTTGTTAAATTCATCATTTCTCAAAAGAAAAAGGCAATTTTGTTTTTATTTGATGCATACAGTTTCCTTTTTACATTCACATTAAGGGGAATGAAAAGAAAAACCTGCATTTTCATATAGTGGATTGTGTGTTTTGCATAGGAAAAAATTAGGAAAGCTGCATATTAGTTTGTGCTCTTTGTTTTTTGCTCTCAAAAGTGATTGCTCTTTCCCTCTAGTGGTTAGGATTTTCATTGAAGAAACTAAAATTGAAAAGTTTGCTTATCATTTTAGTTTGCATTTTAGGAATTTCCATCACATCATCACGGTGAAACTTGAAAGGAAAATTGATAAACAAGATCAACTTAACATTTATATCAATTTACCTAAAAAAGCATTGCAACCATAAACATAAAATTTAGAAGGTCTAGGCTAGAGATGTGTTCCAGCATCGTAAAAAATAGCAGCAATTGTTAATTTTCTGTGATGCATTCCAAGTGTGATACCTCACTCCACGTATGTAAGTATATCATATCTCATCCACGTACCTTCGGGTATATCGGGCAGTGTTATAGTATGAAAAGTATAAAGGGGTGCTCTCACTATGCGGTTTCGCATCAAACATCGCTAATATAGACATGGGCCACCACGTACCCTTGGATATATTTGGGAGGCCATATTTAGGTTTCTATCCATCCATAGTCGGCCAACTTGTAAATTTTGATACACCGAACACAACATTCGGGGAGATTTCCTGCCCGTACTTCTTGGTTCGCCTGGAGGTATTCTATAGTTCACAGTTTCTTGGTAAGAATTTTGCCTAGCATTGCCCTTTTATTTTTTTTATTTGTTTTTGGTCATAAAATGAATCAGTCACCATGGAAGAAGAAAATCCCTTTCCCCATCATTCATGGAGACTTGCATTGAAACCATCTTTACCACCGGAAGTCACTTCTAGTAGGTGAAGGAGACATCGCTCTACCGAAACTAGTACCATCAATACCTCTAGCGAAGCATCATATTCACATATACTAGAGTCGGCACAAGTTTTTTCTACAAATCTTGGTTCATCTACTGTTGTTGAGACGGAGTCCTCATAGCTACCAGTGGTCACGATCCATCCAATCAGTGAGACCATACCTCCCGAATCCAACGTTGTTCAGCTGGAAGTTGATCCAGATCTTGTCTCTTTTTTGATAGAACATTTGCATCCTGAAGTCGAACGACCGAAATTTGTTCCTGTATCAGTCACCCCATACTCTATTGTAGCTATTGAGTCTCCCATATCACGAATTCAACCCCCTAAAATATACTTTGGCCTGACGACAAAATCCTTCCACCTGGTTTAATTTCGATTGAATAAATACCACAAGACGAAACACCTTTAACTCCAACCCATTTTAGGGAGGAACTTTACCTGGATGAGTTTTTTCCTCAATCACCTGCCTCTGCTTTTGTTGATCATGTTCCTATTGAAGTTCCTGTCGATTCAAAAGGGTATACATTCGGTCAACCATGGCTGAACCAACATCTTTTTTTGGTCCATATATTACAATTATGTTAGCGCCTACTCTCGCTACCCCATCAATGTTCACAACTTCACCAAAGTCATATTTACATGGTAGCCCTTTTCTCCCATCAGGTTATACATCTTTGTCTAGAATTTTCTTTGGTGCATATTCAAACCCATGGACTTCAGCAATGTCATCGTCTGGTATTATAACTAGTAAACCTATAATAAGTACACAATGACTTGATCGTTTATATCCATCATCATGGAAATATCAAGCTGGTCCATCTGGGTCTGTTCCATCTAGTACCATCTCAACTAGACTCCCTGCATTTGGAGAAAAATATTTTCTGTATTATTTTACTTCACATGTTGGGGGGAAACCTATGGTCACCCACTTTGATAATACTCTGACATTTTTTGGTCAACCTAATGTCGAAATGAATGTTTGTCAATGGCAACCCACTCTGCTTATCCAACCACAAACAGTTGTACATTTGTATCAATCGGTTCAACCTATTGCACCCACAACAATTCCACTTGTTAATACATCTTTACCCCTATTAGAGAATAAAAATGTTCTACAAAAATTGTTTGAGGCAGATCCTTCAACTCAATACCCTCAAGTATTGGGCCCTTAGACTCCAAATCCTTCGGGTAATTTACAACAAAAACTTGTACCTGGAACCATGTATTCACAAGCTGGACTACCATATTATGGGATGCCATAGCAACAGCCAGGTTATACATATTCTCAACTGAATCCAAGTTATCCTAATTTGGGTTATAACATTGGTGAACAGACCCCTTGGCAGCCTCAGGCGCAAATGTCTAAACCGTTATTTCAACAAGTAACATACCCATTGGTCAACATAATCCACAAGAGTTTTCGTATCAAAACAACCCCTATTTGGGTTACCAGCAAAATATTCCTTATTCTGGTGCTCAAAGGCCTGTTGCCCAAGAAATTCCATCATACCCTCACTATGCTCAACCTAACCTTAATCGACAGTTGCCCTTTGTTGCAACTTTAGATTTACTAGTTTTAAATTGGTTAACCAATGAACCAATCAAATATGCTCCTTGGTGGCCAGGGATACCCCATAAATTACCCTCAGCTATTCCTAAGTTCAATGGAAACCCTAGGGAAGACTCGTCTACTCATGTTATGACTTATCATCTATGGTGTTCATCAAACTCACTAAATGATGACTTTGTTTGACTATGTCTTTTCTAGTGTATGCTCACTGGTCCAACCACAAAAAGGTACATAGAAATACCTAGAGCTTCTTTTGATAATTTTATTACCCTAGCTACTATCGTTTTGACTCACTTCTAGTTAACCATATGATATGAAACTAAAACAGAACTCTTGAATAATTTTAAACAGACTAATGCTACTCACATTTGTGATAATATTCATGAGTGGCGTCGTCATTGTAGAATGGTTAAGACATTTGTTCCTGATCAGCTCCTTGTTGAGTGGTTCATTAAGACCCTGTTACCATCTATAACTGAGGATGTGGCTAAGGGTGGCATCATCATTGAAGAGAAATTTATTTCTCGTGCCTAATATTTAGAGTTGATTTATACTCAGTCTGGTACACTCTACGAGAAAATTCCTAACATGTCGCGATCTAATTTTATTGTTCCTCCTCCAGTAAAGGAATCTCATGCCAGAGACAGTTTGATTGGTATTGCAAGTGCACATCATACTACTACATTTGATCCTGATCCTTCTTTCGAAATAAATGCCATGTCATTTGACAAAGGAAAAAGTGACAAGAAACCCAGAACTAAGAAAAAATGGAAATCAAATAAAAAGAAAACTTCTAACCCACAGAAAAGATCATCTGATAAATCGTCTAGAAATAGGAAACCTTGTTATCCATGCATAATCTATAATGAGGAACACTTTGTTCAAGATTTTCCTCACCACAGTGAAGTCTAAAAAATGGTTAGGACTTCACATGAGTCAGCTGTGTTGACAAATCCGTTTCTGAATCCAAACACAAATTTGATTGCTATGGATCCAGCTTCTAGTTCCCAAGTGCTTATGCTATCAATCACAAAAGCTTCAACACATATTTTGGTGTCAACGCGTAACAAATATTATGGTAGTCAAGCCACTGATAAACCTACTACCTCGACCACGAATCCATCTACGGAATCGGTACCACCACCAGCTATTCTTGAATTGACAATCAAGCCACCAAAGGGAGTCGTTCATAAATCGACATATTATCCTTGAGCAAGAGCTGCTCAAAATTATAATATAGTTTAACATTTGGCTCAATCCCCTTCATCTATGTCAGCTCGTGAGGTATTATAACATTTTCCCTCCCAGAAACAGGCTTTATTGTCGGAATTTGGTGGAATTGATCCAACTATTTCTAATCTAGTAGTCTTTAATTATACAGACTATGTGCCACAATTACCAGCAAAATTAACATTCTCTATACAAGTAAATGTTCTCAATCACCTTGTTCATCATACTATTATTGATAAGGGATCATCTACGTGCATTATGTCTCTAAAATTTTGGAAGTCACTTGGCTCTCCACGTTTATCTCAATCATCAACGACGCTAAATGATTTCAACGGATGTACATATAAGCCTTATGGTATTATAAATAACCCGCATGTAGAACTGGGGGGGGAAATAGTGAATTTTGATGTTGAGGTCGTTGATGGACCCGTTGACTACAATATTTTATTGGGAAGCCCATGGGTATATGCTATGACTACAATTGTTTCTACATATTTTAGAATGATCACCTTTCCACATAAAGGTGTTATCACAGTCATCAATCATCTATCCTTCTTTGCCTCCACATCATAGGTAACTAGAAGTGTTGCATTTGTTCATGCACCCCAACTCGCACTTCAGAACATTGGTGTAGGACTCTTAAAGGATTCCACTCTCATGGGAACCTTTGTATTACCGCCGCCTGCGATGTCAACAGAAATCACAAGTATAGAAACCTACTACATGATCTCTTCCACTCAATCTAGCTTAAGGAAGACTACGAGTGATTCTAAAGTCATCACGTTGGATGAGTTTATGCTGCCCAGCCCTATTGAGCTGGCATAGAAATCAATCTATTTGGCTTGGGTGGCAAATCCGAAATCATTGTCGTCAGTTGTTTGGGTTGATCATTCACTATATTTCGGTACTCCATCTGATCCTTTTTCCTTAACTTTCTTGACATATGAGAATATTTTGGAAACCGTGATGTCAGAACGAGAACCATGGGAAGATTATCATCATCATTCCCATCTTCCTTAATATGAAGAAAATAATGTTAATGAAATGTATCACCCATCGATCAAAAATTTCTTTCCGAATTCTTTACCTATTAATGTAATAGATTCCTAGTGAAATCTATCAAATATTGAAGAAACTGTTTCTATTGATATTTTGACCAAACCTGGCATGGTAAAAAATATTCATGTCGACGTATCTTGTTCTCAATCAGAACTCGAAACATATTGCTCTCTCTTTCGTGAATTCCGAGATATCTTTGCTTGGTCTTACGAGGAAATTCCAGGTATTGACACTAGTATCACTGAACACACTATTAATATGTACTCTAATGTCAAGCTAGTACGTCAATGCCTTCGTCCTGTTCATCCGAAGAAGGCCGCTGCTGTTAAAGCAGAAGTTGAAAAATTTTTACATGCTGGTTTCATTTACCCTGTTCCTCTAACTGAATGTGTTTCCAACATTGTTCCTATCATGAAAAATCAATGAACCATTAGAGTGAATGTCGATTATCGAGATGTCAATCTTATGCATCCAAAAGATAACTATCCTACTCTCTTTATCGACCGGATTATTGATGATTGTACTGGATGCGAAATATTTTCTTTCATGGATGGACTTTCCAGCTATAATCAAATCAATATCCATTGAGAGGATCAATATATGACAACATTTATCTATCCTTGGGGCACATTCGCTTATAGGAAAATATCGTTTGGTTTAAAGAACGCTGGGGAAACTTTTTAGAGAGGAATGGACTATGCTTTCAATGCAATCAGGCACATTGTTCAACCCTATATAGATGATTTACCTGCACATTAACCACATTGTACTGATCACACAATGCATTTGAGAGCCATCTTCTTATGCTGCCGACACTACAAAATACGCCTCAATCCACGGAAATGTGTGTTTTGTGTTGGTTTTGGTCTTTTGCTTGATTTTTTCATCTCAAAAGAAGGAATTTGAATCGACCCATTTAAGGTCCAAGCTATTCTTGATTTTCCTGCGCCATCAAATTCACTTCAGATATAGAAACTTCAAGGAAATGCAAACTTCCTAAGGAGGTTTATACCCAAATATAATGAAATGACTAAAGGATTTACTTGGATCTTGAAAAAGGGAATTCCCTTCCATTGGGACCAAGTTGTGGAAGCTTCTTTTGATTCTGTGAAGGATACTCTTGTCCGGGAATCATTAATGTATCCCCCCAATTATCAGAGTGATTATTTCTTATATATAGCTGCGGCTGATACGACCATTGCTATGGTATTGGTTGTTACACCATTTTTTGGTCAGCTAACCTATTGTTATTAGATGGACCCAAGTACACCATGTAAGACCAATTTCACCCTAAGTAAAATTGCTTTCACTATGAAAATAACTTAGTAAACCACATTTATTAAGTTGTTTATGGTTTAAACAGGAAACCCCATGAGGAAATATTAAATAAATATACATTTTTTTTATTTTCCTCAAGGAATAATTAGTTAAGTAGCAGTTTAATTAATATTCCTGGTTATATTTAACCCAAATCAAGGAAATTAATTAGATAAATCATTATTTATCTTATTATTCTCTAAGAATGATTATTTAAACCTTGTTTAAATCATATTCTTTGTCTCCCTTAAATAATTAAATAAATCATTATTTATTTGATTATTACTCAACCACATCCTTAAAATGATAAATAAATCATTTATTTATTTATTATTTACAAATAAAGGGATTTGACCCAAGTCAAATTTCTTTTCCTTCCAACAAATATAATAAAATATTCCATAAAAGTTGGATCTCGATTTGATTAATAATATTTTTAATTATGCACCAATATCTAGACTAAATCAATATTTTTTTATAAATAGAAGGGTTTTCCCATTCATTTACCACCTTTTGTTGCTTAAAGATCACTCTGAATCTAAACTTTTGGTCTGACTATTGATCCACCTTCATAGTCATATTTTGCTACCAATTTTGTCTGGGTTTTCTACACCATCAAGAGAGAGGAGTTTTAGATCTGAAGTGCTGAGGACTTACAAGAACCCATCCCATTGAGGAGAACAGGGAACACCCTCTTGCATTTTCCTCCCAGGTTCCATTAATACAAAATTCATTCAACATATTCTTGTCTTGTCTATTGGATGCACAGAGTAAATCTTGTTTTTTATACTATTTAATGTCTTTTAATGCATAGATCTAGATTTTTGCAGCATTTATCTTGATCACCTAATTGCAGATCTAAGGATATTAGCATTCATTTCTCCTGTTAGGGTTGTTTTTTATGCGCAGCTAAAGTGGCATTTTTTCGTACGCTTGGAATTAAGATTCATACTAACAACTGGCGACTACACATGAGTTTACAATTACGACCACTGTCATTTTTCTAATCCTTCCATATCCAGATGCTTCAAACCCTAGGATATCTCTTTAGCCCCTTGTTTTTTCTTTTATTTATGTTTTTTTAAACTATAAAACCCTAAAACGATAAAAATTTTGACTTCCGTGTGTTTTCAGAACTATTGTGTGGGTGACAAACATCAGCCACAACTGAGACGGAAAATTTTTCTAAAACATGTCGCTGAGAGTTTCGTAAGTGTAGGTCGCACTTTTTGGCTTAGAACTTATGACCTGGAGCTTCAGGGCACACTTTTCAGCCCAAAAAATGTGACCTCTGCTGAAAACAGGTCATAAACTGCGACCTAGACATTTTGCAGGGATTTTTCTGAAAGTTTTTTGGGTTTGTCTGAGCCTCTGTTCAGGGTTGTCTAACCTCTGTCTCCACTTGTTTTGAACCTGTACTTGTTCTTTTTGGCTCAAATAAGTGGGAACCTAGCCCCTTAGGGCTTCAGTACCCTCCACTTTTTGTGGAAGAGTTTTTGCTATTTCAGTTTGTCTGAAATTTCAGAGTCTTCAACCATTTCTTCAGATCTGATACCTCACCTTCAGATCCACTTTAGATTGGATTTTTATCCATTCAAATCACCTCATCTATCTTTGTTTGGGTTTTCCTCTAGGTTTCACTCTGTTTCCCTTCAGGAGATAGCCTTTCGCCACCTTTTTTTTCAGCAATTTTTCCTCTGATTTGTTATTGTTTTCTGCACCACTTTCCAGCAGATTTTGTCTTTTAGATCCCTGTCCCTCTTGAACTTAGATCTGTCAGCTTTTTTAGTGTGTTTTGATTAGTTTTTTACTCACCTATAGACTAGTTTTTGAGAGACCTACCTCCTTGGGTTTATATTATTACATTGTAAGTCGTTTATTTTCTGTTTTTTCGGGCCTATATACTATCATTTGTAGGTTTATTTACGGCTATACAACACACTTTTTATTTTTCTCTAAAAACGTCTGGGTTTAAAAATTAAAATTTAAACACTTTTACACACACACCCTAAGCGAAAAAGGGCTTGGTTAACACCGCCAAGAAAAGACTCTAAAAAAATTGAAATCAATTGATCTTGCACCTCCTTGCCCTTGTTTTGACATTGTAATCAGTTGATCTTGCACCTCCCTGCCCTTGTCAATCCATTTTTCCTTTGTGTCGTGTTTGTGTCGTCACCATTTCGCCACCAAGGCGTTTATCCCAGAGACTTCTTGGCCTTCATCCTCAGTTTCTAGTAGGACGACTTACTCCTCCACGTAGGGGTCAAGTTAGTCCTCCACCGAGTTTGCACACCGACTCTTCTTCTGGTCCTCTGGGTTCTCCTTCTCATTCTGCCTTCGGTTCTCCCCTTGAAACCTTCATCATGTCTAGTGTAGGACCTAATGCTGGTGGTAACCTTGGCTCTCAGGCTGGGAATACCAATAGTGGGACTGCAACAGATGTTACCCCAGTTGTGCCCTTGCTCCCCTTCATGAGAGGCCTCAGCCTCCCTGATTTTGACCAGTTGATAAACGACCCTATACACCATGATGCTAGTTGGCCTGCTATGCCAACAAAGCTCCCTTCCGACATCCCAAATTTTGAAGGCCTTGCTGGAGAATATCCTTCAAATCATGTTTGAACTTTCCACATGTGGTGTTTGTCTAACTCCATTACTGTCGACTCTGTCCATCTTTGGTTGTTCCAATGAACGCTTATAGGTAAATCTTCTAAGTGGTATGTTGATTAGGCCACTTCCTCTCATACCACCTTTGTGACTCTTGCCCATCCTTTTTTGTCTTACTCCCAGCTTCCCCTTCGTTATGACACTGGTTTCAAAATTTTGACTTCTTTCCGTCAATCATCTGCGACTCGCCTATCCAATCATGTCTAGGAATGGCGGAGAAGAAAGAGCCTTTGTCAATCACCTACCTTCGAAGACCGTGTCTACATGGACTGGTTCCTTAGATCTCTCTTGCCTCCTATCAGGAAAGATGTCGCATTGCATTTTCCTCAAACCAAATAAGCTGCCCTCCAAATGGCGTTAAAATATGACATGATCGACGCTCATTTGGCTTATGTTTATACCATTCTACCTGATCTTCCCAGACCCGGTGGTGCCAATGCATCGAGGGCACCTCATGTCGCCAACAGTATCGTTGGAGCTCTCTCTCATGCATACGCTCAACCTCCCATGAGCTATGGTTTTCCTGGGAGGGGCAGCACCTCCTGCACTTTTCCCCCTCCCGATAACACGTATCCAGGATACGGCATGCCTCCTCTTTTGGCCGAACCTCCTGTTTACCACACTGTTACCCAACCTTATTATTATCCATATTCGTAGCTTGGTGCACCAGCTCCTCCAGCATTAGCACCTTTTCCTCCCTTGCCTTCTCAACCCCCACAATAGCAGCCACCGCCCCCTCAGGAGCAGGTGGATGCACAACAGGGATTTGTGGCAACCCAGCCACCTGACGGACTGGTGGCCACTCAACCTCTTCCACTTGGTACCTCTGATTACCAGGTTCTCATGATGAACTCTTCCCAACCTCTAACCGTAGACATCAATATTCAGACTCAGTCCCGTCAGTACAACAAGCCTCCTGCTACGTCTGTCCCCGAGCCGCCTCCTTCAGTCTCTACAGAGCCTCTTTCGACACCTAATGGTCCCCTGCAGATCCCTCAGTCTAAGCTGGAGGTTCATACCAAGATACCTAAAGGACCACTACACCGAAATGTTGCTTCTGGAAGATCTGCCCATTTGTATAGCATAATAGATGATTTGGCGCAATCTTCTACTGCCATTTCAATGCTGGAACTCCTCCAGTTGTGCCCTTCACAACGAAAAGCTCTACTATCTGCCATGGGCGTTGTAGATCCTTCCGATTATTGGTTGATTTTCTTTGATGTTGACCAGTTAGAACATCCTCCTCTCCCTACTTCCGTCACCTTCCAAATTCCAGTCAAGATCCGGAATGCCAACGTTTCCCGGTGCATTATTGATGAGGGGGCATCCACCTGTGTGATGTTCGATTTGGTTTGGAAGCAACTCAGATCACCTGAGTTGGCTCCTTCCACGATTACTCTTCAATCGTGGGATGTCCACGCCTCCCATCCCATTGGCTTATTTCGCAATTTTCCTATTACTCTTACGGGTAAGACTGTTTGCGTTGATGTAGAAGTCATAGAAGCCCCCTTAGATTACAACATTATATTGGGTCGTAGATACACCTATGCGATGTCTGCTATCCCATCTGCTATTCACCGCAAGATGTTCTTCCCTCATAATGGAAAGATAGTCACCATTGACCATTTGACATATTACGAATCAAAGTCTCAGACCTCCTCTGAGTCCACCATCCCTTCGGTGGCCAATAAGCAAACTGTCGATCCTTTGACCAGTGTCTCACCCGGTTTCTACAAAGGTTCCTCATTGCTTGGGACATTCCCTAGTCTTCCCCCTCCTGTCTCTAGTCCCATCTCATCGAATTTTTGCATGATGCAATCATCTCAGGCTGCCCTCAAGCGGCCCGCCTCGGCTAGTCAGCAGTCTCCTCGCCCCCCGCAGCCTCCTCCTAGCCCTTCGATTCAGCCTTTTGGACCTCCTCCTCCTGGCCCTTCAGCTAGTATCCATGAGCCTCTTTACCCTCCTAGAACGGTTCCACCAGGCCTTAACCATTTAGGAGCCGTCATGCCTGGCCACTACCCCTCTGGTCAGATACTGTTCCTAGCTTCTCCCCCAGGAGTGTACATGGTACCTGTCATGGCCACCCTCTCTCTTCCTAACTTGACCCTTTCGATTACCGTCTAGTACCTTGATCCTCCAGCTGCTACCCTGCCTGGTAAACCCCAAAATTATCTTGCTTTGACCCCAGTTCAACCAGTCCCCGCGATTTCTCCTGCTGCAACAGTGCCTCAGCCACCACCTCCTGTTGCGACCACTCCGGGTAAGAAGGGAAAAGCTTGCAAGAAGGCATCAAAATACAAGGTTTCCCTAACAAACCTTGCCTCTCCTTGTCCTCCAAAGCATACCATCCTTTGTGATTTGTGTGATGTTGTCAGTCATGCCACCCATACTTGTCCGAATTTGCCTCATATCAAGCCCATGGTTAATGTTGCGTTTCCTAAGTCTACGGTCCTGAAAACCTCTGTCCCTTCCTCGACTGAAGCAAGGAGCCCAAAGACTATTCACACCAACTGCCTCTGTGCTTTGTGTGATCTCCATGGCCATTATACCCAACTCTGTCCCTGCCTTGAAGAGTACCACTCTTCTTTGGAAGCAATTCATCAATTTGAGGCCAAGCGCAACGAGTCCAACGCTCCCTTATTTGCACGTTTTGCTTCAACAAAACCAGAGGATACGAATTCTCCCATTGACATTCCCCCTCCGGATGTCGAGATGATGGAACCTTCATCCACCATTTTCTACCTATCATCATCCATGAGACCGTCGGTGGAAACCCCCTTGGAGACTCCCCCTGATGTTTCACCTAAACTCCCTTCAGCGATCACCCTGGGCTCAACATCAGTAGATCCTTTATCTGCTTATTATTCTGTCACCACTTGTGATGATGTGCATGTGAACCCCTCTTCTCATGATTATGAGTCAGGTAGCTTCACCACGTTAGGTGGTATTTCTTCCACCAGTCACCCCATCTTCTATTACGATGACGACATTATGGAAGTAGTCACCACCCCTGACTTTATCTATCCCCCCTTACATCTAACCCGTGCATTCGAACCACATACACCTTGTGGCCATTACAATGACACCCAATGTTTGGGTAAGAGGGCACCCATATTTGAGAGACCAGGAGAAGAAATTCTCCACAACTCTCCTAGTGTATCTGGTCGTGTCGACTCTAGTACCATTATTCTTCCACATTCAGAAGAACCCCTAGAGTCCCATATCACTTCAAATCATGCTAGGGATGATACCCCTCATCATTCCTTCACATTGCATAAACAACCCAGTCCTTTCGACATTATTGTTGACCAACCTATGAGTTTTCTGGGAGAGCACTAGTTCATTATCTCCAAATCCTCTCTTTGGGATAATGACACCATGTATGCCAACCTAGAAACTTAAAGTCCATTTGATTCACATATGTAGTACCAAAAGAGATTGGTAATCCTCCATTCCCTTTCTCAAACTGCATAACCATAACAAAAACATATGGTGCACCACATCATTAAAATGTGTTTAGATCCCCCTTTTCCTAAATACATTTTGGCATGACCACAACATGCTTGGGGGCACCTATGCCCCTCAACCATAAAAATCCCAGATCTTAGCCAAAAATAGCACTGAAACCCCCTTTCTCTGACAGGTCACACTTTTCAGGTCATTTCCTGGGATAGGTCGCAGTTTTCTGTTCAGTACCTGCTACCCAGGATGCAGAATACACCCCAAAAAGTGCGACCTGGCCTGTTCATGAGCTCTGCGTACCTAAACTGAAATTTCAACCCATTGAAATGAAAGAGTAGGATTAGGCATCTTACCTACAAATGACAGATCTCAAATTCCAACAATCAGTTTTATTGCTACAATCACCGCAAGAATTAGGGCCTTCTCTCCTCACTACATTCACCATAGCTCTGCCTGCAAATGAGCGAATTTGGAAGGAAAATGCCTTATTAAAAGAAAACCCCTGATTTTTCTTTCACCTGCAGTGGCCAAACCGTAGCTCAGTTTGACGAACCTTCTATACCATTGGAAAGATATCACCAAGCCCTCAAATGGGTATTTGTTAGTTTTTAATGACTTGATACTCCACCAGGACACATTTTTTCCATGAAGTGTCACTTCACCCCTCCTCAAAATCGAATTTCTTCACTTGCAACACTTGTACTGGGGGCACCACTTTTCCTCCATATTGGTCGACGCTCGTGTCGACTTTCGTCAGGAGTTACCATCTTTTACTCATGTTTGTATGGTCCCCATTAGACCTCTTCTGTGTGGCAGCACCATCGAGTCACCCTTGTTTAGGGCATCTGAGTTGAGTCATCATTTCATTCATGGAGTCTATCCCTAGTCCCTTTGCATCCCACTATAGTCCTCCATCCTTCATTTCTTGGTCCCTCTCTCATGTCACACACTATGGCCTTCAGTCCCACTGTCCCCTATCCCTCATGATATTGTATCAGTCACTGCCAAGTCATCCATGCCATTTATGCTCTAACAAGGGAAGTCATCCATCGCTAGTCAGTACCCCCCATTTCATCATCATCATTGGTGTCACTCTGTCAGTCACTCTACTATTTTCTCTCGTGCCTTAGTTGAGGATCCCTTATTGTCTCACCTATGGCAGACCTCCTTCTGGCGACATCAGTTCATTTATTCCAGAAGATAGGTCTAGAGGGCAGTGTACATTGGTTTTGGCTTCCACTCTTGTTCAGTGCCTCGGATCAGGCAAAGGGACTCCTCATTGCCCTTTGACTTGATTATTTCTAAGCTCCAGCTCCTTTCACCATGATCAAGATCTGTATACTCAATGGTTTAGTGATGTAGTAGTTGACATCAGTGATTCCTGGGTGTGTGTGAGATGTCTCAGCCCTCATGAGAGGGTGGCCCTACAAGTAGCCCCCCAGACACTCGGATGACCTCTTCATTACAGCCTTTGATGCAGCTCCATACATTTTATGATGTCGGCGTCAACCGCTTGCAGCGCCTTTTTGTTTGCATGTATCAGTCAGATTTTCAGAGCCCTTTCCTGTTTTCAGGGGCATCTAGGTTGCATTTATATCTCATGTACTCAGATATCATTTTACAAGTCTTGGCTGTTATCCCAAGAAAAATATGTATGTGGGATTCATTATTGTGTTGTTTATCTAGCTCATGTTTATGCCAGCATGTACTATATTGGCCAGTCCTATGGTTTTCCGGATGCCTTCTTGTTTGTACTTTGCCTCAGCGGGCATAGGTATGCCTCCCCCACTGCCTATAGCATAGGTAATCATGCATCAAAGAGACTTGTCACACCTGTAAGTCTCACCTCCTCAGGGTCTAATTCTTTCAGCACTTTGGTCTACCTTATACTTCTCTCTCTTTGACTTCCCCTTCAATGTCTAGTGATTGAGTTCTTACAATGTACTTCGGTCATACGATTAGCTACTAATGCTCACACGCTGGGGGGAAATCTGTTACACCATTTTTTGGTCATCTAACCTATTGTTATTAGATGGACCCAAGTACACCATGTAAGACCAATTTTACCCTAAGTAAAATTGCTTTCACTATGAAAATAACTTAGTAAACCACCTTTATTAAGTTTTTTATGGTCTAAACAGGAAACCCCATGAGGAAATATTAAATAAATATACATTTGTTTGATTTTCCTCAAGGAATAGTTAGTTAAACAACATTTTAATTAATATTCCTGTTTATATTTAACCCAAAAGAAGGAAATTAATCAGATAAATCATTATTTATCTTATTATTTTCTAAGAATGATTATTTAAACCTTATTTAAATAATATTCTTTGTTAAATATGACTTATTCACTCTTAAATAATTAAATAAATCATTATTTATTTGATTATTACTCAACCACATCCTTAAAATGATAAATAAATCGTTTATCTATTTATTATTTACAAATAAAGGGATTTGACCCAAGTCAAATTCCTTTTCCCTCTGACAAATATAATAAAATATTCCATAAAAGTTGTATCTTGATTTGGTTAATAATATTTTAACTATGCACCAATATCTAGACTAACTCAATATTTTGTTATAAATAGAAGGGTTTTCCCATTCATTTACCACCTTTTGTTGCCTAAAGATCACTCTGGATCTAAACTTTTGGTCTGACTATTGATCCACCTTCATAGTCATATTTTGCAGCCATTTTTGTCTGGGTTTTCTACACCATCAAGAGAGAGGAGTTTTAGATCTAAAGTGCTGAGGACTTACAAGAACCCATCCCATTGAGGAGAATAGGGAACACCCTCTTGTGTTTTCCTCCCAGGTGCCATTAATACATATTCATTCAGCATATTCTTGTCTTGTCTATTGGATGCATGGAGTAAATCTTGTTTTTTCTACTGTTTAATGTCTTCTAATACATAGATCTAGATTTTTGCAGCATTTATCTTGATCACCTGATTGTAGATGTGAGGATATTAGTAGTCATTTCTATTGTTAGTGTTGTTTGTTATGCGCAGCTAAAGTGATATTTTTTCGTACGCTTCGAATTAAGATTCATACTAACATTGGTCATAGTAGAAAATGGGATAGAAAATTCAATCTATTATTTGAGTCATATCTCAATGATACGGAGGTGAAGTATTTGTACATAGAAAATCTTGCCTTGGCGGCTATTTAAGTTGTCCAAATATTTCGCCATTATATCTTGTTCTAGAAGACCATTTTCATTTCGGATTGCAACCCCATGACTTATATCTTATCACGTCAATTGTTGGGGGGAATGTATTCGAAATGTATTGTCATTTTGTAGGAATTTAATTTGGAATTCATCAAATCCAAGTCAAAGAAGTCTTTAGTTCTGGCTGAGCTTCTCTATGACCTTCCCTCTAATAGTACTGCTACTACGTCAGAACCATCTATTCCTAACGAGGCTATGATCTGATCAGAACATCTAATCCTTGGTATGGGGATTTTATCATTTATCTCCAAGACCCAAAATTTTTGGCTTGATACCTCTCACTCTGACCAACGACGTATTCGATACTAAGCTACAGATTATCTTATCGTCGGCGATACACTTTATCATCGTGGTGTCGATACGATTTTAAGAAGGTGCCTCACTCATGAGGAGGCTGAAAATGTTTTAAATGATTGTCATGTTGGGGCTTGTGGTTGACACATGTCTGGATACACTATCGTGCAAAATATACTCCGTGCCGGTTACTTTTGGCCTACCATATTTCGTGACTGCATCCTCATGGTTAGAAGTTTTCATGCCTGCCTGATATTTGATCGTAAAATTTGCAAACCTCCAGTGGAAATGCATCTTGTTGTCTCTATGGGGCCATTTTCAAATTGGGGCATTGACTTCATGACCTATAACCCTCATTCGTCTGATGGGCTTGGTTATATTATTTTTGTAGTAGACTTCTTTACCAAGTGGGCTGAAGCGATGCCTACATCCAGCAACATAGGAAAAAAAAATGCATTGTTTTTATTTAATCATGTCATTTCATAGTTTGGGGTCCCACAAGCTTTAGTTACAGATCATTGGAAGCATTTTTGCAACCATATGATGACTGAAATGACTGCTAAGTTATGATTGTCACATGATAATTCTACTCCTTATTATCCACACTCAAATGGACAAGTTTAAGCTATCAAAAATATTCTTAAACTTATGTTTCAACGAATGATAGGAGTTCATAAAAGAAACTAGCATTTGATACTACACTCGGCCTTGTGGGAATAGCAAACCTCGGTGAGAAACGTAGCCAGATTTACTCCCTTTCAATTGGTGTATGGTCTGGAAGCTATCTCGCTAGTCCAATGTGAAATACCGTCATTAAAACTCGTAGTCGACTTGTTACGTGAAACCTCATAAGAATAAGCGTGTCTTTTTAATCTCATCCATCTTGATGAAATGTGCCATGAAGCCCAATTGGCCAACAAAGCACATAAGAGACGTATAAATGCGCAATACGACAAAAATGTCTGGCCTCGCATTTTATCAGAAGGAAACTTGGTCCTTATTTATGATAAAGAAGCTGATGTAATAGGTATAGGGAAATTTAAGCCATTATGGAATGGCCCCTATATTATCAAAAGAGTTCGTGCTAAAGGTGCCTACGAGTTGGGGATTACGATGGAATTCCATTGCCACAGCCCTGAAATGGGTTTTATTTGAAATGTTACTATGCTTAATCACGAGCGTAGTAATTTTTTGTATTATATTGTATATATATGTTGTTTATTTTCATTCACTGTCTTAGTTTGTTTTTAGATTTTTCTTGACGTTATTAATTTGCTTTACATTTCATCGCAGATGTCTGAATCTTTGGAACCATTTGTTCAATATGTTAATGGTGCTAGTCGTAGTACATAGAATCTATCTCTGCAACATGGGCCATTTTCGCTCCAAACGGCGAGTTAGTGAGTTTTCAAGGGAGTTGTATTGGTAGATCGAAAAAAAATATTGCTGAGTATAGCGCATTGATCGAACTTCTCTCCGATGCCATTTCATTTGGTATTAACCGCATCATCATAAGGTTAGACTCACAACTTGTGGTATTACAACTTACTAGTGTTTATACCATTAGAAATCCAACACTACATCATTTGTTCCTAAGAGTTCGAATTTTGGAAAGACACTTTGATTTTATTCAATATCAACACATTTCCAGAAACTTGAACACATTCAATGATTCCTTATCTAATCATGCTTTCAACAGACATTTGCAACACATGTAAAGATACATTCACATAATTTAATAGGATTACGCAATAAACATAAGAAAACACTAAAATAAAATAGATAGATAGTCATAGGTTTTTACAAAAATTTGTGCCCAAGATACATTGGTCATTTGACCTCAAAATTTTTGCAATATGTCAAAATTAAACTAGTGATGCTCATGGTAACATGCTATAGATCTAGCTATCCTACACAGTAACCCCATCCAGCAGTTAGGAATGCCTATAGTGTGGCCCTTTAGTCGCATGGTTAACACTTCAATCCGAAAATATAGAATCCCAAAGGTCAGCCCCTCTATGTGTTGCCGAAGCTTAGACAAAGTCTTAGCCATGTCTAAATCTTGAAGGACTACTCTCCCGACAACCCTCTCTGCTGGCTCATCCGCTCCATGCTCTGGTTCCTCTACTGGTTGAACTCGACCAACATCTGCATTACATTAAAAATTTAGTTTATTCTTGAGAAAACATAAAAATACACAAACATTGTATGAATGTTATAAAAGTCAAAAACATGGTAAAAAAATTCTTACCTATTGCACCCCACTGAGTGCCTTTTGGTAAAGATAAGTCTGGATCTCCTCGAAAATTGACGCTTGTGTATGCATACTCATCAATGGTGATAACCTATCACCTGAACTAGGCGAAGAATGCAGTCGAGAGCACAATGGATGATTGGCCTGCATGTCTAGCCATTAGTTCTACCCATATTTGCATCCTCGGATCTCTAGGGTTAGAAACACCGAGTGTTACATGCTGAGGCTCCATCGGTGGAATCCGCTCTAAGGCAAATAACATGAGGATCGAACCATAGCTAAAGCTTTTCTTCCTTCCTCCTTTTGCCTTGTTCAATTTTTCTTTTATCTGAGAAAGTAAAACTTCAAACCAGTTGAAGATTGTTGACTCCATGCACTCTAACACATACTGCGTATATGATCTATTCGCTACATGTAGTGTAACGGTGCCGACAAGTTTTCCAATCTTGAAAATAATGGTTTTAAAATGAAAATCACGAACATCACGGATGTTTATTTTCCCATCCTTTCTTAGCTCTTACTCTAGATAGAAATACTGTAAAACATAATCTGTCACTATATCTCCTTGAGAGCAGACCCTAAGAGTGAAATGGGCAAGCCTCTCCTCGACAAGCCTGTAAGAAAATATACATCCTCCACCATAGTAGGAACCACTTTGTTCCTAATGTGAAATGCCCCAATAGCTAGATCCCATGCTCGAACTCAGAACTCCAAGGGTTCTATTTGTTGCCTCATCCCTGACAAGCGGAAGTACTTTAATAACCCACAATCTCATAGGTCTCTTAATTTACTCGGATCATTTATGGAAATCATATTTTTTTCTTCATGCTCCCTTTCTATCCAACTAATCGTTATTCTAGTCCAATGAAATCCTGAAACATAACCATAAGACTCATTAGACTCCTTTTCATGCAAAATATTAGGCAAATTTTGGGTATAATGCAAGAATAAAAAATGGGAATTGCACCCAATGCAGTTTTGAACAAGGGACAATGCGTTGCAAATGCACCTAGGCTTCAATTTAGGTTCTCCACAACGCAGTTTTTGATGCTCAAGGGTGCGTTTCCCTCTTTGGAAAAGGTATTTACCCTAAGGGGCCCAAATCCCTAAAAATTTGTAATGAAAGGAAATTATTTGACTACTGAAATAAATCGAGGATTTATGGCACCAACCTGGATCAAAAAACAATGAAAACCATCCATAGAATCGATCGCAATCAAAGACTAAAGTTCAGAGGAAAAAACAAGTTCAGAGCTCCAAAATGAAAATGGTAACTTTCAAATGGTAAAAATGAATAGTAAATCTCTTTTAATTAGTCATTTGATTATTTGCAAGTCATATTTATTGCTGTGACTATGGTTTTATTCAATTCTTATCATGAAACAAGGATTTTTAATCCATTTGATGTTGTTTTGAATATGTTTTGCAACTGATGAGAAGATTAGTCATGCAGATCTATTTCAAGAATGATTTGACCACAAAGCATACTTTTATCTTTATTTTTCGATCTTTGATAAAAACGAAAAAATGACTTGAAGTGAAATTTTATCTCTTTTTCGAGCTTCAGTAATGGCGAAAAAGGAACCCCTGGAGTCTTCTTTCAACTCTTATAATGTGAAAATATTTCCGAGCACTTGTCTTTTCGAGCTCTTAAAATTAAATGAATTGATATCTACTCAGTATAAGTTTAACCCTTTTCTAGATTGAGATAGATTATTTACGAAAAAGGAATGCCTTAGTTGAACATGGCTAGGAGGTTCTCTCAGATATTATTTTACACTTTTTTGGATCTGAGCGACAACTTTACAAAAAATTACTTATGGAGTTTTATTTTTTCCTCTTTTTCAAACTCTCTTAATATGAAAAAGGGTCGGGCTGTCACTGTCGTTAGGCTTGTTAAAACATAAAATAATGACGAGCTTGTCAATCATGGAAAGAATCGAGTTTCATTCATTGCTAGACTCATTAAATTATTAAATAGAAATAAATTATTCGCCTGAAGGGTTGAATTATAGATCAATCATATGTTATCCTCTGCAAGCTTGTTAAAAAATAAAGAGGTACTGGTCGAAAAATGACTGGGGAAAATTTGGGATAGTGAATAGAACATTTTATAGTAGTAGGTCACTCTTGAAGATGACACTTCACTCCATCACTGTGACTATTTGGGTAGGGTAATATTCTTGATGGTTCATTCATACCTATGGATCATCATACCTTCACTTCGGTTTTGGATCAATGCTGCCAACTCATCTTAGTGTCGCTGATATGTTCAAGAGAAGTCATCCAATGAATTCTCATCCTTCTGCAATACTCATAAACCTTCATTCTCATGACATTCATCCCTAAACATTGCTATGTCAAGTGACATTTTTTCTCCAAAATCAGTAAATCCCATTTCGCAATAAAGTGACTTCCTATCAATGTCAAATAATCATCCAGGAAGTTCACTTAGAAACATCATATTCTAGTACCATGAGGTTTGTTACAACATTGACAATATCCTCGCTTCCGGACTTTTGACCGAAATATTTTGTTTGGCGTTTGACATCAAATCATCTATTCATGCCTTACCAAATGTACTGCATTAACTTGAGGGCCATTAACATAAATGATGGTTCTCTCGCGTTTATTAACAACTCACATCATTGGCTGGTAATTAAATGATGTCTTACCATGCTCGACTACAAATCATATATTCGCATGGCTAGACTTGTACCTAAACATTTGAGTGAAATAGACAAGAAGACCCCAGATCTAGTTTCAGCTATCCAGGCTGCGATTTTAGGATTTTTGTACACATCATCTATATGGTGACCTTACATACAGATTGTCATCTGAACATGGGCCTATATCTGTAGGCATGTCTGTATTGGGCAACATTCCAATGTAGATGACTTTCTGGACTATGTACATGTTATTAAATAATTTATGTGTCAAGCATGGGAATGCCTTCGCTCAAAAATTCGTGATCAAGAGGATATATCATGATGTAATGCATTGTAAGATTGATGTAGGTCAACACTCCGCTTCAGCTCCAGCCCATCACAGTGTAAAACATCTCATTCAAAAAATATTGTTATTGTTATTCCGAATTCATGCTTTAGGGGGGAATTTTTATAGGTCAATTTGGGCACCATTCCTAATGACCTAGTTGAACTAGACATCATCCCCAGAACCAATGAATAAGATCTCTCATTCCCTATCATTTCAATTGCTACATGCCCTAAAACAAAGGAAAAGAACAAATCATCCATGACTTCCATTGCAAGGTTTCCAAGATTTGAAGTACATGTTATATCACCTATGATCTCATCAATGCAGTCTCTCAAGGGACTAATTGCTTTGCATATGAAGTTACCTTCATTCAAGGGTGCTCTGCAAAGCACATCCCGGAATTCAAGGGTGCGTTGGCCAATTGGGAAGAAAATTCTCATTGTTCCAGAATCTTCACATGTCCAGTGCCTTCTAAAAGAGTCTATATGTGTCAAACTTCAAATCCATGTGTCCATTCAACAAATCTGAGCTTGGGAACTTATCTTGCCTATTATTAGAAATTCATTGATTGTGAAACTACCTTCAGCTGTTCTATAATTTGAGCATAGATCCTAGTGCTTGAGAAGGAAGAAATTGGGTAGAGAAATGTTGTTGGATTCTCGATTGAGTATTTTATTTGAGTGATATGTTGCTGGAGAGATGTTCATTGTGATGAGTTTGGGATGATGCTGGAGGTGGTGACATCAAATCAATCACTAGTTGTAACCTCCCCCTTCTATCCATGAATAAATATTTCTACTCATCTTCCCACATATGTATCTATATAAGCTTATGTCTTTCATATTATGGATTATTAGATGATGTATATGTTTCATGTTTCATTGATTTAACTTATTAATGTAAATAACTATCTATATATTGTAATCTCTTTGCTATTTATTGTTCATACTTTCAGGAACTATTATGGTGATCAATGTTGGGTTGGAAGCTACAACAAGAGCAACATCAGGAGAATAGGAAGCGCTTGGACTCCAAGTAGGTTTCTCCATATTTCTGTGTGTATATTTACTCTCAGGAAAAGTGTCTGCAAAGTCTTTAATATGTTGTTTTAAATGCATTGCACCACATTTAGGGAATGTGTTTTATCCATAATTCATAATTCTGCTTAACACACCACCATTTGGGGATGGAGATGAAGAAATTGCTTCAACTAGAGGATACCTTGTATCCTTGCAAGAAGTTCCAAAGGATCTAACATATGGAGACCAGGATATCATCTAGGAAAAACATGTGGCAGTATTGATAGAAAATGGGACTAAGCAATGGAAGGAGTGTTTTCTGGCATTGACTACAGTTTTGAGGAAAAACACCATGATAGCTCACTTCTTTGTGGTCAATACTCTTGACACCAATATAACATTGTGTGTGCATGGGTTGATTACATTGGAGAAGGACACCTTGGACTGTGAGATATTGCAAATGAGAGGAGGATATGATAATGATGACCAACATCAAGTGATTGGGATCATACATCCCTATCCATTTCAGGAGGTTTATGCACCGAAGAAGGAGACTTGTTTGTGCAGCGAAAGAAAGGACAAAGCAGTCTAATCACATATGTAGTCTAATTTAGACCTTGATGTCTTATTACATGAAGGAATTCCACCAGGAAGGCCCCTTGATTGGAATATAATCAAAGAGTTCTCACAACATGATGCATCATCCATGGGTCTGGATGAGGAAGGAGACTTGGGAGAGGCTAGCACAACACAGAGAAACTTTTATTGGCTCAACGAAGGGATGAGAAATAATCTGATATTTTCATTACTGTCTCTTACTTAGCTACTTGCGCTGGAATATGGTGATTCAGGAGTATGTGATGGCACCAACATGGTGTCAAAGGGCTACTCCATAGCCTTGGAGAAGAAAATGATACTTCCACACATGAGGAAGATTTATGAATATGACAAGAGGTTATTGACACTCTTGCATGCATTGACTGTACTATGGAATTTTTGGATGGGAAATTCCTTCCAAGAGGAGGCTGACCTCCATATACTTCAGTCTTATCTTGGGCAAGATCAGCTGCAAAGGAGGAAACAAAAGTGGGATATCAATTCTCTCACATGTGGCTTTGGCATTGAGCATGTCAAAGAGGGGAGCTATGAGGTGACAGGTACTCCATTACATAATTCAGCAGCGCTATCATTATTGAGGAGTATAGATCCATATTGGGAATCACAGTTATTGGTGGAGTAATCCAAGAAACTCTTCACATGTAAGGTTCTTGATGGGTGAGTGACAGATGGGAGGTATAGAGTGGTCAATGGAGTCATCTATTTCCATGATCATATTTACTTAAGTAGAGAATCCAAGCTCAAGGAGAAGATTCTACATGCAGCACATGAGGCACTCCTTTACGGGCATGTATATTTCATTGAGACTTATCACACCATCATGGAGGGATTATATTGGGAGGATCTCAAAGAAGATGTGCTCCAACATATCATGAGGCATGTATATTGTTTGATGGATGGGGAGGAAAACAACCACCTTGCAAAGTTGTTGCAGCCTCTTCCCCTTTTGAGAGAGAGATGGGAAGGCTCATATATGGACCTCTTCACCAACTTGCCTACAATATATGGTAAGGATTGTGTCTTTATGATTATTGATCATCTAACGATGTATGTACATTCCTTTTCCATACTTTTGTAGCACATTGCTCCACAAGAGAGTAAGTCTCTTTTTGGACTTCATGGTCCTCTTGAGACTACATTCAGTGATGGGAATGGCCACTTTCTAAAGGGCTTTGGGCAAGAATTGTTTTTCTTGGTTCAAATTCAATTAACAGCTAATGTCCTTTACTTCTTTCAAGCTTTTAAGAAGCTAATGGCAGTAAGCAAGTGGTTGGATGGCCACTTATCATATCATGTTTTGAGACAGCTAGGAGAAGAACATCGCTTGTCTCACTTGAGGGACTATTGTCACCATCCAACATGTTATATGACACTTAGCCTATTTTTCTTTTGGATTTCATATGGTGATGAAATTCTATTCACTATATGTGGGATGGATTGGGAAAGAGAGGTTACTGGAATGAAGGAGTGGGATCATGAGAGTCGAGGTGCCTTTTGGCTTCTTGAGGACCACATTATTGTAGCCCAAGATCAACAGCTCCATACCTATCATAAATGGAGAGAGAGACAACATGGGTTGAAAAATTTTATCTCTCATTTTCAGCCATGCAGCCCCTATACATTGCAGAAGTAGGGGATTGGTGAGTTTTTCTATGAGCTACCAAGGATGGCTCATTTTTTTTGGATGATAGCATGGAGATTGTAGTTTCTCATTGAGGTTGAGGTCCCTAACGTTTATCATCTATCATGCCTTAAGGAGGCCAATGGACAACATATATTTTTCTCCATATATGTCCCACTTCTTCACGATGAGAGCTATTTGGTTTATCTACGAAAGGCTAACTTTCACATTTGGGAGGAGCCATTAGAGGATAGATTGAATGGAGAGAATTTGGTTTAGTGGTGGAGACTACTGGATGAGGAGGCTACAAGAGGAGGAGAGGAGGTTTTACAGTACCCTTACAGTTTCTTGAGGACAAGCAACATTTTTGAGGGGAGGAAAGTAATATTCCAAAATTATCTTTCAGCTAATTAGAATATTAAAGTTTTGTTTTGTCACATAGATAGATGAGTAAGTGGGTAGGGAGACCCATAAATCTCTTTAGTAGGATTAATAAAACTTCTCATGTGAATGCGGCTCATTATAGCAGCTAAATAAAGAACCCTTGGGTGTGAACACAGGCTAGAGCATGTGGACAGGGTCAAAGTTGACCAGATCAACAATGTTGTTATGGAGATAGTGGAGGATTATTGGAGGACATCACAGTCATTTAGGAGGAGTGTATGCATGAGAGAAACTCCTTTAATGAGTGGGACCTAGGGTGAGGATGCTCACTAAGCATAAAAGGAAGAGGATGGAAGCCATAGAAGATATGATTTGTATTATTGATTATTGATATTTTTAGATCTAGATCTATCATTTGACATGTCTATGCACGCTTCATCTGTTTAACAAAGTTTGCGATGTTGTTTAGCACAAGGGTGTTCCTAAGAGGGAATCCCACCCTCATCCTTGGGGGGCTTCGAGTGCCTACTCAGGAGATGTAAATTGAGCATCATTTCCACTATTCAGAATTTGGCCAAGCTTCAGCCATCATCCACATCGTAGTTTCTTCCAGGGTTGTGTTGTGTTGCAGGGTTGCAGTAGTGGAGGGTTGTGAAACGAAATTTCTTAGCTTGTTTTCCAATGGAGGGAGTAGCCCTTCATCCAAGAGGCTGGAAAGGAGATTCCTTGAGCGTCCTTTCATTATTTAGAATCAAGATAAGTAGCTATGATCAACTACAATGTAGATTCTTTCAAGGACTGTGTTATTTTAGAGAGAAGCTGCGATTGAGGGTTTAGTACCCTAGTTGGAGGAGTTGGGTTTCCTGTGAGGGGATGAACCCTTCATTTGGGAGATACATTGGAGGAGGATCAACCATTTCCTATATCAGTTCAGCCACCTCCTATCACCATTCCATTTGCAGTGGTTATCTAGCTCTAGGGTCATATCTTGCTATTTTTGTATTTTGGGTATTTCTGAAAACCTTCTAGGTTGTCTTGGAAATCATCTTGGGAGCCCAGATATCTATTTGTGACACTTTTGGAGCCTTGTATGTGTGTGTGTGTGTGTGTGTGTGTGTGTGTGTGTGTGTATTAACATTTTCTAGTTGTTGCTACTGTCTCATATACATCGCAGTTATATCATTCTGGCATTTCATGTATTAGCAACATTTCACATTTTGATGTATTGTTTCATGGGAGGCCTTTTTGCCCAGCTTGAGTGATCTTTTCCTCAAGGCTTTGTACTTATTTTTTTCCAATAATAATAATGGAATGGCTATATGGTTGTCTCATGTTTTGAAGTATTGATATTTCTGCATATTTCCATTTTTATGTCCTATATTGTTGCTCTTCCAATTTTGGGAGATTACATTCTTGCTGAAAACTATTAAAATCGTGTAGTTTTCAATCGTTACAAAACCCGAAGGTACAATTCTAGTCACATGAATAAATGTGTTAATGTCAAGCATGAAGAGAAGTCACTGGATTATTGGCCGTTAATGAATGTCATTAACCAATGCGAGGAAAACTCACCATTAATGTCAATGAGTGCCAAGGTACCTAAGTACATCTTGCAAAGTGTGAATAGATGAGCTGATGTCGAGCCACTTGCAAGATCCAACAATCAAGGGACATTGATGTATTTCCATGATTGCCAGTGAGAGAATTTGTCATTAATGCATACAAGCCTCAAGGTACGTGAAAGATAAATATAGCCTTACACCTATATTATGTGTCGATGTTGATAGGCCAAGACTTGTTAGAAGGGAGACCTTGATGAATCCTATATCATCTAACACGAGCATAATACAATGGTTTTTAAGGACCATGGATGATAAAAATTTCAGTGGATCAAGGTTTATTTGAAAAAATGAAAATGAAATGGAATGAATCAACTTTGTAGAGGATTTGAATAGTTTTATTGCTGGGTTACAGGTTAGTACAACCGAGGCAGGAAAATGACTGTGAAGGAAAATGAGATGAATATTTTATTGACTGAATAAGTAAGAATGCAATGGTAAGATTCGTATCTAAAAGTTTTTGAAATGGTATGATGGATCTGGTTTATCATTATTTTTTAAAAATCATGTGCTCATGCTTTGGATATTTCATCTTTAATGTTGCCCTGATCATGTTCTTAAGAAATGTGGTCTTTGAGAGACAATGTTTTCTTATGATCATCTGTTTGTCTTCCTGGAACCTGCAGAAACTTATTACTTTTTCTACAATGAAATGTAAACTTATCAAAAGAGAGAGATGATCAATCTCTCTATTTATGAAATTTACACAAAAAAAAACTGAGGACTGGTACTAACAAAATAAATTCAAGAAATAAAATGAAATAAATTTTTACATTTTTCGAAACTAGTGCATTAGGTTACCTATCATGTCTTTTCAACAATTTATTCATTCTTTTACTATTTCAAATTCTGATGAAAGATTTCTCATTGTGTAGATATCGTTGAGATCATTCCAACGATGTTTGAATCGTTGATAACCGATGTCGTATGACAAATTTATCCTTATCTGAAATTTTTGTGAAAGAGTGAAAATTGTCATGTGTGAGTGTGGCATGGAAACATGATGTTGATGTGAGTAGGAAGATGAGGTGGCATGCTGATTATGAATTTTGATTAGAATGTGTTGTCACAAAATAGATCAACGAATTAAATACATAGCTGCAAAATTGTTTTTCAGCTGCAGAATTGCATAATTTCTGAATCTAAAAATCCTGCATGGATAGTTAGGTGTACACAGCTATGAAAACAATTCATCCAATCTTTGAAAATACCTTTTCTAGAAAAAATGCCCAAATTTCCACTTGTTATATATATATATATATATATATATATATATATATATATGTATATATATGTATATATATGTATATATATGTATATATATGTATATAGATATATATATGTATATATATGTATATATATATATATATATATATATATATATATATATATATATATATATATATATCTATATATATATATATATATATATATATATATATATATATATGTATATATATATATATATATATATATATATATATATATATATATATATATATATATATATACACACACACGCACACACATACATAAATTATATTATTATTATTATTATTATTTGAAAAACAAATATTTTCTTAAAAAAAAAAAATAGTAAGAAGAAAAATATTCATCATATCTAGACAAAGAATGCATTTGAAGGATATTAATGAATTAATTGAAAAAAAATTTGAATATTTCCATCATGGCCATCTTTCATTGCATTAAAAAAAACCTCTACAATGAGATAATTTAGAAAGATATAAGATAAAAATGATACCCAAATCCACCTCCCGACTATCATGGATAGATGGTATCTTACCAAGTTGGAAAGAATGCAAGCTATGGTTCTTAAAGCGAAAGAGATCGGTTTATATGAAATATCTCACAAATAAGTTTATAGAACTTTTGCATCTGAAGGTGCTCTAATGTTCTTGTCATGCTCTCATTTTCTTGTAATCCCAAAGACTCGAGCTATTTTTTTTCGCCATGATTGACTCTATAATTTTGCAGGCCTTCCAGTTTTGTTCAATTGAATATATTTTGCCATTTTTGAAGTATGATGACATGGAGTGCCAATAAACACAACAAGTGCATCAACTAATACTCTAGTAACATCTGGCAGTGTTTTATTCAGTCTGCAAAATGTCTAGAAATTGGATGAAGTCTCCGTGGTGGATACACCTCCTATAGATCAGGGAGCGTTATCTTGGTATATCTACCTCCTGAAAACTGTATCTTCTTCTTCCATTATGGTCGTAAATTTCTCTGCATTAAATTCTAAATCTGATTTTTTATTTTTTCATGAAATCTCGCAAATAAGGCTCTAGAGAACCACAAAAATATATCAATTGGTTACGAATTTGAGGAAATTTCTTGCAATTAACACAATTCACCCCATTCTGACTCAAAACTCGCTGAAAATCCCTATCACACAGTCTTATTCATTCATTTCCTTGCATTTAGAACTAGTTATGCCTTGTATTTCCTTGGCACTACCTAACACTCCATGTCATGAATTGTCACACCCTGGACCCTGGCATATCTTAGAAAGTCACCCTGGCACTCTACCATTCCTTGGAACTAGCTAGAATACCTTATCACTCCCTCATTAGCATACCTAGAACTCAGTGACACTCCCTATCACACACTCTCATTCATTTATTTCCATGCATTTGAAACTAGTTTTCCCTTGTATTTCCTTGGCACTCCATAACACTGGCTACCATGCATTATCACACATTAGCACCTGGCACATCTTGGAATGTGGCCATGGCCTTTATTATGCCTTAGCACTGCCTAAAATACCTTGTCACTCCCTCCTTAGCACACTTGGAACTCATTGACACTTTTTGTCACAAACTCTTATTCGTTCATTTGCATACATTAATTTGACCTAGTTCTCCCTTGTGTTTCCCTGAGACTCCCTAACACTACCTAGCACATGTTGGCACACCTTGGCACCTGACACATCTTGGTTGCATGCTACCCTGGAACTCTAGCATGACTTAGTGTTTCCTAGCATACCATCTCATTGTCTCCTTAGCACACCTAGAACTCATTGACACTCCCTATCACACACTCATATTCATTTATTTCCACGCATTTTGACCTAGTTCTCCCATGTGTTTAACTGGCACTCCCTCACACTCCTTAGCATGCATTGGCACACCTTGGTGCTTGGCATATATTGGTATGTTTCCCTAGCACTCCAGTATTTCTTGGTAAAACATAACATACCTTGTCAATCACTATTTAGCACACTTGGAACTGGTTGACACTTCATTTCCATACATTTGAAACTAGTTCTCCCTTGTGTTTCCCTTAAACTTGGCCCTAAAATTCACTAGGATGCATTCATATCATACCTTAGCACCCAACACATATTGGCATGACTTAGAAGTTGGCTTGACTTGACATGCCTAACATGCCTTGGAATTTTCTAGCACATGTTAATACTTCAAGGCATTCCATGACATACCTTGGCACTCCCTAGATGTCATTCCCTTATAGATAGGCTTACATTTTTTGCGACCTGGGAACCCAACCAAGTCATTGGAAAAATAGTGTTGTGCCCAACCCAAATTATCCCTCTATCTAAAACTTCTTTGACCAGAACCTTATTGTAACCATAGGCTTCCCTCCTACAAGTCCTATTTTTACCTTCCCCTAACACATTTTTCCCTTTAGACACTTGCAATTTGTTGACACTCCTTGATGCACACTCTTATTTGTTCATTTCCATGCATTTTGACCTAGTTCTCCCTTGTGATGTTGTAGCACTCCCTAACAATCCTCAATATACATTGACACTATCTGGAATGTGTTATAATGTATTTTCCTTCCATGGCACGTCATATCACTCCTTAGCTATCATGCCGTCACAACTACCCTTACTTTTTTGGGGACTTGGGAACCCAACCAAGTCTTACTTCGACTACAATAGCTTGACCAAGTTACGGTTCCTAAAATTAGACTATTTCTTGTTCACCTAATAAATAATTATAACTAATCTTAGGATACTCATGTACAATTTCAACTTATCCCACTTAACAAACTACAAGTTACCAAGTCAAGGCTCACATCCAACTGTGGCCATAAAACAACTAAGAAACATAACGTGTTAGAACCTTGTGCATTCCTTGGAATGATTTATAAATCCCTAGCACACCTTACCACTCCTTGACATGCCCTGACACTCTAGCATGCCTTGGCACTGCCTAACATATAATGCCATCACTCCCTCCTTAACATACCTAAAAATCACTAACACTCCCTATCACATACTCTTATTCATTCATTTCCATGCATTTTGAATTGTTTCTCCCTTGTGTTTCCATGGAACTCCCTAACACTCCCTGTGACACATTGTCACACCCTAGCACTTGGCACATCTTGGCATGTTTCCCTAACACTCTAGAATTCCTTGGAACTACCTAGTATACCTTCTCACTCCCTCCTTAACACACCTAGAAATCACTAACACTCCCTTTAACACACTCTTTTTCATTAATTTCCATGCATTTGAGGCTATTGCTCCCTTGTGTTTCCATGGCACTCCCTAAGACTCCTTGGCACACATTGGCACACCCTAACACCTGTCACATCTTGGCATATTTCCCTTAGCACTACCTATAATATCTTGTCACTCCCTCCTTAGCACACCTAAAACTCATTGACACTACCTGTCACAAAATAGTATTAATTCAATTCCATGCATTATTTGGACCTAGTCCTCCCTTGTGTTTCCCTGGCACTCTGTAACACTTCCAAGCACATGTTGGTTAACCATAACACCTAAAAAATCTTGGCCGCATGCTACCCCAAGATGCTGGCATGCCTTAGTAATTCCTAGCATACCATGTCACTCACTCCTTTGCACACCTAGGACTCAATGACACTCCCTATCACACACTATTATTTACTCATTTCCATGCATTTTGACCTAGTTCTCCCTTATGTTTCCTTAGCACTCATTAACACTCCTTAGCACGCATTGGCACACCTTGGCACTTGGTACATCTTCGCATGATTCCTTAGCACTCTATCATGCCTTGTCACTTCCTCTCATACCATTTCACTCCCTCCTTACCACACTTGTAACTCACTAACACACCATATCACACACTCTTATTCATTCATTTCCATGCAATTGAAACCAGTGCTCCCTTGTGATTCCTGACACTTCGTAGCACTCCCTAGGATGTGTTTGCACCACCCCCTAGCACCTGGCACATATTTTAATGCATTATCGCTTGGCATGTCTTGGAATTCCTAACATTCCTTCGAACTGTCTAGCACGTGTTATAACTTCTTGGCATTCCCTAGAACATATTGGAACTCCCTAGTTGTCATTGTTGAGAGTTTTAATTGGTGAATTAAAGCTCTTGATATTTAGTTTGTCAATCTAGGCTCGTAAACACGAGATGCACTGCGCTTCTTGATTCATTTTGTACGTGAGAGTTTTAATGATTCCTTATGCTATTTAATTCAAGAATTGAGTCACACAAAAACACCGATAAACACACACCTTGAAAATAAATCAATTCATAGCAAATCCTAGTTGGTAATATTTTTTCTATATATCTAAATCTGGAATCAAAACATTACCAATCAACAGCAACAATAACTCACCACTTGAAGAGAAACTTAAAAACCCTAATTCTAATCTCTGGAGGTCACACTTAAAAGGATTTACCTAATCTGAGTAAATCTATGAACTGATTTCACACTCACACAGTATCCCTAATTAACTTCGATGTCATACCAACTCACTATACTAGGGTTAAGCGGAGAGGTGAACTATCACCCTGGTTGGAATATCAATTTACACACAGAATTCAGTCATGATAGCCCTCAATCTTTCATACCTAGCCAAACCATTTATATATGTATTACTTACTCCTGATATTCTTAATTTACTTTTCAAACCAAACCAAAATAGCCTTAAGTAATCAAGAATGCAAAACTACGCTCTGGAAATCAGCTTCTAACCACAGTTTTTTTTCATCAAACTTCCAATTGTACTTTGGAAAATTTACCCAGACTTCTACAGTAAGCAATATTTTAATTTCTGCAAGAAGGTAATGTTCCTAACTCAATCAACAGATGCTACGTTAAGGCACAGAAATGACAATGAATTCAATCTTGAGACTAAAATTTTGACACATTCACATAAATTGTCACTGACAGTCATCTAGCCATCCTCTGAAGCTTGCAATAAAATGTTTCAACTTTTATGGAATGATCTCTTTCTAGCCAAGTTGCGGGGGTTTAAATTACTTTGTCACTGCTATTCTTAGGGATATGGAATTTTAAAGCTTCCACCTAACACCCAATTACGAGCATCAATCCAGAAAAGGATGTTAGTTAAGATTCTGTCCTTAAGGAAATATGCACTCACTCCAAGCAATCTTGCTAATTCAACTTAGCTTAAATGGTACAACCAATCTTTGACCTCCCACTCCAAAACTTAATCTTATGCGAGATAAAACAAGACTGCAAACATCTAATTAATCATGCCAAAGAAATGAAGAAGACTTTTCTCAAATCTACCCTATGGATCATCCATTTTCTTCTACCTAATCAACACACTGTCCCCTCGTGACTTGCCAGCCAAAACCCAAAAAGAACCTACAGCTATCACTCTGAAATGAATCTAACTTCACTCTCCTATTTTTTCTTAAAGAAATGATAAGAAAAACTCTAAAGTAAACAAAACTCTACCTTTTCAAACCAAGTGCATGGAATTCAAGCAAAATCATTCACTTAATAATGACATCCATCTATTACAACAATTGAGCTATGGTCATCAAGCTATGCACACATAAATGAGATGTAGATTACTTAATGCATAAGATCATTCAACACACAGAATAATGAACCATTGAATCTTAGTTGCAATTTGAGTTGTGTGCTCTGCTACTGGAATCGATTTAGCAATACATATTTTAGTGAAATGTTCTCATCAAAGGATTGAATTTAATGTATACAATCAGACTTTGTTCATCCACGCAGAAATACATTCAACAATTTGTTTATTTAGAGAGAGGATGGATTATTTTCTCAACTCTGTTTCCGGGCAATGCTCAAGTCAGAACGATGCACATGTGGTAACAAATGGAATGCAATCTCTATAGGAGAAATCAAACACACCTTCAGCTATAATGATAGGGTTTTTAAGAGGACATTCCAATCTGATCCTGGGGATATAAACTTACTCTAATATGGCAACGTAAACCCAATAATGACATCGATTTCCAAAGTCAAACAATTGGCCGCTCGAGCATCTAATCAGAAATGATTTTAGATTATAGAAATGGGAATTAAAACCATGACACAATTCAATTTTGAGGAATAATTAACTTCTGAAATCAAGAATTCGAAACAAGGATATTTGGGTATTCTAGTAAACATACATTAAGTCAAAACCAAATCGTAATTCAATTTACTCTGCATTCCTACATTCATATCAATGCAATCTTGGGGATTCTGATGAATATAGATCAAGCATACATCGACTGTCACAACTAATTAGCTCTGCAATTTAAATCACCCAAATTCTGGACGCTTCAGCAAATGTATATCCAACAACATAAATCAATTTTCACAACTACTTAACTCTGTAATTGGAATCATTGAATCCTCGAAGCTTCAGAAAAGGTGGACTATGCCAAACATAAATCGATTTTCTTAATCAACTACTCTGCAATTCAAGTTTTCGAAATTCTGACAACGTGAATTAAACCAAAACAAATCGATCCACAAAAAATAATTAATGCTGCAAATAAGAATTTAACCATACAGTGTATTTCAAATTATACTTTACCTACTGCAAAGGTGGATCATCCAAAGACAGTGCCGCCTTCGTTTATGCCTGTTCTCTCGTCCTGTGAGGGGGGGGGTTTCTCTTCCTTTATCTCCCGAGGCATGAGAGCCAGACCGACTTTATCTTTGGCTGAGGATACCCTTGATCCTGGGGTCGATTTGGTGAAAATAGATTCACTATCAATTCTGGACTCTTCCATTGAGAATCCTAATTCTGTCTTGGATCCTTTGACAGTGCCCCTTGTCTCTCCTCTTCATACTACTTTGGAGCCCTCCTCCCTGCGAAATTACATAGGGAGTGACGTAGAGGAACTCTTGTCCGGCATTGATCCTATTTTGATGCTTCTCTCTGTATTCAAGGGCAGTCTTTCTCCCACCAATATTATTATCAGCCCGTCATCGAGATCAAATGTTACCATCAGGCAGGGAAAGGGAAATTCTAAACATTAAAAGAAAACTGTACTAGTATCAAATTTGCAGGACATTTATCCGGATAGAAACTTTAGAGATTTGCCAGTATCTTTAGCCATTAACAGGGTCCTTGGAGCATTGACCCTGAAAAACCTGGTTTCCCCATGAAGATTGTCTCTCTAAACATTAGGGGGCTAGGTGGGAAAGAAAAATTCCTATCGATCAAGAATTATCTTTTTTTGTGTAAACCTACTTTCATTTTTATTCAGGAAACTATGCATTCTGCTGATAGTGTTATTTTGTACCTTCTTACTATCTACTCTAACTGGCATTTGGCAGCAATTGATGCAGAGGGACAATCTAGAGGGTTGGTGGCTCTATGGGATCCCAAATGGGCAAACATGAGAGCTTACAGCTTCTTTGGAGGCATCCTTATTTCAGGCCTATGCAGGGGTTTCAAACATTGTATTAATTTTATCAATATGTATGCACCTTATAAGGAAAGGTTAATCTTTTGGAGGCGGATTGAAACTTGTGGGATCCTATCAATTCAAAACCTCTTAATAGCTGGTGATCTAAACTGTGTATTACATGATTCTAAAATTTGGGGTGATAAAGGGAGAAGGGACCCGTTGATGGAGGACATAAAGAAGATCCTTATGAACTCTGGATCCAGTGATATTTCTTTCATTGATACTTGCCCAACATGGCTAAATGGCAGGAAAGGCGGTGAATTCATAGGAAAAGTGATGGATAGATTCATTATTAGCAATAGCCTGAGATTACACATGGGCAATATGATAGCTAATGTGGAGGATCTTATTGTGTCAGATCATAGACCTATTACCTTACTGTGGAACTTTGAAGAAAGAAAAGGCGGCATACCTTTTAAATTCAACAGATCTTGGCTAACCGTTGATTCTTTTAATTTGTTGATTTGAGACTATATGAACAGACATAAGAGATCGATGAATATAACAACAATGAAATACCTTTCTATGACCTTGTGGGCTTTAAAGAAACTGGTTAAAAAATGGGCATTGGGAAACAAGAAAAAAATGAAGAACAAAATAATAGAAATACGGAAGGAAAGGTCTGTGATTTTAAAGGATATAGAAGAAGGTAGACAACAGGACGACTATTGGGAAAAATTGAAGATACTGGAAGATGAATATAGGACTCATCTTCTTATGGAGGAGGAGGAATGGAGATTGAAGAGCAAGGCGACGTGGTTACAAAGTGGGGATAAAAATACAAATTTTTTTCATAAGGTGGCAAATGGGAGAAGGTGTTCAAATGCAATATGGGAGATTGATGCAAATGGGGTTACATATACCAAAACAGAGGATATAAAAAGGGCAGCGGTGGAGTACTTTAGAGCTTTATATGAGAAACAAGCTCAGCCGAACATTGGGGTTCAAATGGAATATATTGAAGATTTTCCCGTCATTTTCAACCAGGAGGAACTTAATATTTTAAAACAACAGGTGAGCCCGGAGGAAATTAAATCCATCCTGAAATATTTTGCAATAGATAAGAGTTCGGGGCCGGATGGTTGGACCCTGGATTTCTTTCTGCATTTCTTTGATGTTTTTTCTTCATCCTTACAGAGATGGCCGAGGAAGTAAAAAACTCAGGGAGTATGCATGGTGCCATAAACTCTAATTTCCTTGCTTTGATACCTAAAAAGAAAGGGAAGTTGTCATTTGAAGATTATAAACCCATTTCCCTTTGTAACACCCTGTACAAGATAAATTCCAAGATTATTGCAGAAAAAATTAAGAACTTTTTTGCAAAACACATAACTAGGGAGCAGGCAGGTTTTCTGAAGGATAGGAGTATACATGAAGCTGTTGCCATCACACAATAAATGCTTCATTCGATGCAAACAAAAAATTTGGACGGGGTGGTCATGAAAATAGATCTGAATAAGGCCTATGATAGGGTCGATTGGATTTTTTTAAGGATGATTTTATTCGAAATCGATTTGGATAGGGAGCTGGTGGCGTGGATTATGGCGTGTATTACATAGACATCAATGGTGGTTCTTATAAATGGAACTGCTTCTGCTTTTCTCAATCTAGGCCGGGGATTAAGACAGGGATGTTCATTATCCCCCTTGTTATTTATTTTGATCATGGATGCTTTTAGTTTAAAGCTCAAAAAAGCTAGTATAAATGGAACTTTTAATGGTTTAAAGATCTGCAGAGAAATGCTGGTAACTCACAGTTTTTTTGTTTATGACGTACTCGTCTTTGGGGAGAAGGAGGAAAGAAATTAGGAAAATTTCAGAATCATCTTGAATGGTTTTTTTCATGCAACAGGCATGCAGGCTAGCGATGTCAAATATTGTATTTTTTATGCAAACCAGGTGGATGAGGAACGTGATGAGTTGGGGCCTCTATTTAACTTTACATCAGCTCTTCTTAGAAATAGACTGACTTATTTGTGTTTTCGGTTGAAGCCGACAAGGTACACGGTGGAGGATTGGAAATGGCTAGCTGTGAAATATAAGAAAAAGATCCAAGTTTGGGCATCAAGGTGGTTATCAAGAGGGGGCAGATTTATTCTGACACAAGAAGTGTTGCAACAGTTCACAGTCTACTGGGCTCATATTTTCAGGATTCCAAAACAGACTATTATGGAGATAAATAAAATCATTGCGAGTGTCATTTGGAGTGGGGGCAAAGAAAGAAAGACTATCCATTTGGCAAGACTGGAGTGCCTTACGAAGCCAAGGGAGAAGGGGGGATGGGGTCTGTTGGACCTGGATACTTTTGGGAAGGAGCTCTTGTTCAAATCAATGTGGAGGTGCATTACAAAATACTACCTCTAGGTGGATATAATAAGGATAAAATACATTGACACACGGGATCTAGAGGACATCCTTATTACGGGGTGGGAGGTCAAAAAGTGCAGATCAGAAATTTGGAGAGGTTTTAACAATTGCTGGGGTAATTTCAAGGAGAACCTAGTATGGAGATTTGGAGCTGGATGCAAGATAAAAATAGGTAGTAAGAATATGCTAGGCTGTGAACTCACCACTCCACTGAAAGACGGTACCCTTGACTTTTTAAATAGCATAGGTATTTTCTACTTGGCGCAGATAGTAAGGAACTGGAGTTTGGATATACCAAGCTAGAAAAATTACCATGAGCTCGGATTAGAGGTAAATTATAAAGAGGATTGGGATCATTATATCAGTATTTTAAGAGGCATGGGGTTGAGAAAAAATAGAGATGGAGGTTGTTTGACTTGGAGAGGCACACATATGAACACTCAGATTAACACGAAGGTTGCGTATGCCGCTTTGACATACAAAAGAATTGAACAAGAACCGGACAGCTGGTTTAAATTGATGTGGAAAACGGGAGTACAGATTAAAATGGTCATCCTTATGTGGCTCATATGGAAGGAAAAAATTCTAACATGGACAAATTTTCAAAAAAAAGGATGGCAGGGTCCGGGGCGATGTCCGATGTGTGGACAAAATGGGGAAGACAATGTTCATCTATTTTATAACTGTCCTTTTGCCCTTGAGACTTTAAATTTGCTTTTTCAGTTACTTAAAATTCCTGCTCCTATTTATAAGACGACCACTAATTGCATGAGCTGGTGGTTCAAGCGAGGAAAAAAAAACAGAGCCATACCCATTATACTACATTGGCACTTATGGTGTGGGAGAAATAAATGTATTTTTGAAGGGAAACAAATCACACCAGGGAAAATCTGTGCAAAGGTATATTGCAATGTGGAAAAGCTAAAAGTAATACAGAAATCCCCAAGGGACTTGTCCAGAAATATGAGGCCTTTTGAATTACATTACCCAGCCGGTTTCTTTGATGGGGCTTCACAAAACCAAAACTGTCGATGTGGGGCTTGGTTAAGGCTGTCCACAGAGTGCCACTATAAAATATATTGGAATGGAGGCAGAGGGGCAAATATGAGGGCCGAGATCATAGCACTCTGGGGCTTGCTCTGGTTTTCCAGCCAACTATACATTGAGGAGTTACGGATTTTTGGTGATTCGAAGGTTATCATAGAACATATAAATAAAGGTACACAGCTAAATATGGGTTCTCTTATACATTGGTTGGAGAGAATAAATTCTTTGAAGCAATCTTTCTCTACTATCTTTTTCAGCCATATCTATAGGGAAAAAAACAATGAAGCAGACAGACTTTCAAAAAGGGGTTTAAACGGGTGTTTTGGCGATATGTAATATGAACTCCACAATGAAAATGGGCAGGAAGTGAAAGGTAAGCTAAATTTTAGCTAGGAAAAAAAATAAAAAAGAACTCTGTTAATGGATAGAATTTAGGATGAGTGTTAAACTGAATATTGTAAAATCCTGTTAAAGGAATGAACCGATATGATGGAAATTGAACTATGAATCAGACCTCTATGTTTTTGTACTGAACGAAATCGGTAAAACAAGAAACAAGAGTTATTTTTTCATGCTTTTTTCTGATGCTAAAAAACTGAAGAAATCTGGATTGTGGATTTGAAAACAGTGAATATTGTAAAACCAAATATGGTTTTTTTTTTTTTGCATAGTTTTGTGCCCTGGTACACTTTATATAAACCAGAAGTATTTTTCGTGCTGAAAAAAAAAAGTGCCTATGAATTACCTCTAACTACTCTACTAAACTGAACTAGCTGTGGTGGGCCCTTGCCACACCTAGGAAAGCGCTGATTACAAACTAATTCACACCTACAGCAATCTGCTTCAGAAACTCATCACACCCACAACAATCTTCAAGCAATCAAGAACACACCAGCATTTCAAATCGATTTCTTCTTTAGAACACAAGAGCAAAATGTAAATGGACAACGGAAAGATGTAGTATATTCACTTCCCTCATCAAAAGGCGAGTCTCTGCCTTTATAGGCATGCTTACATTGCAAATTTTGTAGCAGTTTCATGACATAGCAAGGTGTTGGAGACCAGAGATCTTGAGTCCACGAAATTGGCATTACCTTGTCTAAATTACAATATCAGTTTCTATTACAACTAATTGCAACTATAATGAAAAAAACAAGATCTAATTTGAATCAATCGAACTCCACTATGCTTAGAGTGGCCCGTTGGCCCTTCACCACTTTTGACTATGTCAGAGTGCTAGAAGAACATTGAATTTGTTGATTTGGGGCTTGAGCTGGAGCTTCCTATGTTGGCATATCCATTGTAGGATGTCTGAATAGACATAAATTCCTCCAAGCCAACAGAGCTAATCAACAAATCCTCCAATATATCCATTGTTCTACCCATAGTGGTAAGTTGACAAATAGCATATCACTAAAAATGCCTAATACTAGCTATAGAATAGTGAAAACAACTTCTACTTGTACTGCTTTTACCTTTAACCATGGTTGATGAAAGTCTAGCCATTTTAGGGATTTAGGAGAGGAAAAGGAGAGTATATAAGTGTCAAAATTAGGCCAAAAGGGGCTAAGGAGGTGAGGAAGAATAGACAAAAAGTAGCCTCAACATCTTGAATTAGTCCTTAGGTTGATAGCTGATGATATTTAGGACATATGAAGGACAAATATGGAATAAAGGAATTGATATTTGACCATAACAGGGTTGTTTGCGGGATTTTGAGAAATATGGAAAATTCCGAATTTTACTTAAATTAGCCTTAGTCCCTCTTGAATATATCCAAAACCGTGAGGTATTTTTCAAAAATGTTATAGGTTTAGTAAACTGGCTATACTAGGATAAAAACCCATGTGCCCAAATTTCTTCCTTCGCCTTCATCTGCATGGAAATTGAGGCGTAATTTGGAAGTTTAGAATGTTTTACAGATTTGGCAAAATTGGGTAATTTCCTTCTAGAGACCCATATGAATGAGTTGGGTGGAATCCAAATTATGGAGAGGTATAATAATGTTATTTTTGATAATAACCTCTCCCGGATTCTCCGGAAGCATGCCGAAAGTGTGAAAGCCCCAAATTAGGCATTCCCATACTTAGCTGGCTTGTGAGGGATTTCAGCGATGGAACCCTGTAATAAATGTACTTCAACGAAACCGTCATCAGTAAAACATGAAAAAATATTCTTTAATCATTGAGAAGTGAAGAAATCTATTATTATTAAGCACAGAGAGTATTTAGCTGCAGGTGACAGAATTAGGGTATAACACGGGCTAAAAAACTAGGGTTTTAGGGTATAAACAGTGATTTTTCCTCATGAAAACATGGGCATATACGAGGCCCAACATCCCCCCATGCCTAAGGTTTTGCATGTCCTCATGCAAAAAAATACTTTACTCATATCTAAGTTTTGATGTCATGATGGCTTTTAGGTAGGGTTAAGTCTTGTGAAGCAGCACTGCATGAAGATTTGATTGCCATAGGTTTGATTTTAAGAGCGACACAAATCAAGGAAAAGATATGGTAGGAGGAAAATGATGAATAATATGATAGGTGACAATGGAAATGGTAGATGAGATGAGGTGGTGATGGAGATGGGAAGACATGTGCTTGCATGCTCTATTTTTTCAAGGCCAACGCTTATAGATGGTTCCTTCATGGAAGACAACAATGAATTCACCCTCTATTGGATTCGACTAAAAACATGTGTGAATGTAGGAGGGGAAGGCATCATAGTTACTGTGTTTTTTTACATGAACCATTATGATTATGACCTAGAGTAGCATGCAAATGGAGGGTATATGGAAAACCAGATATACGAAATATGTGGTGGTTAATCATCAAAGCTTTCTTAAATCTCTAATTAAAGAATCTTAAGCCACCTCTACCTCAAGTTTTACCCTTGTTGTTGATGTCCTTGATGCTGCAAGATGAAGTAAATGATGGAGTGGCTCAAGAGAATGTGATTGCTGATATGATCTGTTGAAGAAGGAAAAAGGTCTCAATATCCACGTTATCCCAAAAATGTTGATGCCTGTGTATGAATTTTTCATCACGAAGTGTAATTTTACGGCTTCCTGAAATAACACAAGCACCATCATCAATAATCCTCTTTATTTAAATAAAGGAAATAGGTTATATGAGAGAAAAATTACCTAACCATGCTCCAAGCCCAACAATTGTGAAAAATGATAGTGAGAACCATGAGTAAGCATAGGGTGAAAATATGAATCAAACCTAACAATTATCATTTTTTTCGAACATCTCTCCCCCCCATGCCTATCATCTTACATGTCCTCATGAAAGAAAAACCTCTGACAGAGACCAAGACTGAAGGGCTAGGGTTTCTATATTAAAGTTATGCTTTATTGAATTGAACCATAGGCCTAATTTTGAGAGCATGTAAGTAAGTTTCATCGGATGTCATCTTCCTTTGTATCAATAAGATAAGAAAAAGTAGTGACCAGAGATCCAATGATGTTAAGACTGAGTTTTTTTATTCCAAAAGAGTAACTAATGCTAGGGCTACTAAAGGAATGCTTAACAGTGTTGTTACTACAGAAATACTTTCATCCTAAAATGATTAACCATAATAATTTTCACAAAGCATCTCAAGGGTAATCCAAAGCAGCATGTCTTCACTTTCAATAGCCTCATTATGACAAGTAAAAGTGACTTTATTTAAAAACCAAGGCCTTAAAATGAATTGAAAGTAGGGAAAATTAAAGATTTCAAAATGATACTTTCTGAGGATGATTGCCTTAACATTACCCAAGCATATTTTTGAAGCTTCCCTTATTCAAGCAGAGTGACTCACCTGCACTAAGGGTCTCATATCCATAAAAACTAAATTATTTCTGAAAGATAGAACTCCAAATCACACTACTGAAGGATATTAAATCCATTCTCAGAGAGATATGATTGTGAGTTCAGTGAAAAGACAAAAAAAACCAAGTAAATCATAGTGTAGAATTAAATTTAATACCACAGGCATGGCCCTGCTGCCAGCAGGTGTCTATAGCCTCGACAGGGATTCCCTTTAACCTAACAAAATGTTTGTGTCCCACTTACTAGATATAGATTTAGAGTTAGTTGATTTGACTTTTAGATACAGGCCACTGTCCTAGCTTGGTAACCAGATGATGGCAGTGCCACTCACAAGAAGTAACATGGATGAACAGACCGGCTCATGATGAGACCTCCTGTCTTCCAGCTTTTTGGGCTGAAAGCCATTACTCTGGCTTGGTGACTAGGAGCAGTAATGTCATGCATGTTAGGTCTCATGATCATGGTAGGTCGGCTCATTACAAGACCTCCTATCCTCCTCTAAATATTTTTGTAGACTCTGATTATGATTAACCTTAGAGGTTACTTAATAAGTGGGGAGACAGATCTACTCCTTAAGAGTGCAGGATGGCGTGAAAAGTTTTTAATTACTAATATTTACTAGTTGATCCTTCTACCCTAAAGACTTAAGAAAAGAAAATAACTCAAATAATGACTGGAATATTCCTCGAGTAGGTCATGCTAGGGTTCTTATGAGAGCTCATTAGGGTCTTATAGGAGTGGTACACCGTAGGAGGCTTTTCATCAAATACCTTCAAAGAGAAACTTGAAAAGATTCTTGGATGATAGTATGTTAAGTTTTATGGGTGGGAAGTATAACAATAACAATTCCCCTAACTAACCCAATGAATAATCTCGGCCAATAATCAGAGTCACTTTATAAAATATGAGGTATTAAGAGTGAATTGCTTCCGACAAGTCTTACCACAAGAGTGCATAATGACAAAAAGTTCAATGGTTATGCCTTATGAATTTCAATTTCAAGAGTAATGCCATAACAACAATTTTATTTCATATAACAATTCTATTCATTTATACCCTACCCTAATCTAGAGAGAGGAAGGCCTCCTTCAAGTGTAGGAGTACTTCCAATGCAGTGATGTTTGTAAGATCATGCTAAATATACTCACACTCAGTTTGAAAGAATAAATTTCAACACATACTAGAGTATGAGAAACCAGTCGCTTCAATTGATGTGGTACCAAGAGTATTTGAATATGAGAGTGGTATTTTGATTGGATTGTGACCTTGAACCAATGCTCAATGTAATCCTAGTGGTATTGGCTCATTTCTTCATTTGGACCACTCTAAATTTCCTCTTTTTTCATGATAACTTGGATAATCAGTCTCTGGAATGCACACAAGGCTTATTGCTAGGCATGGTGAAACCTCTGGTTCAGTTCGATGCTCCCCATCAGATTTAGTATATGATTCATCGGTCTCATTGGTATATAGGCAAGAGGAATCAAGGGAGACTTCCAAATCCTTTTTCGGCTGTGGAGAGACAGATAATTTCTTGAATGTGGTGAAGATGAATTCTTCCTGAGAGGAAGATATCCTAGCTATTTCTAGGACTTGAGAAAGTATTTCAAGGGACATTCTTCAAGCTCTCGGTCATTCTTGAATTTTTCTTGCTGGTTGATGTTCCCTGTCCGCAACATGGATTAGTACAAAAAGAGGGTTCTTACAGCACCCCAAAAATGTTTTGTTGTTCAAAGCTTGAATTTTTTATCTAAATGAATTAAAAACTGCTAATTGCAAGAAAAATAGCATTGGAAATAAATCTACCTTTACTTCTACACATAAATAAAAAGGAAATAAAAACTCAAGAACAAGTAGTAATCGGTCAGAATTTGGAGCAACCCCACAAAAGTGGATGTGTGGCTCTTCACTCACATCTTACCGTACACTCTTTGCCCTCTGACAGCCTTGCAAGATCCTGAAACTCTGATATAGTTACCTGAATCAAAAATTGCAACTCCCTAGAAACGGCGCCAAAACGTTGGTAGAAATAATTGTTACATTAAACCTCCTGATATTTAATTTGTCAATCCAGGCTTGTAAACACGAGCTGCACTGCACTTCCTAATTCAAGTTGTATGTGAGAGTTTTAACGATTCCTTATGCTATTTAATTCAAGAATTGAGTCACACAAAAACACCGATAAACACACACCTTTAAAATAAATCAATTCATAGCAAATCCTAGTGGGAAATCTTCATTCTATCTATCTAAATTTGGAATCAAAACATTACCAATCAACAGCAACAATAACTCACCGCTTGAAGAGAAATCTCAAAAACCCTAATTCTAATCTTTGGAGGTCACACTTAAAAGGATTTACCTAATCTGAGTAAATCTATGAACTGATTTCACACTCACACAATATCCCTAATTAACTCTGATGTCATACCAACTCACTATCCTAGGGTTAAGCGGAAAGGTGCACTATCACACTAGTTGGAATATCAATTTACACAAAGACTTCAGTCATGATAGCCCTCAATCTTTCATACCTAGCCAAACCATTTATATATGTATTACTTACTCCTGACAGTCTTAATTTACTTTTCAAACAAAACCAAAATAACCTTAAGTAATCAAGAATGCACAACTATGCTCTGGAAATCAACTTCTAGCCACATTGTTTTTCATCAAACTTCCAATTGTACTCTGGCAAAGTTACCCAAACTTCTACAGTAAGCAACATTTTAATTTCTACAAGAAGGTAATGTTCCTAACTCAATCAACACATGCTACGTTAAGGCATAGAAATGACAATGAATTCAATCTCGAGACTACAAGTTTGACACATTCACATAAATTGTCACTGACAGTCATCTAGCCACCCTCTGAATCTTGCAATAAAATGTTTCAACTTTTAAGGAATGATCTCTCTCTAACCAAGTTGCAGGGGTTTGAATTACTTTGTCACTGCTATTCTTAAGAATATGGAATTGTAAAGCTTCCACCTAACACCCAATGTCGAGCATCAATCCAGAAAAGGATGCTAGTTAAGATTTTGTCCTTAAGGAAATATGCACTCACTCCAAGCAATCTTGATAATTCAACTTAGCTTAAATGGTACAACCAATCTTTGACCTCCCACTCTAGACCTTAATGTTATGCAAGATAAAACAAGACTGTAAACATATAATTAATCATGCCAAAGAAATGAAGAAGACTTTGCTCAAATATACCCTATGGATCATCCATTTTCTTCTACCTAATCAACACACTGTCTCCTCGTGACTTTCCAACTAAAACCCAAAACGAACCTACAGCTATCACTCTGCAATGAATCTAACTTCACACTCCTATTTTTTCTTAAAGAAATTGAACTATGGTCATCAAGCTATCTATTAATAATGACATCCATCTATTATAGCAATTGAACTATGGTCATCAAGCTATCTATTAATAATGACATCCATCTATTATAGCAATTGAACTATGGTCATCAAGCTATGCATATATAAATGAGATGCAGATTACTTAATGCACAGGATCATTCAACACAGAGAATAATGAACCATTGAATCTTAGTTGCAATTTGAGCTATGTGCTCTTCTACTAGAATCGATTTAGAAATACATATTTCAACTAGATGTTCTCATCAAAGGATCGAATCGAATGTATACAATCAGACTCTGTTCATCCACGCAGAAATACATTCAGAAATTTTTTTATTTAGAGAGAGGATGTATTATCTGTTCAACTATGTTTCTGGGCAATGCTCAAGTCAAAATGATGCACATGTGGTAACAAATGGAACGTAGTATCTATAGGAGAAATTGAACACACCTTCAGCTATAATCACAGGGTTTTTAAGTGGACATTCCAATCTGATCCCGGGGATATAAACTTACTTTGTTATGGCAACGTAAAACCAATGCTGACATTGATTTCCAAAATCAAGCAACTGGGCACTCAAGCATCTAATCTGCAATGATTTTAGATTATAGCAATGGGAATTAAAACCACGACACAAGTCGATTTTGAGGAATAATTAACTTCTGCAATCAAGAATTCAAAACAACGATATTTGGGAATTCTAGCAAACGTACATTAAGTTAAAACCAAATCGTAATTCAATTTACTCTGCATTCCTACATTCATATCAACGGGATCTTGGGGATTCCGGAAAATGTAAATCAAGCATACATTGACTGTCACAACTAATTAGCTCTGCAATTTAAATCACCCAAATTCTGGACGCTTCAGCAAATGTAAATCCAACAACATAAATCAATTTTCACAACTACTTAACTCTGTAATTGGAATCACTAAATCCTTGAAGTTTTAACAAAGGTGGACTATGCCAAACATAAATTGATTTTCTTAATCAACTACTCTGCAATTCAAGTTTTCGAAATTCTGGCAATGTGAATTAAACCAAAACAAATCGATTCGCAAAAAATAATTAATGCTGCAAATAAGAATTTAACCACACAGTGCCTATGAATTACCTCTAACTACTCTACTGAACTGAACCGGCTGTGGTGGGCCTTTGGCACACCCGGGAAAGCACTAATTACAAACTAATTCACACCTACAACAATCTGCTTCAGAAACTCATCACAACCACAACAATCTTCAAGCAATCAAGAACACCCCAGCATTTCAAATCAATTTCTACTTTAGAACACAAGAGCACAACGTAAATGTACAGCGGAAAGATGTAGTATATTCACTTCCCTCATCAAAAGGTGACTCTCTGCCTTTATAGGCATGCTTACATTGAAAATTTTGTAATAGTTTCATGACATAGCAAGGTGTTGGAGACAAGAGATCTGGAGTCCACGAAATTGGCATTACCTTGTCTAAATTACACTATCAGTTTCTATTACAACTGATCGCAACTATAATGAAAAAAACAAGATCTAATTTGAATCAATCGAACTCCACTATGCTTAGAGTGGCCCGCTGGCCCTTCACCACTTTTGACTATGTCAGAGTGCTAAAGGACGTTGAATTTGTTGAGCTGGGGCTTCCTATGTTGGCATATCCATTGTAGGATGTCTAAACAGACATAACTTCCTCCAAGCCAATAGAGTTAATCAACAAATCCTACATTATATCCATTGTTCTGCTCATAGTGGTAAGTTGACAAATAGCATATCACTAAAAATGCCTAATACTAGCTATAGAATAATGAAAACAACTTCTACTTGTACCGCTTTTACCTTTAACCATGGTTGATGAAGGTCTGGCCATTTTAGGGATTTAGGAGAGGAAAAGGAGAGTATATAAGTGTCAAAATTAGGCCAAAAGGGGCTAAGGAGGTGAGGAAGAATAGACAAAAAGTAGCCTCAACATCTTGAATTAGTCCTTAGGTTGGTAGCTGATGATATTTAGGACGTATGAAGGACAAATATGGAATAAAGGAATTGATATTTGACCATAACAGGGTTGTTTGGGGGATTTTGAGAAATCTGGAAAATTCTGAATTTTACATAAAATGACCTTAGTCCCCCCTGAATATATCCAAAACCGTGATGTAATTTTCAAAACTATTATATTTTTATTAAATTGGCTATACTGGGATCAAAACCCATGTGCCCAAATTTCTTCCTTCGCCTTCATTTGAACGGAACTTGAGGCGACATTAGGAAGTTTAGAATGTTTTATAGATTTGGCAAAATTGGGTAATTTCCTTCTAGAGACCCATATGAATGAGCTGGGTGGAATCAAACTTATGGAGAGGTATAATAATGTTATTTTTGATAATAACCTCTCCTGAATTCTCTGAAAGCACACCGAAACTGTGAAAGCCCCAAATTAGGCATTCCCATACATAGTTGTCTTGTGAGGGATTTTAGCGATGGAACCCTGTAATAAATGTAATTCAAAGAAAATCTCATCAGTAAAACATTACAAAATCTTCTTTAATCATTGATAAGTGAACAAATTTATGATTATTAACCACAGAGAGTATTTAGCCGCAAGTGACAGAATTAGGGTATAACACGGGCTAAAAACCTAGGGTTTTAGGGTATAAACAGTGATGTTTTCTGATGAAAACATGGGCATATATGAGGCCCAACAGTCATGCCCTTATAGATAGCCTTAATTTTTTTGTGACTTTTGAACCCAACCAAGTCATTGAGAAAATAATGTTGTGCCTAGCCTAAAGTCTCCATTTTTTTAAAACTACTTTGACAATCCCCTCATTCAAATCACAGGCTTTCCTCTTGCAAGTTCTATACTAAAATTATCCTAACACACTTCATCCTTGGGACACCTGGAATTCAGTAACACTCCCTGGCACACACTCTTATTTGTTCATTTCCATGCATTTTGATATATTTCTCCCTTTTGATACCTTGACACTCCCCAACGGTCCTTGACCTACATTCGCACTGTATGGCATGTGTTAGCACACCTTTTCATTCCTTAGTATGCCCTAGCAGTCCTTAGCTATCATGCCCTCGCAACTACCCTTACCTTTTTTGTAATGTGGGAACCCAATCAAATCCTGCCTAGACTACAACAACTTGACCAATTTAGAGTTACTACAACTATATTATGCCTTGCTCACCTAAGAAATTCCTATAACTCGTCGTAGGCTACTCATGTTTAATATCAAATCATACAAATTTACAAGTTACGAAGACAAGGCTCACATCCAACCGTGGTCATAAAACAACCAAGAAGCATAGTATTTACATCTTGACATTCCATAACACCTAGAATTTCAAACCATCCCTTGGAACCATTTGGAGCGTATTAGCATCGTGTGTGTTCCTTGGCATGCTCTGCCACTCCCTAACACATCCTAGCACTCACTAAAACCTAACACACCTAGTAATCATTGACATTGCCTATCACACTCTTATTCATTCATTTCCTCACATTTGAAACTAGTGCACCCTTGTGTTTCCCTGAAAATTGGCCCTAACACTCCCTAGCATGTGTTCGTGCCACACCCTTACGCCTCAAACATCTTAGCATGCCTTAACACTTGGAATGTATTTCCATTCCTAACATAACTTGAAACATTCTATCATGTATTAGTACTTCCTGGAAGTCCCTAGAACACCTTGGCACTCCCTAGCTGTCATGCCCTCATAGATAGCCTTACATTTTTTGTGACTTGGGAACCCAGCCAAGTCATTTGAAAAACAATGTTGTGCCCAACCCAAAGTCTCCGTTTATCTGAAATATCTTTGTCCATGCCTTATCACAACCATATTATTTTCTCCTGCAAGTCCTATTATGAACTTCTCCTAATACACTTTGTCCTTGGGACATCTGGAATTCACTGCCATTCCTTTGAACACACTCTTATTTTTTCATTTCCATTCATTTTGTTCTAATTCTCCCTTCTAATTCCCTAGTATTCCATAACACTCCTCAACATGCATTGACACTATATGCCATGTGTTATCATTCATTTTTGTTCCTTGGCATTCCCTGACACTCCTTAGTTATCATTCCCTCACAACTACCATTAATTTATTTTAGAATTGGGAACCCAACAAAGTCCTTCGTCAACTACAAAAACTTGACAAAGTTATAGTTTCTACAACAATACTATGCCTTTTTCATATAAGAAATTCCTATAACTCATCTTAGGCTACTCATGTCCAATCTCAACTCATCCCACTTAACAAGTTACCAAGTCAAGGCTCATAGCCAACCATGGCCATAAAACAACTAAGCAAGTTAGAAACATACTTTACATCTTGACATGCCATATCACTTAACACGTATAACTATACGTTCGAATTATGTGGCACATGTTAGCATCCCCTGTATTCATGCACATGCTTTTTATCTCCCTAGAACACCCTAGAACTCCCTGATATGCCCTGGAACTCTAGCATGCCTTGGCATTCCCTAGTATATAACCTTGTCACTCTCTCATTAGCATACTTGGAAATCGTTGTTACTCCCTATCATGCACTCCTATCCATTAATTTCCATTTGTCATTCAAATAATTTGTACATTTGTCATTCAAATAATTTGTAACAAATATGGTAATAATCACATGCTTATGTTATTAAAAATATATTTTATATCCATTGTCTTTATTTCTTTATATATCGTCCCCTGGAAAAGTGAAAAAAATGGTTCATTAATGAATACAAACAATCATTTAGCAACAAAGATAAAACACTTAAATACACCAATGGGACAAATTGATAATATCATCATTAATATGAATGTGGAAAAACACTTAAATACACCAATGGTACAAATTGATAATATCATCATTAATATGAATGTGGAAGATGGAATGGAAAGGAGGAAATAATGACATGATCAAAAAACAAAATTTTAGTTGCTTACTTAATTTAATACAAAAATTATATTACCATGAAAAGTAATACCTTCACAATCTCTATAAAAAGTATCAGTGTTTTCCCTTCTTAAAAATACAAAGCATGTTTAGAATTCTAAAATTAGTGGAATCAGTTGCGGTTTCTAACCATTTATACACTAACATTTTTTCATGCATTTCTGAAAATATTGTAACATATTGCCTCAATAACTATTGCACCTAGCTTCCTTTGGAAGAGAACATACAAACCTAGAAACTTCATACACACACCTTTGGGTGTTGTGGACATGGTTATAATCATTGGATTCAATTCAACGATTAGAAAATTGTAGGGTCATGTTAGATTATATATGAGCCTTATTAAAGAATCAAAATTCGTGTTTCTCTCAAACCTTTTGAATGACCCTAGCACTAGCCCCCCCACACTCGCCCCCCTAATAAGGCTCGTGTTTCTCTCAATATTAACTCTTGTAGGGTCATTTTTTCTTGGAAGACTAACCAATTTCATGAATGATCCAGAATTTTGTAATTAGGAAAAAAATTAGACTTCATACTTAAGAATTTTATCCTTCGTAAGAATCAATACTATATTTCAAGGTCCTCATACAAACCCTTGCCAATTTACAAAACTGGCATCCAATTTAGACCTATCATAGGTTTTGTAGCATATAGTAATAGGGTTCTAATTGTTGAAGACATCAAAATAAACCTCCTTTTATGCACACTTTCCTTGTTCAATCCATAGTTGTAGAACATTTCCACACTAAAAAATATTTGAAAGAATATGGAATGTTATCCAACTCCTATATAAAAAAATTATCCATATTGGTTTCCACTTTTTCAACTTCTTTTCGTGAGTTCATAGTTGCAAAATACTTGCATGCTAAAAGATATGCTAAATAATATGGAATGATGTCTAACTTCTAGATAGAAGTTTTAGGCACAATGTGTTTCACTTCGTCATCTCAATCGGTAGAAACAAACCCTATTATTCATTTTATTTTTATATTTTTATCTTTGTTTAAGTATCTCATCCATAGACAAGAGGAAAAGCTTTGATATTTTCCTTCTTGAATCTAATCATAAGATTCTCTTTTTCCCAACTTATTGATATGATATCACATGACATGCTTCTTTGGGGCACTTGAACATTTCATTTATTTATCTTCCACATTTTAAAGCAGTTCCATAATGCTTTCTATATAGGAAGGGATTTGATTTTTTTGTCTTGGAACTTGTCTTGTGCCATTTACTTGGAAGTAAAGGTGGAGCTCAATTTCCTTCCTTCAAAAAATTAAAAATTCGTTTTATCATGAATTACGGGGAATTATGGACAAATATGTATTTATTTGAACCTTCAACCTTTTTAGGTTGACATGGTAATTCTTGTTTTAGATATTGTAGTTTTGTTTTGTTTTACTTTTAATAAATGTGGCGCTTTTTGTACAATGGCTACTTCACGATTGTGGATGTTGTTTCATGCAACAATTTGGACAAGTCATGCATGTTGGAGACGACACCAAAAAGAATAATGTAGACAAGTATTACTAGATTTGTGAACATTATTTCCTTATTGGAGGCCAAAAATGATCATCCAAATAAGGCAACAAAAGTTGTCTTGGTTTGAAAAAAACTCTATCCCAAGTAAAATATCTACATCTAAATGCACTTTTATTTTTGTTTATTAGAAGTCACAAGGAAATCTATCACAAAAATCATTAATTGTTTGACCTATTTAAGATTGTTGTTTTTCCTTGTGATTATATCATTAATTCACATTACACAACGAATTTGTTCTTTTATATGATTGTATGTAGGCTGACATGATTTGTTTATTTTGATAAAATTTACAAATATTTTGTCCCAAAGGATCATAATTATTTGTAAATGTATTCATATGTGTGCATATATTTTGATCATCAGAATGTACAATTTTTTCCTCATTGTAAGCCTCAACAAACATCCAATACTATTTTGGATAGAGACAGTCTCCATCTAGACGATTGCTCTAGTTATTACCCTATGCTGAAAATTGAAAAACATGTATAAACCTGGATGATATTCTGAACGGATTTGCTATGGCACAATCCTTAGGGACTAAAAATAAAAATACAGGTTAGGCATCTAGGTTAATATTTCAAAATTGGCCCAGAAATCCCATGACTCGTTCTCTTAAAATTACACAAGCGAAGGCCAATGGGAATGTTAATATATTGTCACCTTTCGATGCCATTAATACGTGTAAGCATGGTCGATTGAAGGAGGCGGTGATAATTTTTCGTCTTGTGGAATGAATTATAAACCCTTACACTTATGCTTCTCTCTTCCATGACTGCACTAAGGAGAGAACGATATCAATGGTTAAATTGGTCCATTCTCACATGAACAAGAGGGTAATCATACTAGATGTACCTTTATGATGGAATATTTTAATTGCAACATATACTCCAATAATCGGTATGGGTGTTATGTCATTATGGTTGTCATGTTGTTATTTTTGTCATGTTGGTTTGCTGCTCAACATGCTTATCATTGTAAATACAACAATGAGCTAAGTTATAAAGCTCCATGGGCAGTATGTTTTGCTTCTCAATAGTATTGTTGGTTGTAGATGTCATTGAACACCGAGGACAGTGTTCCCCCAAGGGGGATGGTTCTATAGCATGCTTGGTCAAAATTTCATGTAATAAAGTTAATAAAGGAAAAATAATAGTCAAGGCAATGGGACACTTATTCCAATCTGAATGTGGGAAATACATCCTAGTGTGGGTTTTCGTTGGTTTATTATGGCTAAGAAAATTGGCAATGGAAATAGTAAAGGCTTTGGAAAGGAAAAGTGGAATTAATTCACATTTTATTTATGAAAATAATGGAAATTAGTTAGGATAAAATGAAGGTGAAATGCCACAGGTTGCATGTTGTTGAAAAGTGTAACTAGGTTTGGTTTTCATAATGTCATGTGTAATTGTGAATTTATCTAATTGATGAAAACAGGTAAATAAAAATATTTTTATAGTACTTGAATCATGGGTTTCATGATCAAGGAATTTTATTTTAGTTAAGGGTCCCATTGAGAACCTTTAGGTTTCGTAATCTATTCATAAAATTCAATTTAAGTCAATGTCATGTATGAAGGACCCTTCTTGGGAATGTTACATTTTTGTATGAGTCATTAATGTATAAGAAGACCCTCTACGACAAAGGAAAGACACCTCCTTCAAGTCGAATTCAAAATAATAATAAAATCTCTCAAAATGACACGTCCACTAACCCTCTGTTCATGTCATCTCATTATGGAGGCTCCAATGACTAGAAATTGCATCTCGGCCTCATTTTAGAAGGAAATTTTTTGGTGAATCAAATCTAAATTAAAGAAGTTCAAATATCACTTAGGGAGGACCCTAATCATAAATGAAGAAAGAGGGAAGAAGAGCTAAGTCTTTGGCATCATTTTGGATCTGTTTTTGGATTATTTTTATATCACATGCGAAGAAAGGGATTCTCTATATTGCGAAATTTTTTGAAGTATTACAACTCCATTGGAAGGTCAAGTTAAGGAGGAAGCAAAGCCAAGTTACCAAGGAAGATACCTACTACTTAAGTGAAGGAAATCAAGGCATAAGAACAATTCACATGCACAAGTTTCTAAATTAGGGTCAAGGATTGCAGAACTGATTCAAGGAGGTTGAAATAAGTGAAGGTCTGAAGAAGAAGGAAGCTGAGGTTGAAGAAGAAGACAAGAAGGAGGAAGGAGAAAAAATATTTGACTATCATTGACTAAGGATCTCATTAAGGAAGCTTTGTGTCTTGGTCTTGTAATGGAAAATAGGTCAAGGGTCTTGGTCTTCATATTTGTTAATTGAAGTCTCTATAATAAGAAGAATTTGTTCGGGTTTTCCTCTCGAGTGGGAGAGGTTTTGGACCCAGATGATCACCTATATTATGTCCATTTTGTCTCTTTATGGTTTATTAATTCATAGTTGTTTGATAAATAAGAACACTAATAAATTAAGAAAACTATGATCTTCATCTAAGAAGGTAAAAATAATTCACAAGTAGTTATCATAAGAAGATAAGTCACCTAATACTTGATTCCCTAGATTTCTCAACATGGTATCAGAACTAAGGTGAGAAATTCAAGAAAGGGAATCTTATCAAGGGACATTCAAGGATTGAATCTCAATAAATACATCAAAGAAAATCGAAGGATATCAAAGTGAATTCAATATCTACAACAAAGTATAAAAATTGTAGATCAAAGAAGTATACATGAAAAGGATGTCTTGGGATCATCATCAAGAAAAGAAGAAGGCCAAAACCTTACATCTACTCAAGGTGAAGAGATATACAAATCAAAGAAACTAGAATTCTATTCATTCAATAAAAGCACTTCAATGACAAAGGTCACATCATCATCATGTAGGAATTCAAAATTTGAGTTTAATCAAAGAAGCATTTATGGGATCCACACTCAATCATCACCTAAGGAGTCAAAACATATTGAAGGCTAGCTATCCAAAGGAGGCTATATCAAGGGGAGTTGTGATGATATTCAAAAGGTTTATAAGGAAATTTGTTCTCATTGAAGCGAGTATTTTCCCATTGAATGACATGATCAAGAAGTCATCATCAACTATTATGAAACCAACTCACAAAATAGGAGAAAAGATAGATCATTGCCTTATAAATCAACCTCTTCAAGGTGGAAACCTCCTTTACATTACATAAATGAAAAATTATTGGATGACAGAAATGAAAAAACCACCTTTCTATATATAGGATTCCATGGGGTCACAATATAATCCTATCCAACCTAACAATAATAATGTAAGGGATCAACAATAACAATAGTGGGCTATTATGGGGAAAAATAATAACAATATGGGGGGTACAAGGGTACAAAAATAACAATAAGGGGGCTAAACTAATAACAATAAGGGACTACACTAGTAATTTAGGGCCCTAACATGCCCCTCCCCTTCAAAAAAGTGTTGCCCTCAATGCTTGATTAGTTATGGGTGCTTATGTATAAAATTTGCTAGAGAAACTATATATGGCAAAGTAATGGAACACATAAAATATGTGGAAACACAAACATAGAAAACATACAAAACAAGAGAGACACAAATATACGTGGTTCTCCCAATTTGGGTTACGTCCACCCCAAACAACCAATCCTTCCTTTATATTATCCAGCAATATGAAGAGACACAACTTACAGCAGATCCGCTGTAATATCCTCTACTCTCTCTCTCAGTCCCCCTTTCTATTTCTTGCTCATAATAAAGATACAATACATAGCCACAATACAATACCCTCATACAAAATGAGGGGTTACCTTCCAGGGAAATAAACCCTACATTAAACATAAATTATACCGTCAGATCATCCACCTAATGAATGGCTCGGATTGGCTACGAAATTACAATATTTTACAAGGAAATTTTACATATATTTTTAGCTTTGGGGGCACTTCCCCCAAAACCCCCTCCGGGGGACCTCTAGCCCCCAAACCCCTACGAGGGGGACAAGTCCCTCCCGCACCCCCCCCATGGGGAGGGGTGTAGAGTCTTCTCGAGGTATACATCTAGCTGAAACAAAGACCTCTTAATCAAGATGAAAATCAGGCTCCACTCCCGAAAAAGGTTTCATTCTCTCATGTGGAATCTTCAGTGGATAAGTTCTTCCACTTAATGAGGTACTCTGAAATTGATCGATTTCGTAGTTGTCAAGTTCTTGTTTCTGTGACTGCTTCAGGTTTGAATATGATTTTCCTTCCTCATCAAGTTCTAGAAATATTGTTTAAGCCGAAATTTTGTCACCTATAACCTTCTTTAAGAATGAAACATGGAAAACTGGGTGCTCTTGGGAATATGCAGGAAGGTCCAATTTATATGCCATAGTACCAATCTTTTGCAACACCTTGTACAGACCATAGTACTTTGGTGATAATTTATTCTCCTTCTTAGCTTGCTTGAGGGACATTTTTTTGTATGGTTATAGCCATAAAAATACCCAATTGCCTACATCAAAACTTCTCTCCCTGTGATGTTGATCTGCCTATTGTTTCATGTGATTTTGTGCGAAATATTGGTTATCCTTTAAGAGTTAGAGAACTTTCTGTTGATGCTCAATGTGATATTTGAATACTTGAACCTTATAATTTTCCCTTAAATATGATGTGATGGAGGACGGATGATATCCATAAATTTCCATAAATGGGGTCATTTTTTTGCAGTGTGGAAGGAACGGTTATACCACGATTCAGCCAGAGGTAACCAATTGACCCATTGTGGTTGTTTATTAGATACAAAGAAACGAAGATATCCTGTCAAACATTTGCTCACTTTTTTAGTTTTCCCATCGGATTGAGGATGATAATATGAGCTATGATCTAGTTGAGTACCCAAACAAGAAAATAATTTTGTCCAAAAATTTCCAGTGAAAATGGGATCTCGATCGCTTACAATAATCTTTGGGTTTCCAAGTAGCATTTGAATTGTTTCCATCAATGCAGTAGAAATTGTATTTGCTTTAAATTTATGATTTAATGCACAAAAGTGTGAATACTTGGTAAGTCTATCAACTACCACCATGATGACACTCTTTCCTTCAGACTTAGGTAAACATGTGATAAAATCTATTGAAACCTCCTCCCAACATTGATTTGGAATGGATCAAGGCTATAACACACCCAAGGTCTTAATTGTCTCAACTTTATTTTGTTGGAAAACCAAAAATTTGGCCATAAAATTTTGAATGTCATATTTTAGGCCATCCCAAAAAATTTCTTTCTTCAGCTTGTGGTAAGATTTTGAAAATTCCGAGTGTCATCCTAAGGGACAGGTGTGTAACTCCAAAAGAATATTTTTTTTAGTTGGGAGTTCTTACAAATATATAAGCGATCTTTGTGCCATAAGGAATAATTTTTTAACTAAATGTATCAGATGTACTGGAATCTTGTTGCAAATTTTGAATGAGTGTCCATACTTCTTTTTCATTCTTCCATTCCTCCCTTGCTTTGGTTATCCAATCTAGTTGGATAACAGAAATGGAAAAAATAAATTCTTCCACATCCTCATCCTTTCTTGAGAGTGCATCTACAATAAAATTTAGCTTCCATTTTTTTTGTATGATTTAAAAGTCATAACCCAACATCTTTGTGACCCATTTTTGCTGTTCTTTTGAAGATAATTTTTGTTCCAAAAAGTATTTAAGACTATCATGATCAATTTTTACCTTGAAGTGTCTTCCCATTAGGTAAGGTGGCCATTTCTTTAGTGCATGTAGTATTGCCAACATTTCCTTCTCATAAATAGATTTCTTTAAATACTTTCATTTGATTGGATGACTTTCAAAATCAATGGGTCTTGTTGGAGAGGGGTCCCTTAGGAACAAATTTGGGATAAAAATATGGTATTTTTTGTAAGTTTCTGTAAGTTAATTTGTGCATGCTAAGTGAAGAATAGTTCAAGGGGATTTGGGGTGGGTCAAAGCCCCTCATGAGTTGTAATGGGCCAAAGGGTAGAACTAGGGGTTGCAAACCACAATTTGTGGAATTTAGATGAGCGCAGGCTAAATGTATAGATAGGAGTCTAGATCCAGTTGATTAGAGAAGAAGTAAGAAGTCTGATATGTTTTGATATGTTCTGAGCTAAAAGAAAAATGTATCTAGGTTTATAAGGCTCATGCTAGCTGTGTGTGTGAAGACCTTAGTCCTACTGTGTGTGGACCCCACTGGCTGTGGGCGCGGGTAGAATGAAAGTGTTGTAAACAAGATCTAAAATGTGAACGAATAAAGGACTGTTTTGGAAGAAATTCAACTATCAAATGAATCAGTCTTCTACTTTATGATCTGTTTCTATAGTTTATATTTGTTTACTGTGTTATGTGTGTTTGGATCGATTGTGCAACTCTCTTTTGCCTTAGATGAATGATAAATGAATGGATCTATTGTTGTTGAACTTGAATTATATGTATTAAATACTATTGAAAGGATCTTGGAATCTGTATCTGTGTGTGTAGGATAACTTGTGTAAATTGACCTAAATCTGCAGGGATAGGGTTACTGGTTAGGGCTTCTGTTGTGAAGGTTAGATCACATCTATAGACACCCACATCATTTAATTCTCTCTAAGGGTGTGGAAACTTGGTTCTAGCACCCCCCCATACTACTTCGGGTGAGAATTTGACCTGCGCAAGTAGGTCACTACTGAAAGGGCAAGTAGTAAGAGGGTTTTGTTGGTTAACCTTAACTCCAAACGTGGGTCAGGACCCCTCAATCCAAGAAACGGTTTCGTTGCCAGGATCAGGATCATTTTGAGAGAGATTGGGTGATGTGGCGGGTCGATGGCCATCAAAGCCTAAATTAGGAGACTGGTTTGAGAAGCAAATTCAGGAATTTTCCTATAAGAAAAATAGAAGTAAGAAGCTATCTGTTGAAGATTGGAAACAGAAGTATACCTTCACAGAGTTCATGAGATATTCTTCATGAATTTTTTAGAAAATTTACAAGAGTGGTTGTCAATATTAGCAGAGTTCCAAACCTGTTGGAAGGACGACAAGGTCACTCAATGGACACCTGAATTGGTCCAACAATTAGAGCAGAATGATAATTCCATTACCTAGAATGTAGGTCACTGGGTTGACATCATATTGGGTTGGTTTGTGAGAGAATTTGCAGTAGATCAGTTTGTCTCATACTTGGAAGCTGAAAGGAGGGTTTTCAAGGGATTGAGAGGTAAATCCATACACTCACTGCCTCTGCTGATTAAGATGATATTATGTGAAAAGGGTGTTTTGTGCAGCCACACTCAGTGAATAACCCCAAATAAGCTAGAAAGAAATACACACAATAGAAAATATTATCGGGTTAATTAGAGGGGAGATAGATCTGTATACAACCCCCTATGAAATTCACCTAATATAGAGAGTGGTGAGGTTATGAGCGCCGAAGGTAGCCCTCCTACTATGCCACAGTCAAACTCATGTAGGGGTAAGACATCTCCTACCCCACCACCATCGACACATGGAGGAGATATGGGTGTGCATATGAAGCTACCCACCTTTATGGGTGTGGGAGACGAGGATATGGAGATGTTTTGGTTTGTTGCCAATGTAGTATGGACTGCGCAAAATGTTAACATTGATGTTGTCAAGAGAGCACAATTAGCTATGGAATTTGAGGGTTGTCCATTAGACTGGTTTATGGAATATCTGACTCAGAACGTTCATCTCACTGTTGCACATATTAAAGATTCCTTGAAGCAACAATTCAGGAAGCAGAATTCCTACTCACAGTGCATAATAGAATTACAAGATATCAAACAAGAGCCGAATGAATCTTTTTGGGAGGCTGGTCAATGACTAAAGCGCACTATGAGCAAGGGAGGATTAATTTATGATGATAAGAAACATTAGGAATGGTTTATTGCCATGCTCTTTCTGCATTTGTGTGGGCCTATGAATCAGCAGAATATTGATTCTTAGGTCGAAGCTCTGGAAGTTTCTATGAAACTCGAAGCTACGCCCAAAGTAAATGAGCAATTCTGAACTCTGCAAATCCAAAATCAGTTGGATGAAATTCACTTGGAGATTCAGAACCTACAGAAATACCAAGGAAAGGAAGTTGGCGCAGATGTCTAGTTCATACGTTCTAAGGGTTCCATCCACACCAAATATCAATGTACTTTTTTCTCAAATTACATGCAAGCAGGGGGACCGAATCCAATGTGCCCTAGGAATTATACTAGGCCAAGTGGTACTCCCACACTATGGTGTGCTGATTGTAGGGTAGCTGGATGACATGATATAGACCATTTCCCTCGATTGGAAAGCTATGTGTCGAAGCTGAAGCAACAATGGTGCATGTTTTGCTCTTCAGTTTGTCACGATGAGCACCACTGCTGCACATTTGACCTAATGATGGACAATGCTAACCTCTATAGAGTACAGGATGACCCATCTTCACCAACATCCCCATCTGGACATGGGGTATCCCTAGTAAGACGAAGGGGACAGGGGAGAGGCGGAGGCATAGGTCAGGGAAGAGGACAATTAATCTACTATAACTATGGAGACACCGGACACTATGCACCCGTGATTAGAATCTGGATCAGGGGAAAAAATTAGCTCAAAATGAAAGTGCTTATAATTGCACCAAGCTAGTTCAAAGTGACCGACCCATCACAAGGAATATAACACAACTCGTTTTGTTGAAAACCAAGTTCAGATGAAGGAGTTATTGTCTGCTGATAGCCGTTCATAACATGAAATTTAAAAAAAAATATTATAGAATAGGTACAGCTGATGGCATGGTAGTCTAGCCAGCATGCCAAGAATCTACTTTATTTTTTAGTCTAATGGGACTATGACAAGTGTCACTGCGGGATTCACCAGTTTGGTTCGTGAAGGTAAAAATCACCCAATTTCCTCCGAAGTTGAATGTGGGTTCATGATTATTATGTGTTGTAATTTTTTTTTAATATATTAAAGTTGGATTAATATTATATATATAATTAATATTTAATGTGGTTTTTAAATAATCATATATTATATTAATTTATTTATATATATAAATATTAAATTTAAACTTTATATATTATTAAATATTTAAATTCCAAATAATTTAAATTAAAACCCAAAATTCGATTTCATTTCCACTAACCTAAGGCCCGTATACGATTTCAAATTATGGATTAAACGTTTGAAAACCTTATGGTATGTATTATAATGGTGGAGAAGATTAGTTTTTAAGGTTCATTGGCATATGGTGGATTAATATTATATTGGAATCGAACTTTTGTGCTAAGTTTTGCACTTTGAAAATCCGCATATGAATTATTATGGTGGATAAATTACAACGTCACATAATATAAAGTACGCAGACCATGGAAGTATTATAGTTTGGTGGCCTAAGTCCTAAGTTATGGTTTGAACAACACATTTTCAAATGTTTGGTATTCACTTCAAAAAAAAAAATTGAGGGGAGGGGTCAGGGCTCGACCCCATGACGTCCACTGGAGCACCTCCACCGTTGGGCAATGGGACCATTCCATTGAAAAATGATGCTCTGAGTTTCTATTTAAATGTAAATTATGCTCCAGTGACGAGAACGAAGGGGCCAACCCCTCAACATGAGACCATGGCCCGTGACCAATGCAGAGGGCTTCAAACATTAATGCACCATTAACGTTAACCAACAGTTAATACACACTTAACAATAATTAACACATGTTTATATGTTATTTAATATGTGGTTAGGTTGGCGGAGAGCGCCATTTTCGGCGGAGTTCCAGTTTTAGTGGGCCTAACTGGCAGTTAGCCAAATTTAGTGGTAGTTTTCTAGGCCAAAATTGAATGAGGCCTATCTTGGTCAATTTTCGACCAATTGTTTCTCAAGGATAGTCATTATTAGTAGATTCGCATGCTCTGATTCCATTGGAACAACTTGAAGTGGCAGTCGAGCTCATCTATAGGTGTTTTTGGCACGTTCAAGAATTTTGAAGTCAAGGACCACTGGGAGGGGAAGCCATGCCTGGATCAGGTAAAGGCCATTTTTAGTGAGTGAATAGTAAATTTTTGATGTATTTGATTCTACGAACACAGTGGTACAATTTATAAAGGTGCTGGAGTAAATCTAAAGGTGATTTTTTCACTTTGGAGATTAAACAAGCCCATGGCCACTAGTGTTGGAGGTTAATTCTAGAGGAGCTGGTAATCAAATTCAGAGATTGGATAGTCATTTTTGGGGGTTTCATATCTTTTAAAGCCAATGGAACAGTCATAAAATCCATTGGGGAATCAAAAATTCTTGTAATCATACTTCTAACTCATAATACCAATAGGGCCTAGTTCGTTAAAGCCAGTCCATGGATATGTATCCCAAGAGGTGTGAAATCCATCATCATCCATTGTGTTATGTGATTTCAGTGAGTTATTTTACTGCATTTCATTTTATGTTTATGAGTTTTAAAAATATAATTAACTCATAATTACGTCATCAAAGACACATGAAACTTGAGAAATTTACCCCTTCACAAATGGTTACATGAAACTATCCTTAAACACATTTTTAATACTGATGAGGGAGCTTGCATAGCAATAACAAGTTTGTCGATATTCATATCAATGCAACTGATCAAACCCTGCACGAAAATCTTGTAGGTACTCTAGATAATTTGATCATGTAACTGGAGGTTGTCCTGTTTTAATGGCTATAATGCAGGAAAAGAAACATCATACACCTAAGAAAACATACAAATGGTTAAAACTATACTGCGCGATGATGATCCAAGTGTAAACATAGTTACATGAAGTGGTGTTGCCATAGGAGGAGATGAGGGAAAGAAGGTTGATGCAGAGCCATTGATCAGAAAGGCCTCTAACAAGAAGGAAGGACTCAACATGCAGAAGGAAAAGGAGACTTTTATTGAAGCCAAGAAGGATTTTGTTGCTACAGGGGCGTCGCCATCAAATTGTATCATGGAATCAAAGATCGATGATGAATTCAAACCACTCCTACAAGCCTTAATTAAGTTATTGCACAATCAGAAAGTAGTAGACAATATTCAAGCCTTGATAGGCAGTTGCGCACACAAAGAAGTGCCTCGAACTAAGACTAAGGTCGTGAACAAGATCTATAAGAAAAAAAAGAGAATTGGTAGGGAGATGTGCACAACTGTGAAAATTGGAGAGTATGAGATTTATCAGGTCATCTTGGACTTAGTATCTGATGCAAATTTTCTACCTAAGCAGACTTGGTAGAAAATGGGAGAACCAAAGATGGAATGCTCCACTATTCAGCTATGCATGGCCAATCAACAGAAGATCATTCCACTTGGAAGACTTCCACAGGTTCTAGTAGACATTGCTGGAGTAAAGGTATGCATATATTTTGAAGTGATACAAATTATGGATGATGTAGACCCCTACCCTATGCTACTAGGGTTGGATTGGGCCATCGATATGGGACATATCGTCAACATAAATCATAGAAGCATGATCTTTGAGAATTATGATATGCGGGTAATAGTGCCACTGGAGTAGGCAAAAGGAGAAATATATACAGAGTGAGTGCGTGAAAGAGATGATGTAGACCATATATACAAGCCATTACATGGGATGAAGATTGGATCAACCCTACAACTGATGGAATGCTGAATTGGGAGAACGATAGTTAGTGTTTCTGATATTCAAATGGGGAGATATAGAATTGGCAGAATCGGTTGCATGATATTTATGTGATGCACTGCCTCAAGACCACTAAAAAATTTCAATGCATCTCTTAAGTTGTAAGAGAAATACCCTATTTTGATGGTTCTGGCAGTGTCGTAGTATTTCTGGAAGAATTGGAAGAGGATGCCCTGAAGGAAAAAACCTGGAATGAATGGGTTCATATGTTTGTTCACTCATTGGGACTGGTACCTACTACTTGGTATCTAGAAATGGAGCTGCACTGAGGGACGCACCATCGTATTACAATTACTGATGATTTCCCATCAACCTTTGGCTTGGTTGGGGGATCAGAGGGATTGGATGACGCTCTGCAGGATATAGAAGCTCTTGTCTTTGATGACTCCCGTCCTCGAAGAGAATGTGTTGCACCAACAAGGGACACATAGATGCAATATATTTTCAATTTTAGGAACTTGTTAGTAGAGGATAATGAAGATGATCCAAGAAATATCAAAATCCCTGAGTATGAAGGGGAGCACATAGTTGTCGGGCCCTCATTAGGAATGGTAGATGTGACTAAACCTATAACGTTAAAGGAATTCAACATTGGGATATAAGAACAACCCAATTTGGCCAAAATCGAGGATTAATGTGATGATGACACAGTAGAGAAGGTTGCGTAACTGCTAACAAAGTATCAGGACCTGTTTCCTAAAATTTCTCTTATCTCAAAGGAAGTAGGAGACCTAGGCATTATAAAGATCACTTTGAAACCAGATGTGTGCCCTGTCAAGTAGCAAACATACTGATTAAATACAAAGTATAAGCAAAAAGTAAAAGAGGAATTAGAAAATATGGTGGTTGCAGGTGTTAGCACTAAATATGTTAATGGTGTAATCGCCATTATATCAATGTTTTCAATTTTTTTCTAATGTCCTTATCCATGTCGAAGTTTGAGTCATTTTCAATAAAGGTAAAAAAGAGTCTCAAAATCAAGGTAATTTTAACTGAATAGGTGTCATTAGTGTTTTAGGTTCATAAAATAAGTTAAAATAACTATTTTAACTTATGTTAGTGTCAAAGGCTATTAGTCATTTGGGTAATAAAGTCACAACCACTCTATCAGGGATAATAGATACCTCTGTTTTGATTTCATTGTCAACATAGTGATGTAATGGAGGGAATCTATTTCTCTAAATTGAAAGTCATATTACTCACACAGAAAAAAGAGTTGTTATTTCTTCAGGGACCTATTCATAGTGGTAACTCAGTGAAAGGAACAACTATTTTGATAGGATTTTGGTTATCTTAATTCAGAGGTAAAGACAGTTATTCTTCAAGCATAGAGGAGCATCAGAGAATATTTTAAAATAAAGGACCATTCATGTTTGAAGATCATTGAATACCCCTATGCTATAAACATGATTATCATTTTAAGTAATATTAATTATTGTTTTACCTAGGAGGATTATTATTATTGAATGGTTAATTTACCTATGCATCTTACCTATAGCTACCTCACTTAAGTCAAGTAGAAATCATAGTATGAGGTATTAGTCATTTAATGATTTTTTGGAGTGTTAAGCCTAGTGGGATGACTTGGTGCTTGTTTTTTAATTATTTCAAATCATGATGTTAGTCCCTTCCATGATTACAAGCGTTAAATCAGAGGAGAGAGATCAGTGTTCACTCAACCAAATTCCTCTGTGCAGGCTAAAGGTAAACAAAAGTCATTCCTCCAGCAAGAAGTTTTAGTTTTTCAAAGCAGGAGAAACAAGGCTTCATGGAAGGTTTTGCAACTAGAATTGAACAACTGTGTTTGTGAGTAGTATAGCTATTGGAAGAATGGGGAAAGGTGGCAATGTAAATATGTTAGAGCCAACAAATACAAGATTCGTTGATGCTAGGGCGAAACTATAGTTCAAATCCGTTGGTTGGTATAAAACTCTACAAAAATTTTGTGGGGAGAATGTGGCTTTAGCTCAGGCTTTTTCCCGAGAGCTTCGATCGTGGAAAGTTCAAGCTAGGAAGCAAGACATTCAACATCTCTGAGGCCATCATAGCTTGTGGTACCCAAACCTCTGCAACTGGTGAACACTGGTTTAAAAAAAAAATGCTGCCCTCAGAAGTAAGTCTCTACCTTAATCCTGAACATGTTAATGTTAAGTGGAATCCAACTGTACACATTTCTTGTTTTAAGGCCAAGTGGTAGCATGTGATCACCACAATCCAAAAATACATTACATGCGAGGGTAGGTTTTCCTCTGTCCATTGTTATCAGTTAATATTTCTTGCTCACATTTCAGGAGATAAACCTATAAACCTACCCTATTTTCCATATAAATCTCTTCTCAAGATGTCCCTAAAGCTATAGAAAATCCCTAATTACTCTTTGCACAATTTGTATCATAGGGGCTGATTAAAATTCTAATTTTTTGTCATCTTAGAAAGAATAAAACTACTTGGGATAATTTTATGAGAGAGGAATGGTTCAGTAGCATAAATTCCAGGAGAAGGGTAGGGAGGCCCAAGAAAAGAGACACCTATGAGAAAACTAGTGCAGATTCTATTTCACACACTTCACCACCTAAATTTGTATATTCATCAGTCTTCTACCAAGATAGCTCTCCCTCCATCTCACTTAAAAGGCCAACCAGAAGCTCAATTACGAAGCCTGCAAATCCTATACCTATGCCAGAAATGCCACTAGTTAATGAAGCTAATGTTAGTAGTTCACCTAGGGAACCTAAAACCCTAAGGTATTTCATGGAAGAATACAAGAAGAAACTGCAACAGAAAAATGTTGTGTCTACTAAAAAGTCTATGTCAAAGGACAAGGAGAAAATAGCCTCCTCTTTGAGGAGCATACATAAGAAGAAGCTCTTCATGGCAGAAGAACTAGTGGAATTCAACCCTAGACTTCTAGCATCTAAGCCAATTTTTCCACCAGTGGAAGTCAACCCTGGTGTGAAAAATTTAAGGAATGTCCCTAAAACATCTCTTCAAGCACAACCAAGTAGTGTTACATATCTCACAGGGTCCACTCTCTCATAGGTTTTACTTTCTCTTAAGAAAGGAAAACATTAAATTTTAGTGTCCATCATAGAAGAAGAGCCCACTTTGGCCAAGTTAGTTTCTTCCATTGGCTCTTCAGTCAAGAAGAGAAAGAAAATTGTGATACACTATTATTCCTCCTATGAAGAAAAAAGTGACCCTAAGTACACAGAATCAGAAGATGTGGAAGGAGAATCAAGTAGATTCATGCATGGAGGTAAGATGTCCAAATTCATCCTAAATCCCTATATCAAGAGACCTCATACCAGGCCCAAAAATAAACTCAAGTTGATTGGAAAGTTGATTTCCAACCCTACATTAAGAGATGAAATTATCAACATTAGGGAGAGCCCAGAAGACAAAATCAAAAAGAAGAAAAAGACTCACTCAAAGAGCCAAGCACAGAGAAAGAGGTCAAATAAGAGGGTGAATAAAGCAGAGGCCATCAGGATTTTTGCCTCTATTCTAGACCTCTCATGAATAAAGGAACAAGGCTGCCTTGGAGAAACTTTTTTGGGCTAATGTTTCATGTTTTTGGATATAGCTACTTTTTCTGCGAAGGAGAAATTTTTCTGAATATTAGCATATGATGAAAAGGAACTAATTTTTGGTTTGCTATCATGATGGTGACATCAAAACAGGTGAAGTGGAGGAGTTTTCAGTTGCAATGGATGCTGCCATGTGTCATGTATCAAGTCTCCTTCAAAATTCTAGGGTTCTATTTTGCACGTTTAAAGGAGAAAAACCACATGTCACACTCATTGTTTTTACACTCTTTGTGATGATTGGTTGCACCAGAACATAAGAGTGGTATTAAAATAGACTGCCACCTCATACAACCACTTCAGATTGTTAGACTTCATGATGTTTATATTATTTTTAATATAGCACTTTGTATTTAAGTTTAGGAATAAGCCTCATCTCTTGCACAAGATTGTAATAACTTTTGGAACATATTTTCTTCTTTTGTGGAGATGACAGTATCATATTTTTGTATATGTATGCCAAACTGATATGAATTAAAGGTTCATGGTTTTAGAATCTTGACTCATATGATCAATACTCTTTTTAGTGAATGAAATGGAAAGATACTCCTGAGGACTTATTCCCAATCTGTTTTGTGTATTTTCAATTTTACTTGTGTTCCCATATCTTATTTTCTTCAGTTCCAGTTTGCAAATCTTTCATGTTGTTATGTGTTTTTATCAGTCTCTTGGCATGTCCATGTGTTTTTCAATTTTTGTTAGTCTCACAAAGTGAGCCTTCTTGGTAAAATATACATGATAACAATAGAAAGAGCATCACTCATGACAATTATCTTTCATAATATTTCAGTGAGAATATTGTAGGACTAGAAATAGCTTTCTCTTGATGAAATGTTGCTAAGATGCTACTTGTGTTAATTTCTACTAAATGCAATAGATTTATGCTTTTCAGAACTATTGTGTCTTCTCTCATTTTTCATTTTATTCTCCTCATATACTACAAACTCACTCTTTTCTATTACATTAGACTCCAATACCCTCATTAGTAGAACTGTGGATTTGACTGAAATCTCTTTTCAGCGAATGCGAGTTTAAACCACCTACCAATCTCATAAATCAAATAATTAAATTTCCTTAGATTTTAGGATGTGTCTGGTCAGGTGCTTGCTGCAGTCCAAGTGTTGATTCCAACGCCGACATCTCTTGGTGCGTCTACCAGGAGACAAAGGCCTTGAAACAAAGTATTCTCTTGATGTCTCTTGTTTTGAATTGTTGAATTTTAATTCCTAATGGTGAATAAGAATTGATGACTTGAAGAAGACTACAAATTTCATTCACATGGCGACTCCACAGAGAGGAAAATGGGTTTCAAGACCTCCACCTACAAAGAGAAATCAGAGATCACCTATTGTGACCCCAGTTGCAGACCTAGAGAAGGTCATTAAAGATGAAAAAGGAAAACATAGATCAGTTGAGGTTGCATCTAAGTTAGTGAAGAAGGTACACAAAAAATACATTCCAAAGAAAAATGTACCCTCATCTACTTTAGAATCAAAATAAGTTGCATTTTTCAAAGATATTGCTGAAAAATCTAAAATTGAAATTGCTTCCCTAGAAGATAAAGTAGATGTTGTTAACCTAAGCTCAGCTAAATGTTTTTCTCATTCCTCAATTGGTAAATATGAAATTAGTGAATGTGAAGTAAGTGTTATTTTAGTCAAAGAGTAAAAAATAGATTTATTAGGTGTCAATAAGGAAACAAAGGATTTTGTGCTAACTGAAGGGGAGTTAGAGCAATTATTGGAAATTGCACCTTTCCTTGATAGGGATGTTTTGACTGAAGAAGATTTCAAGACTTTTTAAATTTCCTACAAACTCATCCTAAATACTAGTCTTTCATCACTCCTGAGCAAGAATAATTTCCTTTGTAAATAAATCTAGTTGTTGGGTCATCCTCTTCTCATCCAATAGAAGAGAGTGTTCCTGAAGGCCTCACATTCAACTTATTTGACTTCCTAGCTCAGGAAAATAAAGTTGAATTAACCTCATCCCCTCAAGAGACAAATTTTGGATCCGATCCTTCTGTAGAAGGTGAAGTGAACACATCTCTTTGAGAATCCATTATTTTCAGTACCCAAGCCTGAAGAATCAGCTCAATATTTCCAATTTTTTTCTGTCCTAAATCAGATTCAGAATCCACAAATTGTAATTCCTATTTCCAAAAAAACTACATCAAACGGTCATCTATCAACTGTACATCAACAAGATATGGCTTAGTATTCCCTTACAAGGATGCAATAGATATTGGTTGAAAGATATGCACCACTTGCTCTTCCTCAACCTTTGCATCCACTTCCTCAAGGAGATTACTTGAAATATCTTACAAAATATATTGTGGAGGAAGAAGGAGTTTCTGCTGAGGAAAATTTAGTGGCTTTTTATAGTTATGTCGACAATCAGAATGTTTAACATGAATATGTATGTTCAAGACTCTTTGTTCAGAGCTTGGATGGTGAAGCTCGTAAATGGTTTAGAAGTCTACAACCAAACTCAATAATAGAAATTGACTAAATGGAGGAAATAATTTTGAAGAAATGGGGTGATAATAAAGACTATGTTTATAATCTTACAGAATTTAGAACTCTGAAGAAGAAACTAGATGAATCATTGGATGATTTTACCAAGAGGTTTAATAAATTTATCAAAAAATTCCTAAAGAAATTAAGTCTCCTGAGACTACAGCTATAATAATTTTTGAAAATTCTCTAGATTCTAAGTTTTATTTATGGCTAAGGGCCGAGAAAGCACAAACATTGATGGATATTCAAGAGGCTACAATATGATTTTACCAAGAGGTTTAATAAATTTATCAAAAAATTCCTAAAGAAATTAAGTCTCCTGAGACTACAGCTATAATAAATTTTGAAAATTCTCTAGATTCTAAGTTTTCTTTATGGCTAAGGGCCGAGAAAGCACAAACATTGATGGATATTCAAGAGGCTACAATTGGTGTGCAATCTAATCTCATGGCCTCTAACAAATTGAAAATGGAGGAATAAAAGGTAGGAGAAGAAAAAAAGAAGATGAAAGAAGACAAAAACTTATTCTTCTAAGTCTCTTACAGCAGAAGAAAAGATCGATCAAATGTCCAATTTGATCAAGGAAATTTCCTCTAAGATGAATAAGTTAGAGCTATAAAATAAACCAGCTGCCAGAGCCAATAGAAATCAGGCTCCCTTCAGGAGGCCTTTTTAACCTCAAAAAATCCTACATCACCCAAGGAGGAATGCTGATGATCAAAACATTCAACCTTGTTTGAATAATTTTGCTGAAGAAGAGCAACAAGAACATGAAGAAGAAAAATGAAGAAATAAACCTTGTAGGAGAAGCCTCACAGTCAACTTGTTTGACTTTGCAAGAATATGAAGACTAGTCAAGGATTTATTTGTTTTCAGATAATGAGAATGCCTAAATTTATGCACAAAATGATAAAAAACAGCAAGAACCTCAAAATAGAAATTATCCTTTGAAGTCTAAAGGCTCTTTTCAGCAACCTCAATGGAAATCAGGTTCAGAGAAACAAACTACCAAGCAGAAGGACAAGTTTAATGAGGTTCCTCCACTTAAAAATTATGCCCCAATTGTCAAAATAACTACAGAAAATAAGGAATTAGTTCCAACTTATTTTAGTTTCAAATCTGAATTGAATAAAATCAAAATTCTGGTCCCACTTCTAGAATTGTTGAAAAATCCATCATATAAAGGGTCTTTTAAAATTCTACTACAACTACCTCTCGCTCTCGATTCAACCAACCTTGTGTATGAACATCCCACTTATCCATGCTGTCATGTCCAAGACCAAAATCATGACAACCCACCACCTTTCTATCTGTCACTCAATATATATGACAAATTGCTGCATAATTGTCTGTTAGATTCTGGGGCTTCTCACAATCTCATGCCAAGGAAAGTGATGGATGAATTGGGATTAGAGATCACCAAGCAATACCATGACCTCTACACCCTTGATTCCAGAAAATTCAAGTGCCTAGGAGTAATTAAGGACTTGTTTTTTTCTCTTACCCAACTACCTATGAAAATCTTAGTGATGGACATTGTAGTTGTAGACATTCCTTCTAGATTTGGGATGCTACTTTCCAGATCTTGGTCTAAAAATTTGGGAGGTACCCTTTAGATATACATGTCATATGCTACCATCCTAGCATTTGGAGGGGAATTCAGAAGTATGTAAAGTGAAACCCAAATGGCCTACATCATTAGTGAACAACATAATCCTTCAAACCATCCCATATATGCTGAAGAAAAGGAATTGGGGTCATCAATACTACACCTTGCTGCTGATGATAACAATTTACAACCTGAAATAAGTGAAAAACAACACTTTCAAGGTACAAATGAGCAGCATTTAGAGGGAGGACAGATCTGGAAGTTGTACTTTGATGGAGCCTCATCAAGAGAGGGATCGGGAGCTGGTGTAGTCCTCTTTTCTCCCACTTAGAAAAAAGTAACTATATCATATAAACTGTAATTTTCTACCACTAACAACACTGCTAAATATGAGGCACTTGTGCTAGGTATGAAGGCAGCGAAATATTTGGGCGCGGAGCAGCTAATTTCTTTTGGTGATTTAGAGTTGGTGATAAAGAAGGTGAGAAACAACTACCAAGTAAAAAATTCCAAGTTGAAAAATTATATAAATGAAGTCTCAGACTTTATTGAGCATTATTTTTCAACATTTGATATAAATTTTTTCACTAGAGAGGAAAATCAAATGGCTGATTCACTAGCTATTGCTACTAGAAATTTCAAATTTCCTCTAGATGTCAAGGCAGCCTATGATGTTCTAATAAAAAAGAAGCCTTCAATTCTTGATAGCATCAAATACTAGCAAGTATTTGAGGATGAAAAGGAAATTTAGAAATTTTTAGAGTGTGTTTAAGAGTTTGTAGATATACAAATTAATGATGAGCAGGACATTATTGAAATTCAAAATATAAGGCCTTTTAAGAAAACCATGTCTGGGAAGAACATTAGAGATCTGAAAACTAACTATATTCCGAAAGGCCCAATTCCTTTGGAAAGATTGTTTGACAATAATGATGTTTTTCTCAAGCCTGAAAGTAAATTTGATGGGGAGAGTACAATAGAATGTAACATTGGCACAGAAGATCAACCAAAATTAGTGAAAGTCTCCAAATTCCTTTCTCTTGAAACCAGAACAAAATATATCAAGCTTCTGAAAGAATTTGTTGATATTTTTTCATGGTCTTATGGTGAGCTGAAAACTTATCAAAGAAGCATAATGGAGCACAAGATTCCTTTGAAATCATATGCAAAGCCTGTAGCACAAAAAATCAGACATGTCAATCCCATGTTGCTCCCAATCATTGAGAAAGAAATCATAAAATTATGGGAAGAAAAAAAAATTATGCCTTTGAGATTTTCTAACTAGGTAGCTAATATAGTCTCTATTTAGAAAAGGAATGGAGAGATAAGAACTTGTGTTGATTTTCGCAACCTGAACCGGTGTTCATTAAAAGATAACTATCCACTGCCCAAGACAGATTATATTTGCAGAACGTTGTACGATCCAAAATGTTGTCAATGATTGATGGCTTTTTCAGGCTATAATCAGTTCACAGGCAAGACATAGGAAATACAAAATTTACCACACCCTGGGGTACATTCATGTACAAAAAAATTCCATTTGGTCTGATGAATGCAGACACAACTTTTCAGCAGGCAATAGATATTTCCTTTGCGGGAGAAAAAGACAGATTTGTAGTCATCTATTTGGATGACATCACATTCTATTCAAAATCTGATGAAGACCATTTGAAACATTTGAAACAAGTTTTTGAGAAATGCAGAAAACTTGGTTTGTCCTTGAACCCAAAAAGTCATCCTTTGTTGTCCAAGAAGGGAAATTATTGGGACATCGGTAACAGCAAGTGGCATATGTATTGATCTGGAAAGAGTATAAGCTATTTAGAATATTGGTTTGCCAATAAATAAAAAATAATTGTAGTCGTTTTTAGGGAAAATCAATTTTTTGAGGCTTTTTGTTCCTAACTTTGCAACACTGATCAAACACATAAATGTCTTGCTGAAAAATGATGTAGAGTTTAAATGGAAAGATGAAGCAAAGAATTATTTTTTAGCAATCAAGTCTTCCTTGACTGAAGCTCCAGTTTCGATTAGTCCTGATTTTGAAAAATATTTTTTGATTTTTTCTTATGCTTCATAAGAAAAAATTGTAGTTGTCTTGCTATAGAAGAACAAATAAGGTTTAGAGTAGCCTATTTCATTTTTCATTCGTGCTTTAAGGGATGTTGAATTAAAGTACAGTCTGACTGAAAAAAAAGCATATGCACTAGTTAAGGCTTGAAGTATTTTCGAGTTTATGTGCTGCATTAAAAATAGTTTCTTTTGTTCCCAATATCATTGTAAAAAATGTGTTGCTGCAGCTAGATACATATACTAGAAGGGGACGACGACTCACAAAAATTTTGGAATTTGATATTGAGATCAGGCCAACTAAGTTGATAAAAGGTCAAGGCTTGGCTCTCTTGATGGCTAAATCTAATTGCAAGGCTTTAAATCTGAATGTAGAGGAAACTGAAGAAGAAGATGGAGAAGGTATTTCTAATTATCCTAAAATATTTCATTAATATTAGTACAAGAATATAGTATACCTTTTGGTAAATTTCAACTATCCACCTGAAATGGAGAAGTAAAAAAGGAGGGATTTTAAATTGAGAGCAGTGACTTATTTCATTTTGGAAGACCATCTTTACTGGAAAGACCCTGTTGGAGTCTTATTAATATGTGTAGATGAAGCTTAATCTCAAGAGATTATGACAAAGATACATGCAGGAGTGTGTGGAGGGCATTTATATTGGAAAGCCACTGCAAAAAAAATCTTATATTCTAGATTGGCACCTAGCACATGCATTTAACACAAGACAATAACATTAAATCATAAAAACCATGCATATCCATTATGTGTGGTATAGAATTTTTTAGAGTCCATCAACTCTGATACATATGACATGCCCATAACATGTTAAAAAAAATCAAAACTGGGGGGCACCACTTGCCCCTACAAATAATCACTATCTGGAGGATGTCGAGCCAATGGCTCTGCTCCTACAAATCATAGATTGTGCATCCCCTGTCCAGCCATCACCATGCTCCACATGACCCCTCGCCACTCCAAGGGTAGACCAATGCATGGATCTATGTACTGGTCATCCAAGTCTTGCTATCTGCACTCCAAAATACCGATCAGAAGCCTCTAACATCTACGACGAATGTCCTCTAGGAGGGCCACTGCATCCTCATTTTGCAGTGCTTTCGATCCACTAGGTCCTGTAACTCCTGATACTGCAGGTCGTCCCATATACCAGGCCAGTTTTACTAGTGTTGTATATGCATACCAGAAGTGAAAGAATCAATACCATATACAATATTCTGGAACTTTACAATGCACATAAAATATTAACAACTTGTCACTTAACATCAGGCCCCCATACTCGACCAGGCAGTAGTGGCAAGTTTGGGTCCCCATGATAACTCATCCCACTATAGGGATAGTCATCTATGTACAATGGAATATGATCCCAATGAGCAAATAACTCGGGTCGTAACACTTGTCCAACCACCCCACCTCCCCCTCTGCACAGTACTCTCCCCCACAAGCACATCCTCAGCTTCTTTGGGCCCCCATGCTGGATCTGTATGCGAGGTCGAAGTGTCAAGATCTTCTCAAAGAAGAACGAGCACAACACTATGCCATATGCACAGTCATGGTTCACTTGTCGCTTGCATAGCGAAAACTGTCGTTTCACCAATAAAAACATCATTTGGGCCTACCCATAGTAGGTCCCACTCAACACACTCTCAACAAGCATCATCTAACCCCCAGTGATGTAGTGGAGTGCCTGGTTCCCGAGGATCTGCAGCACCTTGTGGCCACAACACGGGTCTCTAACCTCTCTAGATCCTAGATCGGTATTTGTGTCCCCTTCACATGGAGACCTAGTCAACAATGGAACTCTACAAACTCCATTATGTTCCACCCTTGCGGAAACACTAGCTAAGTATTCCCCACCATACCAAGTGCTGGGAGGCTAGTCAGGAAATATATATCCTGGACCGTCAACTCAATCTGGTGCCCTTGCACTATAAATACCTCATGGTCCGGATCCCAATAACTGACAATCCAGGCCAACAAGGGCTCCCTAGCTCTCATCAAAGGCTTCTCCACAAACTTCAGAACCCCAAACCTAGCCAATGCACTGCAGACACCATGATCCTACCAGATCTCTGACCGTAATGTGTCCAGGTCTCTCTCTCTCTCCTGTTGATCCAAAATTATACCATATCTGCACAAAATCATCATATTTTTCAATGTACAGAAAGGAAATACTGCATTCAAACATAAAAACCCAGCTCTCAGCCAAAAAACAACACAAAATCCCCTCTCTATCAGGTCGCACTTTTCAAGAAAAATCCTAGTACAGGTCACATTTTTCTGCCCAAAACCTGCTACCCAGGTTTCAAATATTGCCCCAAAAAGTGCAACCCAATCGTGAAGAGGAGCATCGATCTATTCCTGAGTTCTGGGTACCTAAGAAGAACTTTCAATCCACTGAAATGAAAGAGTAGGGTTAGACCTCTTACCTGCAACTGACAGATCTCGATTCCAACGGTTGGTTTGTCTGCTATACTCACCACGAGATTTAGGGCCTTCTCTCCTCTCTACATTCACCACATCTACACTTGCAAATGAGTGAATTTGGAGGGAAAATGCCTTATTAAAAGAGAAACCCCGGATTTTTCTTTCACATGCTGCGGCCAAACTGTAGCTCAGTTTGACAAACCATCTATACCATTAGAAAGCACTCACTGAGCTCTCAAATAGGTATTTGTTAGTTTTTTGTGATTTGATACTTCAACAGGACCCATTTTTTCCAAGAAGGGTCACTTCACCACTCCTAAAAATCAAATTGCTTCACTTGCAACACTTGTACTTGGGGCACCACTTGGCCTCCATACTTGTCCATGCTCATGTTGAATTTCGTCATAAGTAACCATCTTGTACTCATGTTTTTATGGTCCCTACTAGACCTTTTCTATGTGGCAGCATCATCGAGTCGCCCTTGTTTAGAGCATCCGAGTTGAGTCATAATCACATTAAGGGAGTCTATCTTGAGTCTTTTTGTATCCCGCTATAGTCCTCCATCCTTCATTTCTTGGTTCCTCTCTCGTGTCACACATTATGGCCTTCAGTTCTACTGTCCCCTATCCCCTTTGATATTGTGTCAATTGCTGCCAGGTCATCCATGCCCTTTATGCTCTAACAAGGGAAGTTGTTCGTTTGCTACTCGGTACCCTCCATTTCATCATCATCCCTAGTGTCAGTCTATTAGTCGCTCTACTATTTTCTCTCGTGCCTTAGTTGAGGACCCCTTATGCCTCACCTATGGCAGAACTCCTTATGTCGACATCAGTTCATTCATTCCATAAGACATGTCTAGAGGGCATTGTACCTTGGTTCCAACTTCCACTCTTGCTCAATGCCTCGGATCAGGCAAAGGGAATCCTTATCGCCCTTTGACTTCATTGTTTCTCAACTCTAGCTCCTTATGGCATGATCGAGATCCATATACTTGATGGTTCAGTGATGTAGCAGATTGTACCAGTGATTCCTGGGTGTGTGAGAGATGTTTCAGACCTCATGAGGGGGTGGCCCTTCAGGTAACCCCCCATGTGCCTGGATGACCTCTTCATTACAGCCTTTGATGCAGCTCCACATATTTGATGGTTTTGGCCTCAACTGCATGCAACTCCTTTTAGTTTTCATGTATCATTCATATTTTCAGATGCCTCTCCTATTTACAGGGCCTCTTTGGTTGTACTTATATCTCGTGTACTCAGATATTATTGTATAAGTCCAGGATGTTATCCCAAGCATAGTATGTATGTGAGATCCATTATCATGTTTTCATCTGGCTCATGTTTATGCCAACATGTACTATATATTTTAGTCCCTTGTTTACTGGATGCATTATTATTTGTACTTTGTCTCAGCAAGCATAGGTATGCCTTCCCCGTCGCCTATAGCATAGGTACTCACTCATAAAATAGACTTGTTGCACCTGTAAGTCTCACCTCCTTAGGGTCTTGTCCTCTAGCACTTTTATCTACCTTATATTCGCTCTCTCTGACTTCCCCTTAGGTGTCTGGTGATTGAGTTCTTACAACATATTTTGGTCATACGATTAGCTCCTAACGCTCGCATGCTAGGGGGCAATTTGTTACACCATTTTTTGGTCATCTAACCTATTACTATTAGATGGACCAAAGTACACCATGTAAGACCAATTTTGCCCTAAGTAAAATTGCTTTCACTATGAAAAATAACTTAGTAATCCATATTTATTAAGTTGTTTATGGTCTAAACAGGAAACCCCATGAGGAAATATTGAATAAATCCTCATTTGTTTGGTTATCCTCAAGGAATAATTAGTTAAACAAAATTTTAATTAATATTCCTGGTCACATTTAACCCAAAACAGGAAAATTAATTTGATAAATCATTATTTATCTTATTATTTTCTAGGAATAATTATTTAAACCTTATTTAAATAATATTCCTTGTTAAATTTGACTAAATCATTTATAAATAATTGAATAAATCACTATTTATTTAATTATTACTCAACCACATCCTTAAAATAAGAAATAAATCATTTATTTATTTATTATTTACAGATAAAGTGATTTGACCAAATTCAAATTCTTTTTCCCTCCAACAAATATAATAAAATATTCCGTAAAAGTTGGATCTAGGTTTGGTTAATCATATTTTAATTATGCATCAATATCTAGACTAAATAAACATTTTATTATAAATAGAAGGGTTTTTCCATTCAATCACTACCTTTTGTTGCGTAAAGATCACTCTAGATATATACTTTTGGTCTGACTTTGATCCTCCATCATTGTCATATTTTGCTACCATTTTTCTTGTGAGCTCCCTTTGAGTTCCATTTTTTGTCTGGTTTTTCTACACCATCAAGAGAGATATATCTTAGAGCTGAATTTCGGAGGACATACAAGAACCCATCCCATTGAGGGGGACTGGTAACATCTTTCTATGTTCCCTTCCCAGGTGTCAAAAATACAAAAATTCTTTAAAAATATTCTTGTCTTGTCTATTAGATGCATGGAGAAACTCTTTCTTTTATTTACTGCATAATGTATTTTACTGCACAGATCTGGATTTTGTATCATTTATCTTGGTCAACTAACTACAGATCTAAAGAAATTAACATCCATCTTTGATGTTAGGGTTGTTTTTTATGCACAACTAAAGTGGACTTTTTTCGTACGCTTGCGATTAGAATTCATCCTAACATAAAGTGTGTTGCATGCACTCTCATCTTCTATTGTGGTTACTAGGTCTTCTATTTTCTTTGATTTTACAAAACCCCTTGGAATTTTATATGCTCCTTAAATATTCTAGACTAAGATTCATATTCTTGGAGATAGTCACAAAGAGTATCCTCCTTTGGTGTGTCTCCTTCCTCTTCTTCTCTTGCTAAGAATGTCATAATTGTACCATGTTGTAGATCTGATGGTGTAGCTAAATTCTCACACCCATAATGTGAAAAACCTGGAGCTTTCTTTATGTATAAGTCCTCTTGGAGAATCTCTATATCTCTCCATCCTCATTTCTTTGATGTCATTGTTAATGCCCTGCATAGTTTGAAGAAGAAGTCTTGGGAACTCCTTCCATTTCATTTATCCTAATAATGGAGTTTTTTCTTCATCTCTTATGCAAATCTTCTCCTTTATAGGAGAAGCCTCTTTAGATGACATAATGGCTGAAGTACACAGGCTGAGCCAATATTATGCTCTAATACCACTGTAATATCCCAAATTGATAGAGCAGCCATATAGCACATAACATTGGAAATATGCAGAAATATCAATAGATAAAAACATGATACAACCATAGAGCCATTCCATTATTTTTATTAACATAAAATGAGTACAAGACCTTGAGGAAAAGGTCACTCAAGGTTGGGAAAACAAACCTCCCATGAAATGGTACATCAAAATATGAAATGATGCTAATACATGAAATGTCATAATGTTATAATTGTGTTGTCTATGAGAGAGTAGCATCAATTGGAAAATTGATATATATATATATATATATATATATATATATATATATATATATATATATATATGTTGATACAAGGCTCCAAAAGTGCCGAGAATAGAGATCTAAGCTCCAAAACATATTTCCAAGACAACCCAGAAAAGGTTTCCGGGAATACCCAAAATACAACAATAGCAAGATATGTCCCTAGGTTTGAATAACCACTACAATTAGAATGTTTATAGGAGGTGGCTGATCTGATATATGAAATGGATGATCCTCCTCCAATAGATATCCTAAATGAAGGGTTGATCCCCTCACAGAAAATCCAACTCCTCCAACTAGGGTACTAAACCCCCTGATGCAACTACTCTCTGAAATAACGTAGTCCTTGAAGGAAACTGCGTTGTAGCTGATGGTAGCTACTTAGCATAATTATAGATGATGAAATGAAGCTATAAGAACTTCCTCACAAGATTTCCAGATGAAAGGCTACACCCTATGTTAGCCACCTATAAAAATTTTCATATCAAATGGTGGCTAAATCATTTTTTGAGACTTCAAGAGACACGTTTTATTGCTAAAAATGTTATCTCTTGAAGACTCATGAAGACATCATGCCCTTTTTTTAATATTCACTACTGTTTCCCTCTTAATTATGAAAATTTGTTGCTTTCATGATGAAAAGACTGCTGCAAAAATCCCCATTTTCCCCTCATTTTAACCCTCTTCTCACTTCAATTAACCTCCATGTTTACCCCTTTATTCCCCATGAAATTCCTTCATTTTTCATGTATTCCCTCCTTCCCCTTCATAAAGACCCCTTTATAAGGTTTAAAACTCATTTTTAAACCCTGCCGAAACCCCCAAATCCATTGACAAACTTTGAAAAAATCATAAAAAATCACTTTTTACATTATGGACCTAAGCCCCTTTGGGCTAAGTCCTAAACCACTTCCCCACATATGTCCACGCCCTAGAACCAGGCGCTAGACCCATCAGGCGTTTATCGCATCGGAAATAATTGGAGCGTGCAAGTCTATTTGTTTCATTGAAACCTCTCATGCGATTGACCCTTTTATACATAACCCCCGATCCCTTTGACGCTTCACAAAACCAAAGGCCCGCAATCGGGCGCTTTAAACTTGTGAATAAACCTTTCTCGATTGTATTCTTCCTTTGTAAATTCATAAAACCCACTTTTCCTATGTTTGTATTAAACCCGCCTATTCAATGATTTTTAATGAAAAGGACTATCGATCTAAAAAGCCGATCGACGGTCAACAGGTTCTCACATCAAAGATTTTCTAAATCGGTAGATTGAAAAGGCCCTCACCTTTTGTTTCGATGCGATTGGTCCCTTTCGTGCATATAACCCCAGTCCCTTTCACTTTTTCATATATCCAAAGGCCCCGCAGTCAGGCACCAAACCTTATATATAACCCACTCTGATGCAATAAAACCTTTGTATTTCATAAAAAATATGTTTTTTATGTTTTACACTAAGCCCGTCGTTCATTGGTCAGAGCTCTTCTCCACTGCTGATCCTAGACCAATCTAACGGCCAGTGCAATCTGGCGTCAGAAGTTTTCCATTAGCACATTTTTATATTTTATTCACCACCTTCGATTGGTTTCCTCCCGATTCATTTCCCACCATCAATCGGATCTGCAGATCGATGGTCCGCAGCCAATCGCATCGGCACTCCCCTGTCCATTACCCCCGACGATCGTGAAAGCTCCGATTACATCTGCGCCATCCACATGTCAAGATCCAATGGCCCAGATTGCACCCCTCAACCTTTGTTAAAAACATGAAGCCCTGCTTTATAAGGTTGTTTGAGGAGATCTTAGCCATTGATCCCTACGGATCAACGACCCATATTAACCCTTTCTCTGCCCCGTGTATTATTTCATTTTAAACCCAGATTCGTTCTCCACCATTGATCCCTTACATCTAACGGCCAAGATTAATCATGACAGGCCCAACTCCCGTGGGTCCTGCCTTCCTCCAAATTTGATCTTAGCCATCCAATCTTTGATCCAACAGCTCAGATTAAAACCACCCAACCTTCTTCCGCCCGTGCATTTTATTGATATCGCGCTCACTCCCCACCGTCCGATCTAAGAACCCAGATCTAACAGTTGATGCGCGTTTTCACGTAAATTTAAGCGTGAAGGATAATTCTCCAAGGGCTACACGGTATAAGTGGTTTTTAATGGCCACATGTCGGCCAGGAATGCATATCACGTTCAAAAAGGTGAAACCACCTTTTTCCCATTATGCTGCGCGATACTGCCGATTTCTCAAGACGAAACCACTTTCCCCTGTTTTCATTGCTTTCTATTATGTTCCTCCTCCGCCGTTGATCTCTGCAGATCAACAGTCCTAGATCATTTTCGCGTTGTTTCATCGCCCTTCGCCATACACCAAGGGCCTTCAACGAGCAATCTCCGCCGTTGATCTTGGGGTCCAATCTGATCTGACGACCCACGATCATCCAAAAACCCCAATTTTCTTTCCTGTGCATTTTACCTCCACCAAAGGAATTTTCCCCCATTTCCATTGTATTTATTCTATTTTCATGAAAAGTGGCCCTTCTTCATTGTATTAACTTGGTTGATCTCGACATTTGATCAACACAGATCAACGGTTCGGACTTAATCTCCCATCATTTGATTCCAATCACCTCCATTTGATCTCTGCGCGTAATCTCCAACGTTGGATGCACTCATCCAACGGCCATGCTCTAATCCCAACCTTTGAAGCCGTCTAACCCAAATATACGCAGGATTTTCTAATTTTTATTGTTTTATGCAGGTTTTAAAGGTTTTTCAAATGATTTTAAAAGAAAAACTGAAAGCCGAGGATGATGATCCTCCTAATCTTCATTCATTAAAGAATATCCATCTGCGGGGTTTAATATCACGTTTCACCAGTGCATCATGAGCATTGATGCCATAAGAACCCTCTGCACACCTACACATCAACAAGACACAAAGAATTAAAACAAATCAAAGAGTATCAGTGTTGAAGACCCAATCGAACCAGAGATGAAGAATTAAATATTAATTACACAGTTTGGGTGGATTACAGCTAAGATTGACAATCAAAAGCCTAATCCAATAAATTAAACACAGTTGAAGAGAAAAAGAGAGAATTAGGCCTAATTAAGCCTAACACATAGAAATCAGATCAAATTAACAATGTTTAAGGAAAAATCAAAAATATCTATTGGTCAGAGAAAGCCTCCACTGCCACATCAGAGGCTAATTGATTCCTCTCAGCTACCTATTGCCACCTGTAACCTCAAAGCATTCAACAAAGTCTGAGTAATGACCAGAATAGAGGATATTTTCCTCAATACAACCGAACAATTATTCCAAGCCAAATAGAGTTATTACAAGATGACACAGAACCTTAAAGTCAACAAAAGCTTCCGAGCAAGCTTAAAATTTAATGTAAACCAATGAATACAGAGGAAATATTTGTAAAATTCTCCATTGAGCCCCTCAAAGGCCGAGAAGCATTAAATGTATTAATTGAACTCAGAAAATGTTTTCTCTCTTTCGACCTCCTCATCCTTCTATAAAAATTATTCAGGAGCTCATTGTAAAGGGTTGGTTGCAGAACTTTGAAATATACTTGTGCTCGAAACTCCTACATGTAAATAGTGTTCAGAGGCTCTTGAAGCTCTGTTTGTGATCTAATAAGTTAGGCTGAGAAGTGAAGATGATTGTTGAACTGAAACATTGGACTTGAAGATGTAACTGGTTTGACATCAATATACAAGTTGTTTCTTGGGATCCTGGTCTATAACATTGGTGAAGTGCTTCTTTCTTTGTTATTGTTTTTCCTCTCATGTATGTCATTTTTTCCATTATTCTCTAATAAAGAACAACAAGCATAGATTTAGGATTTACTGTTTACAGTACCCTTCTCTGACTGATAAGCTTTATCTCAATGTTTTCCTCTAAATTGTTTATTTAAGAATTATTCAATACAGTTTAATCAGTTAGGAATGTTGGCGTTCCCTCGTCCTACTGTTTTCTTTAAACATTATTCTTGAATTTTATTTTAATTATTTTCTTATTAAAGTTAGACTAGAAAAGTGATGGTGTGCCCTGTTTTCTAGCTTCTTCCCCCAAAGGTAATTCTGAAAGTTTCCCTAAGTGTATGCTGAAAGTAGTCGAGATTTAAAAGTGTCTTAACTGATCTTAGGTTGCATTTTGTTTTTCTTATCTATTTTCATCCTTTTTGACAGTAATTATGTGGATTACTAGATTGTTTGTCTCTTGAGTTATCTTTAATACAAGCTTGTCCAAAGAGGTTTACGGTGAGCCCTGCCCTTTGGTTGGTTTTAAAAAATTTCTTAAAAGGATTTTTCTTGTTTGGACAGACTTTGAATCCTAGTTGAAATTATTATCTGTTTCCACCCCTCCAACACTTTTATTGTTCCATTCCATCATTTTTATCTCAGAGATATTGTAATATAGATGACTTGCCCCTTGGACCACTCTTGAATTGTTGCACAATTAAAACCCTTTTATGACTCCATAGCCCAATGGACTAAAAACCAGCGTTATATCTATCTTTTAGCGAAAGCTTGTTCCGATTGCTTGCAACTTCACACCTTTGGAAAATTTTTCATTTAGAACTTTCCACTCAACTAATAATCATGCTCAACCATCCAAAAACAAACAAAACCCTTGTTCTTAATAACTAGCCTAATATCATACCCAACAGCTTTAAAGATAAATCCGTCTTTGCACTTATTGGAGAGATCCCTCTCCAGATTCAGGAGGGCTAGATCCTAGAATCCCAAAGTGGTTCAAGTGTTCTCCTTGCATTTTTGGTCTTACTAATCTGCTGAAATTATAGGGAGCTAACATTTCTGGTGACTCCGCTGGGGACTTTCTAAGTTAATGACAATCTAAGCACACCTTAGGACTCTGGAAAACCCCTGTCTCAAGAACATTTGGTATATTAGCCAGTTGAGCCACCAGAAACTAACATTTCTGGCGACTCCGCTGGGGAAATTTGAGTGTTTTTTAGCATAGGTACCTTTAAGACCTCAGGAAACCCTTGATTCAAGAACATTATGCAGTGAGTAAAAGTAGCCCTCTTCAAGCACTACCAAGCAAACAGTAATCATGATGAAGCTTATTTGAATCAGTTACAAACTAAGGAAACCTTAGGATTCTCATAAAGACTTTATCAAACCTTGAAGAATCAGCTAGCTTAGCCATAAGAGTAGACTGTATTTGTCTCATAACCGTAGTTAAGTGTTGAAATAGATTTAGGATACTCTTAGAACCCATAAGGACTGAAAAATAACTTAGAAAACCCAGAAATATTTCAGATTTGTATCAAATAAACATGGTGGTGGACCATAAAACCTTTTACCTCCAAAAGAGCTAAAAACTTCCACTTGGCGACTCCACAATCCTAAAAATACCTTAAGACTCCACTGGGAAGAACCATTATCATCATAACATCATTTAAACTCAGTAAGAGGATTTTAGGATTAAAATTTTCTTGTTTAAAAGATCAGTTAACCTCTTAAATATTTTCATATATGGTTAAACTTTTCTTGTTTAGTTGGGTCTGAAAAAAATAACATAGTGGCTCCTAGAAATATTTTTACTAGAGCCTACCCTGACCCAAACCCACCTAAGATAGTTGATAACCCCGAAAGTATCCTTAGGAAGTCTCCTAAGATTAAATTTTCAACTGTTTTCATATCATCCTTGAGAGCTAATTCAGTTCCTGAAAATCTTGCAGCTCTACAACAATCACAAGTTGACATAAGAAATCCATTTAGAACTAGGTCACTTGATGATTTAGATCAGCTAGATTCAGAGTTTTCACTTTCATCCCCAGAACAAAGTGAACATATTGGTAGTAGCGAAACAACACCACTTGATTTTCATTTCCTTCATAATTTAGGTGTCTCTCATCCAAGATCAGCTCAGCAATCTATTCCTGGTCCATCCACATCTGCTCATCCTACATCCACTGTCCAAACCACTCCACTCCATCCCACTTTCCCTCTTGTTAATCCACCTCTTCTAAATCCACCTCCACCTCTTATCACGACAGCATGGTATACCCCGTTGGTCCTTCCTTTGCCCTTAGTCAATCTTCCATAGGACTATCAGTCCAAAATACCATTTTCTGATGCTAGTAATGCTACTACTGCTTCACAACAAGTGGATAAGATAAATGACTACTTTGACAGAAATAAAATTGATGATGAATCTGTCAAGCTTAGACTATTTTCTTAGAGTTTAGGGGGAGAAGTAAGAAAATGGTTCAAAGGATTAGCCCTCCATAGTATAAATGATCTTCAAGGCTTCCATCAGACATTCTTAAACAAATGGGAAGTGAGGAAAAACCCTCTTCAAATACTTTCTAATTATAAAAATCTCCAAACAAACGCAAGGGAAAGTGTACAAACCTATCACACTAGATTTAACAGTGTGTATAATGCCCTTCCCCCAGACCTAAAACCTCCACAAGGCTCAACATTAAACAATTTTCTTGAAGGGTTTGACCCTGAAATGGCCTATCAGCTGAGAGAGAGAGAGAGATCATTTAACCCTTGAAGATATGCAAAAAGGAGCTCTTTCTGTGGAAATTAACTTGATGGAGAAAAGAGCAAGAATGAAGAATGAGAAGAGAGTGTCCTTTAGAGAGGAATCTACACCTTCCACATCCAGCTCAAAGATGGAAAGAATGATGGAGGAGATGATGAAAAATATGAGCATACTTGAGAGAGCTCAAGCTAGTCAAAACCAAACAGCTCCTCAAAATAGAAATCATAACCAAAATCAGAATTTTAGAAGAAACCAGCCTCAAAAAATACCAAGGGAGGATGATAAATAGATCACCCCTCCTTTCCATCAAAACTATGTAGGTGAGGTTGAAGAAACATTAGACCAAACAGAGGAGGATGAAATCAATATGTTTGGAGTAGATAATGATGACTTTGAAGTTCATTATGATAGAAAACAAGGTCTATATACACACTATGATGATAAAAGAGATGATGATGAAGGTTATTATCAAGACATGGAAAATGTTGTCATAGAGCCTAAAAAATAATATGACCTTAGAAGCAAGAAGAATCTAGAAACTCCCAACAACAAAACCTCTGACAAATATTCACAAAACAACACTGCAAATAAACCCAAAATTGTAAAACAAAAAGACAAGACAGTGGCTGTAAATTCTGATTGAAAAAAAGAGAAAGTCACTCAAAACAATGAAAAACAAAGTGCAGACCTTATTAGTACTAGCACCTTAGCTAGTACTCCTGTTAAAACAATTTTTTCAAATGTAAATAAAACAAATCAGCAAACTGACTTCGCTGATAGAGTGGCAATTAACAAGGCTGAAACAAGCACTTCAAAGAATCAGATGCCTTTTAGTTTGGAGCAGGAAATTTCCAGAATTAAAATCTCTATTCCCCTTACTGAGTTAGTTTCCCAAAATGTATATAGAACCCAAATTTTGAAGGCTTTAAACATAGAGGAGAATAATGACACAATCAATATGAACGATGACCAGCCACAGCTCATTTTTGGTCCTATGATTGAAGGTAGATATCAAGAGGGACTTGTTCCTCCTTTTTATGTTAGTTTAAACGTTCATGACAAGATTTTTCACAACGCTATGCATGATTCAGGGGCCTCTCACAATTTAATGCCCAAAGCTGTAATCGAGAGCCTGGGTCTTGAAATCACCCAACTTTACAAAGACCTTTACTCCTTTGACTCAAGCAGAGTGAAATGTTTAGGATTAATCAAATACCTCTGTGTTAACTTAGCATAAATCCCAGCCAAATGTTTAGTCATGGATATTGTTGTGGCTGATGTGCCCCCAAAGTATGGAATGCTATTATCAAGATCTTGGGGGGATAAGTTTCAAGGAACTATGCAGATGGACATGACCTATGCAACCATCCCTGTTTTCAATTAGACAAGGAGACTTTACAGGGAGTCCCATATGCAGTACATGGTTACTAGCCAAGACAGACCACAAAAATCTCCTTTGTAATCTCTAAATACAGGCCTTGATTCTTTTATCATTTTCAACAATGAAACATTTAGTGAACAATTCAATTTAACTGAATTAATGGCCGATAGAGAGGAGGAGGTAGACACCATAGAAATTTCAAAAAAGTTTTTTGAACCTGTGAATAATAGAAAACAACACACAGGACTTGAGCTACAAATCATGCACTCATTTATTTTAAACCTTTACAGTTAAGAAAATGCTCCTCAACATAGTAAAAAAATTGAGGAATAAAAAAAAATTCAACTAAGTGCTGACATTCAAGAACAGTCTGAAAGTACGTTAGTTGAAGAGGATAGTCAAACTAAAGAACCCGAAGCTAGTCCTTTGTGGAGTATGAACTTTGATGGGTCCTACACTAGGAGCAATGTTGGTGTAGGGGTTTGGATACGCAACACTGAAAACAACCACACAGAAAGCCTTTCTTGTAGATTAAACTTTTAGTGTTTGAATAACATAGTGGAGTATGAATCCCTTCTTTTAGGCTTACATTTGTTAAAAAAGTTAGGAGCCAAACGAATTAAAGTGCATGGGGATTCAGAGTTAATTATTAGGCAAGTAAATGGGGAATACAATAAAAATCACCCCAGACTAGAGCCTATCGAAACGATGTCATGAATTTGCTAAAAAATTTTGAGGAATCCCAATTGATTTTTTTCCCAAGAAGAAAGAATAACATGGCCCACAATTTTGCCTTTGCTGCTAGAACATGTTTAACGCCATATGAAACCAAATAATTTACAACTTAGATTAAATTCAGACCAGCTGTCCCTGATAACGAGAAATATTGGCAAGCGTTTGACGGAGACAAACAAATAGAAGACTTCATGCAGTTCAGAAATGAATTTGAACTACCTAGTTCGAATTCAGACTATGAAACTGACTGCCCTAGTGAAGAAAAATTTCTTGATGAAGAAGGAAAGTCTCCTAAGCTTGCTGATGTAAATCTCTTGTCTAGAAAACTTGAAAGCACAACGGAAATGATTGCAGAGTTAGAAATATAGGACTTAGAAACCTTGCAGTCTAACGATCGAAGTTTGCCAAAGGGTCTGGCCCCTTTAGAAGGGTTGTTTGATTTCAACAATGTGGCCAGGAAGCCAAAACTGGAACCTATAGAGACTGAAGTTGGAGAGTGTAATATAGGTAGTGAACAGAAACCAATGATGATCAAACTGTCTAAGACTTTACCGGCTCACATTAAACTCAAATACATAGAGTTGTTTAAACAATTTTTTGATGTTTTCGCATGGAGTTATGGATCTCAAATCCTATGACACTGAAATAATTCAGCACAAAATCCCTCTCAAGAAAACCAAAAGCTATTTAAACAAAAAATGTGTAGAATAAACCCTATTCAGTTACCTTTGGTTGAGAAGGAGATCAAGAAAATGTATAAAGCTGGTATCATTGTCCCTATTAGATATTCTGAGTGGGTGTCTAATCTAGTGTTAGTCAGGAAGAAAACAGGAGAGATTAGGCTTTGTATAGACTTTAGAGACTTAAAAAAAGCTTCACTCAAGGACAAATACCCTTTACCCAAGATGGACCATATTTTACAAAGGGTAGTTGGTTCAAAAAGAGTTTCTTTGCTTGATGGCTATTTAGGATACAATCAGATTTTAGTTCATCCTGATGATCAATTAAAGACAGCGTTTACTACACCTTGGGGCACTTTCATGTACGTGAAAAATCCATTTGGTCTAATGAATGTTGGAGCTACTTTTCAGAGAGTTATGGACATAGAATTCTCAGAAGAATTAGGCTACTTCATCATTATTTACCTTGATGATGTTACTGTATTTTCAAAGATATATGAAGAGCATTTAGAACATTTGAGAAAAGTATTCGAGAAATGCAGAAAGTTTGGGATATCTTTAAACCCTAAGAAAACACTTTTCGGTCTCTAAGAAGGTAAAATTCTTGGGCACATTATTTCAGAAGAGGGTATAAAGATAGACCGAAAAAAGATTGAGGCCATATTGCAAATCTCTCATCCTTGAAACACCAAGGAACTCCAATCTTTCATTGGAAAGATTAATTTCTTGAGAAGTTTCATACCCAACTTGGCTGAGCTCCTTAGAAACATTACAAACATGCTCAGAAAGGAGCAAGGAGTTAAATGGACCTTGGAAACAAAGAATTCCTTTGAGCTGGTGAAACAAGTGTTAACCAAAACACCAGTTCTAATCAGTCCTGATTTTTCAAAAGATTTTTATATTTTTTCATTTGCATCAGAACATACAATAGCTGCTGTCATTTTATAGAAAAATCCACAAGGACAAGAGCAGCCTATTGCATTCTTTAGCAAGGCATTGAGGGATGCTCCCTTGAAGTACAGCATTATGGAAAAGTAGGCTTTTTCTTTGGTCAAAGCTTTAAAAGACTTCAGAGTATACATCCTTCACTCACACATCATTGCCTCTATTCCAAATTCAGTTGTGAAAGACATTCTAACACAGGACCCAGATGGAAAGAGAGGTAAGTGGATAGGTGTTATACTTGAATATGATTTAGAGATCAAGCCCACTAAACTCATCAAAGGCCAAGGTCTAGCTAGATTAATGGCTGAATCAAAGTTTGAAGTTCTTGATATAAATATGATAAATCCTTTAGATGAACAAGAGGAACTCACAACCCCCAGTGTTGAAGACCATTTTATGAATTCCTCTTGGTATGCCAATATTCTATATGTTTTTCTTAATTTGAATACACCCCTTGGTTTATCAAAAACAAAGGCAAGGTTTTTAAAGTTAAAAGTTGTAAACTACTGAATTATAGATAAATGTATTTATTGGAAAAATGCAAGTGGAATATCGCTTAAATGTTTGCCTGAGTTTGATGCAGAGAAGGTTAAGCACGAATTCCATGAAGGATAATGTGGAGGCCACCTCTACTGGAAGACAACAGCCAACAAAATCCTAAGGGCTGGTTACTATTGGCCCACACTCTTCCTAGATGTACACAAGCTAATAATTTCTTGTCATAAATGCCAACTTTTTGAAGCCAAAAGAAATTTGCTACCCTTACCTCTACATCCAATCACTGTTGAAGCTCCTTTTCAACAGTGGAGACTTGACTTCATAGGAGAAATCCATCCACCATCATCTGCCCAACATAAATGGATTCTCACTGCAACAGACTACTTCACCAAATGGATAGAAGCTATCCCTTCTAGGCAAGCAAATGACTCTGTCATCATAAAATTCATTGAGACTCACATCCTCTCTAGATTTGGCTAACCTAGGAAGATCATCATTGATAATGCTGCAACATTCGGATCCAAGAAGATGGTTGAATTCTATCACAAATATCAGATTACATTGGGCCATTCTACTTCTTATTACCCTCAAGGTAATGGGCTAGTAGAATCCTCAAACAAGATTTTGGTGAACATAATCAAGAAGCTGTTGGAGGAAAACAAGAAGTATTGGCACACTAAGCTAGTCCATGCACTTTGGCCTGACAGACTGACATTGAAGAAATCTATTGGGATGTCACCCTACCAGCTTGTGTATGGTACAGATGCAATTTTTCCTACCAGCCTTGGTGTACCAGTTATGAAGTTGATTCAAGAGGTTCAATCTGAAGAAAATGACATGATCAGAAGAATAAATCAAACCATTCACCTTCAGCAAACTAGAGAGGATGTTTACAACAAAGCATTACAAAATAAAGAGAGCATCAAGAAGTTTTTTGACAGAAGAACAAAGGCCAACAATTTCAATATTGGGGACAAAGTGTTAAAGTGTGATTCAAGGAGAGAAGACAAGGGCTAGCATGGGAAATCTGAAAACTTATGGCTTGGCCCTTACCTCATTCATTCTTCTGCTGGTAACAATGCCTTTTTCTTGTAGGAGTTGAATGGAGTTGAACTGTTTGGGGGTCATGTCAATGGAAGGATGCTCAAACATTACTTCTCTTGATCCTATCATGTTTTGAAAGCCTTTTTATCTTTGCTATCATTATAAATATTTCATCTATCATTGCATTCAAAGTTAGAAAAATAAAAAATACAAAAACAATAGAAGAAAGAAAAGAGGGCAGATTGTAAAAACAATAAAGGTACAGCCCCATACCAAAAAAGAGAAACAAATTCTGAAAGTGTGCAAGCTAAAATGCCACTCCTGAAAACACACTCCTAGTTAGTCATACAACCTAATCATGACTAATTAGTTTTAAATTTACTGCTGATAGGTTAGTGAATTCGATTTTCCAAACAGCTTAATCTTGGCTTATCAGTTAGGTAAATTAGGCTAGAAATTAAAGGTTCAAACAAGCTCAAAATCTGAACGAGAGTTTCCAAAACGAGAATAGCTCACAACTGTTTAAAATTTATGAGTTAAAAACATAAGTAAATTGGTTCTAATCAGCTAAAAATCTGAACCAGATAAACAAGAAAAAACAACTCGAATAAACTCAAAAAACAGATCTAAAGAAAGAGAAGGTCGTGCTTGGAACTTTCAGATCTTAAGCCTTCCATTTTGATTTAATTTTCTGCAAAATAACATCTATGTGCAGCTTGTTTTCCATGCCATAGATCAGCAACAAGTTAAACTGTTCAATCCTAACTTGTATGCTTTTTAATTTCTGTTTTAGATATTAGTGAATAAAAATTTGTTAGACTGTTTAATACTAACAGATTAGTAGATTAGGTAGAGAAGCATATGAACTCAACTGTTTAATCTGAGTTCATGGAGAAATAAGGAGTAGAATTAGATTTTTTTTTTTCTTTCAAAAGAATAAAATGTTATAAAAGAGTTTTCCAATCCAAGTGCACTTTGAAAGAAGAAAAAATGTTAGATCAGTAGGATTGGGTAGGTAGAAAGCTTGTGTTGATAAAGTTTCATTGTTTTTTCATGGCTGCTAATATTTTCAGAGAAAAATAAGATCATCCAAGTGAAGGAGAAAGCAGCCCAATGGATGAGGCACTGATAAACCCCCCAGAGAATGCAAGTCTAAAGTTCTTGATGCCTTCAAGAAGACACCATCCCCAAGTGGAGCCACTATTAGCCACCTATAAAATTTGTCATATCAAATGGTGGCTAAATCATTTTTTGAGCCTTCAAGAAACAAGTTTTATTGCTAAAAATGTTATCTCTTGAAGACACATGAAGACGTCATGCCCTTTTTTTAATATTCATTGCTATTTCCCTCTTAATTATGAAAATCTGCTATTTTCATGATGAAAATACTGTTGCAAAAATCCCCATTTTTCCCTCATTTTAACCCTCTTCTCACTTCAATTAACCTCCATTTTTACCCCTTTATTCCAAATGAAATTCATTCATTTTTCATGTATTCCCTCCTTCCCCTTCATAAAGGCCCCTTTATAAGGTTTAAAACTCATTTTTAAACCTTGCCGAAACCTCCAAATCCATTGAAAAACTTTGAAAAAATCATAAAAAATCACTTTTTACATTATGGACCTAAACCCCCTTGGGCTAAGTCCTAAACCACTTCCCCACATATGCCCATGCCCTAGAACCAGGCGCTAGACCCATCAGGAATTTATCACATCAGAAATAATCAGAGCGCGCAAGTCTATTTGTTTCGTTGAAACCTCTTATGCGATTGACCCTTTTATACATAACCCTCGATCCCTCTGCCACTTCACAAAACCAAAGGCCTGTAATCGGGCACTTAAAACTTGTGAATAAATCTTTCCCATTCGTATTCTTCCTTTTTAAATTCATAAAACCCTCTTTTCCTATGTTTGTATTAAACCCGCCTTTTCAGTGGTTTTTAATGAAAAGGACCATCGATCTAAAAATCCGATCGACGATCAACAAGATCTCGCATAAGAGATTTTGTAAATGGGTAGATTGAAAAGGCCCTCAACTTTTGTTCCGATGCGATTGACCCCTTTCGTGCATATAACCCTGATCCCTTTTACTTGCTCATATATCCAAAGGCACTGCAATCGGGTGCCAAACCTTATATATAACCAGCCCCGATGCAATAAAAATTTTTTATTTCATAAAAAATATGTTTTTTATGTTTTACACTAAGCCTGTCGTTCATTGGTCAGAGCTCTTCTCCATCGTTGATCTTGGATCAATCTAACGGCCAGCACAATCTCACGTTGGAAGTTTTCCATTGGCGCATTTTTATATTTTATTCACCACCTCCAATTGGTTGCCTCCTGATTCATTTCCCACCATCGATCTGATCTTTAGATCGACGGTCCACAACCAATCACATCGGCGCTCCCCTGTCCATTACCCCTGAAGATCGTGAAAGCTCCGATTACATATGGGCCATCCACGTGTTAAGATCCGACGGCCCAGATTGCACCCCTTGACCTTTGTTAAAAACATGAAGCCTTGCTTTATAAGGTTGCTTGAGGAGATCTCAGCCGTTGATCCCTACGGATCAATGGCCCATATTAACCCTTTCTCTGCCCTGTGTATTATTTCATTTTAAACCCAGATTCATTCTCCATCATTGATCCTTTACATCTAACAACGCAGATTAATCACGATAGGCCTGACTCCTGTGGGTCCTGCCTTCCTCCAGATTTGATCTTATCCATCCAATATTTGATCCAACGGCTCAGATTAAAACCACTCAAATTGCTTCCGCCCATGCATCTTGTTGATATCTCGGTCACTCCCCACCATCCAATCTAAGAACCCCGATCTAAGGGTTGACGCGCGTTTTCACATAAATTTAAGCGCGAAGGATAATTTTCCAAGGGCTATGCGATATAAGTGGTTTTGAATGGCCACATGTCGGCCGGGAATGCATATCACATTAAAAAAGGTGAAACCACCTTTTTCCCATTATGCTGCGGGATACTGTCAGTTTCTCAAGCCGAAACCACTTTCCCCTGTTTTCACCGCTTTCTATCACGTTCCTCCTCCGACGTTGATCTATGTAGATCAATAGTCCCAGACCATTTTCGAGTTGTTTCATTGCCCTCCGCCATACACCAAGGGCCTTCAACGAGAAATCTCTGTCGTTGATCTCAGGGTCCAATCTGATCTGATGGCCCACGATCATCCAGAAACCCCAATTTTATTTCCCGTGCATTTTACCTCGGCCAAAGGATTTTTCCCTCATTTCCTTTGTATTTCTTCTATTTTCACGAAAATTGGCGCTTCTCCATTGTATTACCTTGGTTGATCTCGATCGTTGATCAACACAGATCAACAGTTCGGACTTAATCTCATATCATTTGATTCCAATCGCCTCCATTTGATCTCTGCATGCAATCTACACTGTTGGATGCACTCATCTAATGACCACAATCTAATCCCAACCTCTGAAACAGTCTGACCCAAATATATGTAGGATTTTCTAATTTTTATTGTTTTATGCAGGTTTTAAGGGTTTTTCAAATGATTTTACAAGAAAAAGTTAAATTCGAGGATGATGATCCTCCTGGTCTTCATTCATTAAAGAATATCCATCTGCGGGGTTCAATATCACATTTCACTAGTGCATCATGAGCACTTATGCCATAAGAACCCTCGACACACCTGCACATCAACAAGACACAAAGAATTAAAACAAATCAAAGAGTATCAGTGTTGAAGACCCAATCGAACCAGAGATGAAGAATTAAAGATTAATTACACAGTTTGGGTGGATTACGGCTAATATCGACAATCAAAATCCTAATCCACTAAATTAAACACAGTTTAAGAGAAAAAGAGAGAATTAGGCCTAATTAAGCCTAACACACAGAAATCATATCAAATTAACAGTGTTTAAGGAAAAATAAAAAATATCTATCGGTCAGAGAAAGCCTCCACCGCCACATCAGAGGCTAATTGATTCCTCTCAGCTACCTAATGCCACCTGTAGCCTCAAAGCATTCAACAGAGGTCGAGTAATGACCAGAACAGAGGATATTTTCCTCAATACAGCTGAACAATTATTCCAAGCCAAACAGAGTTATTACAAGATGACACAGAACCTTAAAGTCAACAAAAGCTTCCCAGCAAGCTTAAAATTTAATGTAAACCAAGTAATACAGAGGAAATATCTGTAAACTTCTCCATTGAGCCCCTCAAAGGCTGAGAAGCATTAACTATATTAATTGAACTTAGAAGATCTTTTCTCTCTTTCGACCTTCTCATCCTTCTATAAAATATTATTAAGGAGCTCATTGTAAAGGGTTGGTTGCAGAACTTTGAAATATACTTGTGCTCAAAAATCCTACATGTAAATAGTGTGCAGAGGCTCTTGAAGCTCTGTTTGTGATCTAATAAGTTAGGCTGAGAAGTGAAGATTATTGCTGAACTGAAACATTGGACTTGAAGATGTAACTAGTTTGACATCAATATACAAGTTGTTTCCTGGGATCCTGGTCTATATCAGTGGTGAAGTGCTTCTTTCTTTGTTATTGTTTTTCCTCTCATGTATGTCAATTTTTCCATTATTCCCTGATAAATAAAAACAATCATAGAGTTAGGATTTACTGTTTACAATACCCTTCTCTGACTGATAAGATTTATCTCAATGTTTTCCTCTAAATTGTTTATTTAAGAATGATTCAATACAGTTTAAGCAGTTAGGAATGCTGGCATTCCCTCGTCCTACTGTTTGCTTTAAAAATTATTCTTGAATGTTATTTTCATTATTTTCTTATTAAAGTTAGACTAGAAAAGTGATGGTGTTGTTTTGCTCAACTTAGTGTTCCTAAATTGAGTTCATTAATTGTCAACCAGGGCTAGTAAACTGCTGAAGTGTGGTGCACTATATGTGCCTAGGTATTTGTTTCTCACTACGTTGTGTTTAGTGTTTTATGATTTTTTTGGATTTATGGTTTTATGTTTGAAAAGGGAAAGAACTAAGTGCTGGTGAAAAGAAGCTATTAGTTATATTAAAACAGAACAAAGCCTAAACTATGGATGGCAAACAACAAATGCAAAGCTTGATAATGACTTCATTGCAAGGAAATAAATTACAACATAAGCTTGAACTTATCCAATTCATTCATTAAATATGTGTTAGAAGAGCTTGAGAAATGGAAAAGTTAAGTATAAATGAAGTTCTCCTAAATAAACAATCAACTTACAATAATATTTCTATTCTGAACTAACTTCTAATTCTGTTCTGCAACTCAATTTAGCACCACTAGGCCTCACTCAAAAGTTATAGATTTCTTTTTATAATAGTCTTTGAGAAAAGGATTATTTGTGAAATGGTAAAAAGGTTGCAAAATACTCCAGGCCTTAGACTGATACTAGCTTCTGTCCAGATGATTATGTGTTAATATGAGGTTGGAGCAAAAGAAGTTTTGTAAATAATGAAGACCGTGGTATCTAAATTTAACAACTAATACAATTTAAAATGCAATGGATAACAACTAAACTGGAATGCTAATACAGTGAGCTAAGACTAAACTAGAGTGCCATTATCAAACTTGAAATGTAGTGACAGAGCTGAACTAAATGCAATCAACCTCTGGAGTGTTATAACTAAATTAACATGCAGCTAGTCTATGGAATTCTACAGCCCATCTCATTCAATATGGATTATATTTTGGAAGAGTTTGTAAAAAAAAAGTTTGGCTGTATTATTCAATGCAATTGAACATAAACATAAGATTTGAAAGCAAATACAACTAGGATCTAAGATATCACAGTTGTTTCTTATTCATTGTTAATGATGTTTTGGAAGAGTTTGTAGGAGTAAGACCGACTATGACACTTAGTGTAAACAAGCATAAATAATAAAATTTGAAAGAAAATGCAACTAAAATCTACAACACCAAAGCTATGCTTTGTTCATTGTGACAATATTTTGGAATATTTTATAAGAGTAAGTCTAGATGTGATGATTAATGTAAACTAGTATGAATCATAAACTTCAGAAACTTGCTTAAGCTAGAAATGAAAAACAAGACTAAAATACTTATCTAAACCGTATGAACAAAGCTGCTCAGGTAGCAGGGGCCCTCTACCACCAGAGTAGCACGCAAAATATACTTCAAGATCAACTCAGTGCTTTCAATAAAGTGATACTTCTTGCATTAAAGGATAAATTTCTTCAAAACAGAGTATTTCGGATTTCTAAGATCTAGCAGACAAAAACAAAATCTAACCAACAGTTTCTCGGTCTCCAGAGTCATAGTTATAATGAAATTACATAACTACTTCTTGAGAAAAACAGGGATAAGTGTCTTTCCCACTTCTAATCGAATTAAAACTCTTATTGAAGGTCTCTTACTTTACTGCAGACAGCTGTAGAGTCCGTGTCCCGGTAGAATTCTACCTCTTGGTTTTGGTTTCCCACGTGCATAACCACCTGTAGAATTGTGCTCAGACTTTGTAGGGAGCAAGGAATGATGTGGATGAAGTCTGGAATTCCACCATATGCGTTTTTCTTTCAGACGACACCTGTAACCCATTAAAACACTAAAATAGTTGTGGAACGCGTGATCGGCTACGGAACATCTGTATTCTGTAGCTATTTTGCAGAAAATTATTAAAACATCAAAAACCATGAAAATACAATATGTTAATCAATTTCATGTAACCTTTAAGCAATACTAATCATTCTTCATTGATTTTAGGCTTATGAAGTGATAAAATAATGATGAAATGAAGTGAAGGTTTGTAAAAGAGAAGGCAATTTTAGGGCTCAACATACCCCCACTGCAAAACTATTGCATGTCCTCATGCAATTTCATCAAAAATTTATTCCATGTGCTCTGAAACCTCTGTTAGAACATCCAACTTTATCTTTCTGCTTTTTTTGGCCCTAATCTATTTTCTAATCTCTGTTAACTTTTCATAAATTAGTTCTTCATCTTCCTCTTGTATTGGAGTGTCAAGTTTATTTTCAATAACCATGTCAATTTTTCTTCTTCTACTCCATCCAAAGATTTGGCAAAAGATTTTGTAATCTCCTTATGGAAGCTATCAAATTTCTCTATAAAATTTAACCTCCCTGCTTGTTGTAGTAGCTCCTTGACTTGTGGATGTCCTTCCAAATACTTGACTCCAACTGGTTCTGTCCTGACAATTAGCCACATTCCTCCTCTGTTCAGATTATCTTCCTTTCAAAATTACTTTTCTATGCTTGAAGCTAGATTGAATACAGAGTCTAATGCTTTATTTTTGAAACTGTATCTCTGTGTCTGAAGATGGATTAGTTGAAGAATGATGCTTCACCCTCGGAATTACCTTTCTGCACTTAGAGATGGATTGGCTGCAAAGTGTAATGGAGGTGAATGGATGGAGGTAATTAACTATAAGGGAAAATGAAGTGGCTATGGATCTGATGGAGAATTTATGATGAACTTGTGGTGAAATAAGTGAATGATACAATCTTAAGGAGATGTGGAATAGTAGGTTGGAATGTTGGATAAGGGATATGGCCAAGATATGTTAATCAATTTGAATGATAGGTTGTTTTAGGAAACATATGATTATACACATTGTATCTATTTCATGTTTTAACTTTTTGCTATTAAAATAATTTTCACAATTTACCTCAGAATTTTTGACCTTGTTAATTGTTGTGCTTGATGTTGTTCCTTTGGTCCTCTTTTAGCATATTGGTCTTCAAAACAGAATCCTTCAATTTCCTGTAATCATCATCTCTTTGTAGGTTGTACAATTGTGTCAGAACTACTGAATAAGATGTGGCTGCAACATGCAATCTGTAAAAATAAATGAAGTATGACTATGGAATATGGATGTGAAATGTAATGGAGTGAAAGTGGAATAGGACTTGTGAAATGAAATGAAAATGGCGTGAGATGGAGTGAAAGTGGAGTGAGATGGAGTGGAATTGTAGAATGAAATGAATTTTGCAATTTCTCTCAAATGGTACATCAAACTTCCCTGAAAGTTTCTGAGGTTGTTACCAATATTATTATGCATATTCTCACAAAACATCTCTGCCATTGGTTGCATGGATCTCCCAAAAAATGAGAAATGGATGTAGGTGAAAGTGGCTAATTTCTTGAATAATACACACTAAAATTTTCTGAAATTTTTTGTGTTTATTCACCCTTCCTCAATGCATTTTCCATAAAAATTTCAGGGCCAACGGATGCACGGTTTGAAAGTTATGATAAAATCAATTTCTGCCCTGTTTCACCCTTCATTCTGCCCAATGTTGCAACAAAAAAATACGCCACGAACTCATTTCAAGGCCGAATTGAGTGATTCAAAAGGGAAACTGTGTATTTTTACCTTCTCTACTACCACGTGCTTCCATAATTTCATTTTGATGAAGAAAAGGCACTGCTGTGCAAAAATACTGAAATCTGTCCTAATTTGTCCAAAATGCTGAAAAATGAAAATCTCCCTGAAAAAACCCATCTGAAATGCCCTTAAAATTAGTTTTTTTCCAAATTATGTTCACGTATTACTCAATTTATCATATTCTAAGAAAACCCAGAAGCTCAGAATTTTTTATTTCTGCTCCAATCTCTTGCAATATTTGCGCCAAAACTACCTCTGGAAAAAATTGCAAAAAACAAAAACAGGCTGCTACAGCAATGGCTGTAGAAACTGCCACTTTCCGTAGCTGTTGTTGAATTGACAAGAATATGAACATGCTGCTACAAGAAACTAACAAAATGTACTGCTGCAAGTTGTTGTTGATTCCATAAAACCATTAGTTTTCATCAAAGCCAACATTCATGGTACAATTCTTACCATGCGAATAAATGTGTCGAAGTCGAGCATGGGAACAAATCATTGGATTACCGATCAATAATGAAAATCATTAACCAATGCGAGACAACTCACCGATAATTTAAATGAGTGTCAAGGTACCTCAGTGCATCTTGACAGGGACGAATGAATGTGTCGAAGTCGAGTCGCCTGCAAGATTTGACAATCAAGAGACATTGTTGTATTCCCATTGTTATCAACGAGGAGGCTTGCCATTGATGAATGAAAGATCCAAGGCACTTCAAATGATCTCTAATCTTGATCCCAGATAAAGTGTTGAGGTCGATGGGACAAGATCTGTTGGAAGGTGGACCTTAAGGAATTCCACATCATCCAACTCGAGCATAGAACCAAAAATGATTTGAAGAACCATGAAAGATTGAAACCATCATGAAATTGCAGAACTTATTGTGAACTTTTCTCGCCAGTTGCCTGGTTTTCAAGCAAAGCTTATGTCCAATTGCGCCAGCAAGCTGGTTTTCACAATAGGCCTTGTTTTTTTCTTTACTCTTTTTTTCTTTTTTCTTTTTTTTTTTTTTTTTTTTTAATGTCCTACTCTACTTGAAAAAGAAAATCTTGTTCAAGTATATGAATGCTTCCAGTGGAACCATGTCTATAACAAGCTGATAGATAAACTCATATGTAGGTTTGAAAGATACTCTTTGATATGTACCTGTATATGAGATGCCAACTGTCTTGATTTAGATGATGTCAGAAGATATTGAATAATTGAGCATTGGGATCCGATGACTGACTTGAACCAAGATTCAATGTAATGTTGTCTTCCTTATCTTTCCTCTATCACGAAATGCAAGTCTTCGGAGATGTGATATTCATTCATAAAATCTGGTGATAGGCATGCATGAGACTTTTCAATCTCTAGTTCCAATAACTTCTCTTTATCAACAGACATCCATGATTCTTGGACCTTATCTGAGTCTTCTTCTTATTCTGGTTGTTTTTCTTCAATGATAGATGGTGAATCATTTTGCAATACCTCAAAATTGTAAGTTGATTGAGGTGTTTTATTGTTGGGGATATGAAATGGTTGTGGAGGTAGTGGAGTCGGAATGAATTTTTGGGGTGCTTGTGTGGATGATAATGGGAAAGGTTGAATTGAGGTCAAATGAGGGTGATATTGATGTTGTGGTGGAGGTGAATGGTATGAATAACTTTGATGATGGTATTGAGGATAGAGAGGGAAAGACTGAGGATATGGTGGATTTCCTTTATAGGGCCTTTGCCAACTTTGTTGCCAAGATTGGTTTTGAGGTTGGGATTGAGATGGCCAAGGTTTCCAAGGTTGGTTTTGAGGTTGGGATTGAGATGCCCAAGGTTGCCAAGGCAAGGGTGTTTTCCAATTACCTTGAGATTTTTGTGCATAACCTTGAAACTGTGCATAAGGATATTGCATCATATTGGGTTGATGAGGATGCCATAGTCCTCTTGGAGCTACATAAGAAAGTTGCTCTTGTGCTTGATTTGCTCCATTATCCTTCTGGTAAATTGCCTTCAACCCTGGTAATGATGGGCAATCTTCAGTAGTATGTGATCCTGCACAAATTTTACACATTTTAATGTTATCAAGTGGACATTCATGCAAAGCATATTTCTTTCTACATTTAGGGCAAAATATGAATGAAGCAACTTTTTGCTTGTTTTGCATTCTTAACATGTCAATTTGTTCATTTAAATTACCAAGAATGTTTAGAAAATTGTTAGGTTCAGTTTGACTTACCAATCTTGATGTTGACTTACTTACTCTTGCCATAAATGGATCTTGAAGGGATCTTACACACTTTGCTTTTCCTCTTGATATGTCCTTGCATAGCTCACAAATTTCTTGAAATGGAATTTGATAGACATCTCCTTTTCCCACAAGATTGAGAAGATCAATCCATTCATTCTTTATAGCATTTAGTAGGAGAGTTTTTAATGCATCTGATCCTAAATTATGCAATTTATATCTTTTGATATTATAAGTAAATCTCTCCACTAAATCTTCTAGGCTTTCATCCTCTTTTTGGTTCATCTTAAAGACTTCATTTCTAAGGTCATGGTGCATGAAATAACCTTTATATTTTTCCAAAAATACTCTTTTCATATCATCCCATGTCCCTATAGAATTTGTTCCTAAAGTCATGAACCATCTAAGAGCTCTATCCTTTAATGTTGCCGGAAACAAATTCAATTTTTGCATGTGCAATGAGTATCCATAAGATCTACAAATTATTTCAAATTCAAAAAGAAAGTTTTTCGGGTCTTCTGATCTCATACCTTTGAAGTTAGGAAGTACAGATGGATGGATGTTTTTCATTTGAACGTTGATATCAGTTTCTTGAATGGGAAATCCAAAAGGATCTTCCTCATTGTCATCATCTCCATCCATTTCTTCAACCTCCTTTGTCACCTATTCTTCTACCTGCAAAAATATGAATTCATGATGTGGATGTGTGGCTCTTACTGCACCACATGATATAGTGGGTGTGGTAGGTGATTGAAGTTTTTGTTTTTTTGTTTTTTTGTTTTGTTTTGTTTTTTTTTTTTTTTTGATGTAAGAAATAAGGTTACCTAGTTACACTTCCCCGGCAACAGTGCCAAAATGTTGTGCTCAAATTAGTGTTCCTAAATTGAGTTCATTAATTGTCAACCAATGCTAGTAAACTGCTGAAGTGTGGTGCACTATATGTGCCTAGGTATTTGTTTCTCACTACGTTGTGTTTAGTGTTTTATGATGTTTTTGGTTTTATGGTTTTATGTTTGAAAATGGAAAGAACTAAGTGCTATTGAAAAGAAGGTATTGGTTATATTAAAACAGAACAAAGCCTAAACTATGGATGGCAAACAACAAATGCAAAGCTTGATAATGACTTCATTACAAGGAAATAAATTACAACATAAGCTTGAACTTATCCAATTCATTCATTAAAGATGTGTTGGAAGAGCTTGAGAAATGGACAAGTTAAGTGTAAATGAAGTTCTCCTAAATAAACAATCAACTTACAATAAGATTTCTATTCTGAACTAACTTCTAATTCTGTTCTACAACTCAATTTAGCACCACTAGGCCTCACTCAAAATTTATAGATTTCTTTTTATAATAGTCTTTGAGAAAAGGCTTATTTGTGAAATGGTAAAAAGGTTGCAAAATACTCCAGGCTTTAGACTGATACTAGCTTCTGTCCAGATGATTATGTGTCAATATGAGGTTGGAACAAAAGAAGTTTTGTAAATAATGAAGACCGTGGTATCTAAATTTAACAACTAATACAATTTAAAATGCAATGGATAAAAACTAAACTGGAATGCTAATACCGTGAGCTAAGACTAAACTAGAGTGCCATTATCAAACTTGAAATGTAGTGACAGTTGAACTAAATGCAATCAACCTCCGGATTGTTATAACTAAATTAACATGCAGCTAGTCTATGGAATTCTACAGCCCATCTCATTCAATATGAATGATATTTTGGAAGAGTTTGTAAAAAAAAAGTCTGGCTATATTATTCAATGAAATTGAACATAAACATAAGATTTGAAAGCAAATACAACTAGGATCTAAGATATCACAGTTGTTTCTTATTCATTGTTAATGATGTTTTGGAAGAGTTTGTAGGAGTAAGACCGGCTATGACACTTAGTGTAAACAAGCATAAATCATAAAATTCGAAAAGAAATGCAACTAAAATCTACAACACCACAGCTATGCCTTATTCATCGTGATGATATTTTGGAAGAGTTTATAAGAGTAAGTCTAGCTGTGATGATTAATGTAAACAAGTATGAAACATAAACTTCAGAAACTTGCTTAAGCTAGAAATGAAAAACGAGACTAAAATACTTATCTAAGTTGTATAAACAAAGCTGCTCAGGTAGCAGGGGCCCTCTACCACCGGAGTAGCACGCAAAATCTACTTCAAGATTGACTCAGCCTTTCAATAAAATGGTGCTTCTTTCATTAAAAGAGAAATTACTTCAAAACAGAGTGTTTTTGGACTTCTGAAATCTAGCAATCAAACACAAAATCCAACCAACGTTTCTCGGTCTCCCAAGTCACACTTATAATGAAATTACATAACTACCCTTGAGAAAAATAGGGATAAGTGTCTTTCCCACTTCTAATCGAATTAAAACTCTTATTGAAGGTCTCGTACTTTGCTGCAGACAGCTGTAGAGTCCGTGTCCCGGTAGAAGTCTACCTCTTGGTTTTGGTTTCCCACGTGCATAACCACCTGTAGAATTGTGCTCAAACTTTGTAGGGAGCAAGGAATGATGTGGATGAAGTCTGGAATTCGCCCATATGCGTTTTTATTTTAGACGACACTTGTAACCCATTCAAACACTAAAATAGCTGCGAAACGCGTGATTGGATACAGAACGTCTATATTCTGTAGCTATTTTGCACAAAATTATTAAAACAGCAAAAACCATGAAAATACAATATGTTAATCAATTTCATGTAACCTTTAAGCAATCCTAATCATTCTTCATTGATTTTAGGCTTATGAAGTGATAAAATAATGATGAAATGAAGTGAAGGTTTGTAAAAGAGAAGGCAATTCTAGGGCTCAACAGGTGTGCCCTGTTTTCTAGCTTCTTCCTCCAAAGGTAATTCTGAAAGTTTCCCTAAGTGTATGTTGAAAGCAGTCTAGATTTAAAAGTATCTTAACTGATCTTAGGTTGCATTTTGTTTTTCTTATCTATTTTCATCCTTTCTGAAAGTAATTATGCGGATTACTAGATTGTTTGTCTCTTGAGTTATCTTTTATACGAACTTGTCCAAAGGGGTTTATGGTGAGCCCTTCCCTTTGGTTGGTTTTAAACAGTTGCTCAAAAGGCTTTTTCTTGTTTGGACAAACTATAAATCCTAGTTGAAATTATTATCTGTTTCCACCCCTCCAACACTTTTATTGTTCCATTCCATCATTTTTATCTTAGAGATCTTGTGATATAGATGAATTTCCCCTTGGACCACTCTTGAATTTTTGCACAATTAAAACCCTTTTATGAATCCATAGCCGAATGGACTAAAAACCAACGTTATATCTATCTTGTAGCCAAAGCTTGTTCCGATTGCTTGCAACTTCACACCTTTGAAACTCTTTTCATTTAGGACTTTCCACTCAACTAATAATCATGCTCAACCATCCAAAAACAAACAAAAACCTTGTTCTTAATAACTAGCCTAGTATCATACCCAAAATCTTTAAAGATAAATCCATCTTTGCACTTATTGGAGAGATCCCTCTCCGGATTCAGGAGGGCTAGATCCTAGAATCCCAAAGTGGTTCAAGTGTTCTCCTTACTTTTTTGGTCTTACCAATCTGCTGAAATTATAAGGAGATAACATTTCTGATGACTCCACTGGGGACATTATGAGTTAATGACAGTCTAAGCACACCTTAGGACTCCGGAAAACCCCTGTCTCAAGAACATTTGGTATATTAGCTAGTTGAGCGACTATCAACTAACATTTCTGGCAACTCCGCTGGGGAACTTTGAGTGTTTTTTAGCCTAGGTACCTTTAAGACCTCAGGAAACCCTTGATTCAAGAACATTGTTCAGTGAGTAAAAGTAGCCCTCTTCAAGCACTACCAAGCAAATGGTAATCACGATGAAACTTATTTGAATCAGTGACAAACTAAGGAAACCTTAGGATTCTCATAAAGACCTTATCAAACCTTAAATAATCAGCTAGATTAGCCATAAGAGTAGAGTTTCTTTCTCTCATAACAGTAGTTAAGTGTTGAAACAGATTTAGGATACTCTTAGAACCCATAAGGACTGAAAAAATAACTTAGAAAACCCAAAAATATTTCAGAATGGTATCAAATAAACATGGTGGTGGACCATAAAACCTTTTACCTCCAAAAGAGCTAAAAACTTCCACTTGGCGACTCCACAATCCTAAGAAGACCTTAAGACTCCACTGGGAAGAACCATTATCATCATAACATCATTTAAACTCAGTAAGAGGATTTTAGGATTAAAATTTTCTTGTTTAAAAGATCAATTAACCTCTTAAAGATTGTCATATCTGGTTAAAATTTTCTTGTTTAGTTGGGTCTAAAAAAAATAGCATAGTGGCTCCTAGAAAGATTCATACTAGAGCCTACCCTGACCCAAACCCACTTGAGATAGTTGATAACCCTGAAAGTATCCTTAGGAACTATCCTAAGATTAAATTTTCAACTTTTCAGATCATCCTTGAGAGCTAATTCAGTTCCTGAAAAACCTTGCAGCTCTACAACAATCACAAGTTGACTTAATAAATCCATTTAGAACTAGGTCACTTGATGATTTATATCAGCTATATTCAGAGTCTTCACTTTCATCCCCAGAACAAAGTGAACATCTTGGCAGTAGTGAAACAACACCACCTGATTTTCATTTCCTTCATAATTTAGGTGTCTCTCATCCAAGATTAGCTCAGAAATCTATTCCTAGTCCATCCACATCTGCTTATCCTACATCCACTGTCCAAACCACTCCACTCCAGCCCACTTTCCCTCTTGTTAATCCACCTCTTGTAAATCCACCTCCACCTCTTATCATGGTAGTATGGTATGCCCCGTTGGTCCTTCCTTTGCCCTTAGTCAATATTCCACAGGACTATCAGTCCAAAATACCATTGTTTGATGCCATTAATGCTACTACTGCTTCACAACATGTGGATAAGATGAATGACTACTTTGACAGAAATGAAATTGATGATGAATCTATCAAGCTTAGACTATTTTCTCAGAGTTTAGGGGGAGAAGTAAGAAAATGGTGTTGGCAATATGATGCAGAGTGTTGTCCTTGATGGCAACCTACTTGATAAGTTTCCCATGATAAGAAACCTAATTAATGAAGGACTTGAAGGTGCAGTTAGAAGCAGAACTGTGACAGGGAAGAACTTCGAACATACAATGGAAGGTTGATATACATTATATATCATAGTAGAAATGAAGACAGAATGACATAGGAAGATTGTTGGAATATTGGCAAAGGCATGGGCAATGAAGAAGAACAACAAAGTTGTAGAAAACAACGATCAACAGAAAAGAACAAAGGAAGAATGCTTTTACAGAGATAAGCAGGGAATTGAACCAGAGTTGTCCAGAGACAGAGGCAAATTGAGAAGAATGAGTGAAACTCTTATTCATTCGTATATGGTGATGAGGGATTGGTTCTAAACTCCCCATGACTTATATATTTAGCAAAATATTTGAGTCTCTGTGGACATTGGTGCAATCATGTGTTACTGACAGATGGGATTATGCCCGTATAGATAGCTTGAATTGTGAAAAGCGTGAGAGTGTTGCTTAGACCATCTCGATTTTGTGGAAGGAGGAGATTCGTGAATTTGTATACGATATCAGGTTGCTAAGGTCACGACACAGTGAAGTGAATCTGCATAATGGAGGGATTAATGGTGCTCTGGTTCTGTAAGTTGTTCAAGGAACCAATATGATCGACAGTGGAGTTATACGCCTCTGCCGCTGTGTAAGTATGGAAGGTCTACGAGTCTCGGCGTTGACTGTGTAATAGAACCTGGAGTATGAATAAATAGATTATATAAAGAAAACAATGAAGCGGAGTTTTAATCGTTTAGACAATAAGTCTGACGGAACCATGTGCTAAGATGGAACCATGACCGAGAAGAACAGTGTCGGCGGTGTGGAGCGAAACCGTGGGTTTTTTTGCACCACCTTTCGACGATACGCGGTATTTCCTGGATAGGGAGCGATTCCATACAGTTGTTGACACGCGTCCCTACAAAACCTCCAAGCACACGATAACTATCGTCCATCGCATGTTAAAAATCAACCCAGGATGGCCAGCGAAATTGCTTTTGCGCCGTCGATCTGAAAAGAAGCCATCGGACGGTGATCGCTTGATGAATAAGCGCGGACGATAATGAAGATGCATGACGAATAACACTAGTACGACGCGCCATCGCGTTTTATTGCTCGTACAAGTTGCCCAAGCGATATCCATCGATCTTGGAGGTTTGAGATCTAATGGTGACAGAGCAATGGACCTGTGCGAAGTTTAGTTTGGTACGGAGGGGCGCATATGTGGGCCAGGGGTCAAAGTTTTATTAATATTAAACTATTCGAAAGCATTGGATTTTTATATAAAGCCCGGATTAAAAGTTCATTGAATTTTTAATTAAAATAACATCACAGGGGAAGTGTAAAGATTTAAAAATTCAAAAGGGGTACCCCCGCAGTTGAACAAGCAATGAAGCATTGACCGGAAATCGACGATGGAGATTAAGTGCGGGGGCACCAGCCAAAATTTTCATCCATACTGCAAGAACCCCCGCAGTGACGTAATGATGACTATGAAATATTTGTTTATTAATTGATAAATAAATTAATAAAGAAATAAAAACCCCGAGGGCCAAACTATTGGAAATATTGTCAAAGGAATACCATTAGCGGTTGAAATGGTTTTTGAATCATGGTTTTAATAAAGGTGAGAACTATATAAAAGAAAAATATGATTATTCGATTGGTGAGAGTGTGTGAGGGTTGACGAAGAAGGATTTCCTCTAAGGAATATCTGTATGGACAGACGACATGCTTAATTGATGATTCTGATTCCATGATGCGCCTATCAAGATATTTATCTAAAGGTGATGAGTCTTATTCAACAGAAGAAACGATGAAGAGCTAGCGCATGTCTGCTGAAGAACACATATGGATCCGGTTGGAATTTCTGAAGATTAATATACACAGAAGGATACATGCGATGATGAATGCATATATTCTCTAAAGTCTGGATCACTTCTGATGTTTTGGGTACGTGGTCTGCAGTGGATCTAAGGGTTGAAGCCTTCAGTATGGAAGTAGAAGCTTCTTGCCAGTAGAATCTGGTGTTATGTTCAGGGGGTTGAAGCTCCCTTCCAGGAAAGGCTGGTAAATGAGTGCAAGGGGTTGTAGCTCCCTTCCAGGAGAGGCTGGTAAACGAGAGAAGGTTGTAGCCTTCTGCAGGTGGGTGCTTGCGTGTTGGTATATGTCTGCACCAACATATATTGTAAGAATTTTTCTCTATAATAAAATATTGAAGACTGAGATTACAGCAGTGGTGGTTTTCTCCCAAATTGGGTTTCCACCTTAAATCCTGGTGTCCATATGTGTTGATCATTTGTGATGGTTTGTTCTATTATTTCTATTCATGCTTAATGCTTATCTGATGCAATGCTCTATGTAAAGACATAATAAGATATCTGGACATACATGTTGGATGCAGTATTGTAACATATGGTTTTAAGAGAAAGAAAAGAAAGAATTTTTTAGCCATAAATACTGATTCACCCCCCCCCCCTCTCAGTATTTTTCCCGATAATCAGTATCAGAGGCGGTCCTTCTGTAGAAGCTTGATCGCTTGAAGGAGATCCGTTGCAATGGGAAGTCATGAAGGAGTACTCTCTCTAAAGCCACCTCTATTCAATGGAAGTAATCTGTTATTCTGGAAGATATGAACAAAATCATATGTGCAAAGTCTTGGTGCAGAAGTATGGGCAATCGTGGAAGAAGGTTATCAGTATTCGGAAATTATTCCTACTGATGCAGCAGAAAGGAAGAAATGTGAAATCAATGCCAAAGCAGTCAATGCTTTATTAGGAAGCATGTCTGAATCAGAATTTGTTAAAGTGATGCAGCTAAATTCAGCAAAAGAAATATGGGACAAAATCATTCTAAGCTATGAAGGAGATACAAAGGTAAAAAGTGCGAAACTCCAAACTCTCAGAATTGAATATGAAAATTTAAGGATGCATAGTGATGAGAGTATTACCAATTTATTTTTACGTCTAGATGATATTGTAAATCTTATGAGGAATTTGGGTTAAACCATAACCGATACTACTCTGGTGGAAAAGGTCTTAAGATCTTTGACTTCAAATTTTGAGTCAAAAGTATCAACGATTGAAGAAAGGCACGATCTGCAAACTCTTAATATTGTTCAACTACATGGTATCCTAACTGCTTTTGAAATGAGAAAAGAAGGCCCCTCTCAAATCAGAGAAGTTGCCTTTAAGGCATATGCAAAAGGAAAAGAAAAGGAAGATTTCAAGGAATCAAGCTATATATCAGAAGAAGAAGAAGCAATTTTTGTGAGAAGACTCCAACCAGGGACTAGAAGATTCAGAGGTAAGATTCCCTTCAAGTGTTTTGATTGTGGAAGAGTTGGTCATTATGCTGCTAAATGTCCTTATAGAGAAAATCATGATAAAGGGAAACAATTTGAAAAGGGAAAGAGTTATTATACAAATGAAGATAATAATAAAGTGTCAAGTGAGGATGAAGAAGATTTTGACCAAGTTCTACAAGTGCTCATGGCAAAGAAGCAAAAGAAGAAGGCTACTCAAAGAAAGGAGATATCTCAAAAAACATGTGCAGCAGAAAATTTAGAAGAGGAAACAAGTACTGATTGTTGTTCTTGTGATTTACTTTCTTGTGCATGCAATGGTGAAGATAGTGAAAGTAACAGTATGAGTCTAGAAGCAAATCTCAAAATCAATGATGAAGATCCATTTAAAAGGAAGGAATCTATCTACCAAGATATGATCTGTAGAATGAATGGACAAATAGAAACAATGAAAGAACATATAGAAACACATCAAAGACTGCATAATGAAGCAACCAATTACAGTGAAGGACTTGAAGTAGAAATCATCTCTCTGAAAGCATATCTCGAAAAATCAAATAAGAAGAATGAAGAACTTATACAAACATGTGAAGAACAAGAAAATGGGTTGAAAGAAGAGATTCTAAATTTGAATGATCATGTAGAAGAAAGAATAGGGGTCGAAGAAAGTATGAAGAAGAAATGCCAAAAATTGGAGGTTGAGGTAAACATTTTAAAAGGTAAATTAGAAGAAAAGGATAAAATTTTGAGGTTTCAAGATAGTACTAAGATTCTGGACAATATTCTTAGTAGTCAAAGATCTCCCTCTGTTAAATTTGGTCTTGGTTTTCATGAAACTGTTAAAGGAGAATCTAGTTCACAAGGAAGTGCTAAAGATTCAAAGGATATCAATGAAAATCCTGAAGTGTTGAAAGAATCAAAAGGTCAACCGACAATCATGAACTCTCAAGAGAAATCATTCTCTCCTTTAATCAATAATGTTAAATGTTTTAAATGCCATAATTATGGGCATGTTGCAGCCAACTGTAGAAGCAGAGTGTTTCAGTCACAAAAAAACAGATTCTACATAGAAAGGTACTCAGATGTCTTTAAGGGATATTGTTTTTCATGTAGCAAGTTTGGTCACAAAGCAGCAGATTGCAATAGAAGAAAGAATAGAAAAATTCATTATGATCCTTATGCTGACTTCTGTGGTCACATAAGATGTTATGCTTGTAACAAGTATGGACATGTAGAAAAAGAATGCAGGATGAATAGATCTGAGAAATTGGATAATTTCCAGCACACAAAAAGAAAGTTCAAGCAAAGCTGGAAAAAGGTGGAGGACCGGTCAGAAACGTAGGGAGTATTGACCCTACTGCAGTAATCTGCTTCTAAAAGCTTACTTCTCATAATGACTGCAGAATGATGTGAGATACATTCTAGGGATTAGTAATGTATCATCACAAGGGGAGCAATGTATGGTGATTCCCATGGTTGGGTTTATTTCTAACAGTGCATCTGATGTAAAGAAGACATGTACATGTGGCATAAGTTCAGGGAGAGCATTAGCCGTGCTGGGAGAAATGCATTGTTGGCATTATGATGGTTTTGAAATATGACCTCTCTCTTGAGGACTTTTTTCTTCAAAAGAAGAAAAACAAACAACAGATGGAATATTCCTATCAAGAAGAAAAGCAAAATATCTTAAGCAAATACTGAAAAAGTATGGCATGGAGGAGTACAAATGATACATGGTTTCCTATGATGAGATTATAAATAAGCCCTGATTGCTTTTTAGTCTCTTTTTCTTTCACACATGGATGAGATGGAAGTCTTATGATTCGGAGATAAGGATAGATCATGCAGAGTTTGATGATGATGAATTTTGTCATGGTTGAGACCTTATAGTTCCTACACATGGTACATCATGATTATGAAATAAATATAAATCATGAATATCTTGGTGATAACAGATCACATGGATGTTTACTTGACTCAAATTGACTATTGAAAAAGTTGTTTTGGTATGATAATTCCTCTTGAGAAGAATATGTTGATGCGGCAAAGAGCCTGAAGGCTTGGTTACTAATGTACTTATGCTACAACTGTTGGATGACTCTTGAATACATAGCTATGGTGATGTTGGGGATCTCTGGTGGTGTTTCTACTCTCATAATTCTGTTTTACTCTCTGATGTTTTTGATAAATATGCCTTGATTATTTGATGGTGAAATTGTTCAGGATGAACAAGCTAAGAGGGAGCTTTGGTCTTATGAAAAGGATGTAGTATTAGGATTCTAATTCGTTGTTGTGGTATGATCTCATGCTTGATATTCTTTGGTCTTAATTGTATAAGTTACAATATGATGACAAGGTCATATTGAGACCTATGATGTAATATTCAGTCATGTAAACCCACTTGGTTGGGTACTTATGTCACATATGTAAATCCACTTGGTTGGATCATTGATGTAAGTGTGAGTCCTTGGTGATAGAAAAAGTCATAGAGCCATGTACTTCATTGAATTTTATGTTTGAAGATTCAACATGAACTCAGGGGGAGCTTGGTAACTTCAGTGCACATCAGATCTACAGAGCTCTTCCTTCTACAAGAAAAGAAAAACCTTGTTTTGGTTTTGATCTTCCCTTTTCCCTTGATGTAAAAGGGGGAGAGTCTCATGGTGTTTGAATAATGTATCTATTTTTTGTAGTGATCAAACACCATCATGGTTGCCATCAAGTCCAAAGGGGGAGATTGTTGGCAATATGATGCAGAGTGTTGTCCTTGATGGCAACCTACTTGATAAGTTGCCCATGATAAGCAACCTAATTAATGAAGGACTTGAAGGTGCAGTTAGAAGCAGAATTGTGACAGGGAAGAACTTTGAACATACAATGGAAGGTTGATATACATTATATATCATAGAAGAATTGAAGACAGAATGACATAGGAATATTTTTGGAATATTGGAAAAGGCATGGGCAACGAAGAAGAATAGCAAAGTTGCAGAAAGCAACGATCAGTAGCAAAGAACAAAGGAAGAATGCATTTACAGAGATAAGCATGGAATTGAAGAAGAGTTGTCCAGAGACAGAGGCAAATTGAGAAGAATGAGTGAAACTCTTATTCATTCGTATATGGTGATGAGGGATTGGTTCTAAACTCTCCATGACTTATATATTCAACAAAATATTTGAGTCTCTGTGGACATTGGTGCAATCATGTGTTACTAACATATGGGATTATTCCCGTATAGACAGATTCAATTGTGAAAAGCGTGAGAGTGTTGCTCAGACCATCTCGATTCTGTGGAAGGAGGAGATTCGTGAAGTTGTATACGATATCAGGTTGCTAAGGTCATGACACAGTGAATTGAATCTGCATAATGGAGGGATTAATGGTGCTCTGGTTCTGTAAGTTATTCAAGGAACCAATACGATCGACAGTGGAGTTATACGCCTCTGCCACTGTGTAAGTATGGAAGGTCTACGAGTCTCGACGTTGACTGTGTAATAGAACCTGGAGTATGAATAAATCGATTATATAAAGAAAACACTGAAGCAGAGTTTTAATCGTTTAAACAATAATTCTGACGGAACCATGTGCTAAGACAGAACCATGACTGAGAGGAACAGTGTCGGCGGTGTGGAGTGAAACCATGGGTTTTTTCGCACCACCTTTCGACGATACACGGTATTTCCTGGATAGGGAGCGATTCCATACAGGTGTTGACACGCGTCCCTGCAAAATTGCCAAGCGCACGATAACTATCGTCCATCGCACGTTAATAATCGACCCAGGATGGCCAGCGAAATTGCTTTTACGCCATCGATCTCAAAAGAATCCATCGGACGGTGATCGCTTGATGAAGAAGCGTGGACGATAATGAAGATGCAAGATGAATAACACTAGTACGACGCGCCATCGCGCGTTATTGCTCGTACAAGTTGCCCAAGCGATATCCGTCGATCTTGGAGGCTTGAAATCTAACGGTGATCGAGCAATGGACCTGTGCGAAGTTTAGTTTGGTATAGAGGGGCGCATATGTGGGCCAGGGGTCAAAGTTTTATTAATATTAAACTATTTGAAAGAATTGGATTTTTATATAAAGCCCGGATTAAAACTTCATTGAATTTTTAATTAAAATAACATTACGGGGGTAGTGTAAAGATTTAAAAATTCAGAAGGGGTACCCCCGCAGTTGAACAAGCAATCAAGCGTTGACCAGAAATCGACGGTGGAGATTAAGTGCGGGGGCACCAGCCAAAATTTTCATCCGTACCGCAAGAAACCCCGCAGTGACGTAATGATGACTATGTAATATTTGTTTATTAATTGATAAATAAATTAATAAAGAAATAAAAACCCCGAGGGCCAAACTATTGGAAATATTGTCAAAGGAATACCATTAGCGGTTGAAATGGTTTTTGACTCATGGTTTTAATAAAGCTGAGAACTATATAAAAGAAAAAGATGATTATTCGATTGGTGAGAGAGTGTGAGGGTTGACGAAGAAGGATTTCCTCTAAGGAATATTTGTATGGAAAGACGACGTGCTTAATTGATGATTCTGAGTCCATGATGCGCCTATCAAGATATTGATCTAAAGGTGATGAGTCTTGAGTTTATTCAACAGAAGAAACGATGAAGAGCTAGCGCATGTCTGCTGAAGAACACATATGGATCCGGTTGGAATTTCTGAAGATTAATATACACAGAAGGATACATACGATGATGAATGCATATATTATCTGAAGTCTGGATCACTTCTGATGTTTAGGGTACATGGTCTGCAGTGGATCTGAGGGTTGAAGCCTTCAGTATGGAAGTAGAAGCTTCTTGCCAGTAGAATCTGGTGTTATGTTCAGGGGGTTGAAGCTCCCTTCCAGGAAAGGCTGGTAAACGAGTGCAGGGGGTTGTAGCTCCCTTCCAGAAGAGGCTGGTAAACGAGAGAAGCTTGTAGCCTTTTGCAGGTGGGTGGCTACGTGCTGGTATATGTCTGCACCAGCATATATTGTAAGAAGTTTTCTCTATAATAAAATATTGAAGATTGAGATTACAGCAGCGGTGGTTTTCTCCCAAATTGGGTTTCCACCTTAAATCCTGGTGTCCATATGTGTTGATCATTTGTGATGGTTTGTTCTGTTATTTTTGTTCATGCTTAATGCTTATCTGATGCAATGCTCTAAGTAAAGACATAATAAGATATCTGGACATACATGTTGGATGTAGTACTGTAACATATGTTTTTAAGAGAAAGCAAAGAAAGAATTGTTCAGCCCTAAATACTGATTCACCCCCCCCCCCCTCTCAGTATTTTTTTCAACAAATGGTTCAAAGGCTTAGCCCCCCATAGTATAAATGATCTTCAAGGCTTCCATCAGACATTCTTAAACAAATGGGAAGTGAGGAAAAACCCTCTTAAAATACTTTCTTATTATAAAAATCTCCAAAGAAACGCAAGGGAAAGTGTACAAGCCTATTGCACTAGATTTAGCAGTGTGTATAATGCCCTTCCCCCAGACCTAAAACCTCCACAAGGCTCAGCATTAAAAAATTTTCCTGAAGGGTTTGACCCTGAAATGGCCTATCAGCTGAGAGAGAGAGATCCTTTAGCCCTTGAAGATATGCAAAAAAGAGCTCTTGCTGTGGAATTTAACTTGATGGAGACAAGATCAAGAATGAAGAATGAGAAGAGAGTGTCCTTTAGAGAGGAATCTACACCTTCCACATCCAGCTCAAATATGGAAAGAATGATGGAGGAGATGATGAAAAAGATGAGCATACTTGAGAGAGCTCAAGCTAGTCAAAACCAAACAGCTCCTCAAAATAGAAATCAGAATCAAAATCATAATTTTAAAAGAAACCAGCCTCAAAACAGACCAATGAAGGATGATCAAAAGATCACCCCTCCTTTCCATCAAAACTATGTAGGTGAGGTTGAAGAAACATTAGACCAAACGGAGGAGGATGATATCAATATGTTGGGATTAGATAATGATGACTTTGAAGTTCATTATGATAGAAAACAAGGTCTATATACACCCTATGATGATAAAAGAGATGATGATGAAAGTTATTATCAAGACATGGAAAATGTTATCATAGAGCCTCAAAAGGAATATGACCTTAGAGATAGAAATAATCTAGAAACTCCCAACAACAAAACCTCTGACAAATCTTCACAAAACAGCACTGTAAATAAACCCAAAATTGTAAAACAAAAAGCCAAGACAGTGGCTGTAAATTCTGATAAAAAAAAAATAAAGGCACTCAAAAAAATGAAAGTGGAGACCTTAGTAGTACTAGCACCTTAGCTAGTACTCCTGCTAAATTTTTTTTGTCAAATGTAAATAGAACAAATCAGAAAACTGACTTTGCTGATAGAGTGGCAATTAACAAGGCTGAAACAAGCACTTCAAAGAATCAGATGCCTTTTAATTTGGAGCAGGAAATTTCCAGAATTAAAATCTCTATTCCCCTTACTGAGTTAGTTGCCCAAAATGTATATAGAACCCAAATTTTGAAGGCTTTAAACATAGAGGACAATAATGACACAATCAATCTAAACGATGACTAGCTAGAGCTCATTTTTGGTCCTAAGATTGAAGGTATATATCAAGAGGGACCTGTTCCTCCTTTTTATGTTAGTTTAAACGTTCATGACAAGATTTTGAACAACGCTATGCATGATTCAGGGGCCTCTCACAATTTAATTCCCAAAGCTGTAATGGAGAGCCTGGGTCTTGAAATCACCCGACCTTACAAAGACCTTTACTCCTTTGACTCAAGCAGAGTGAAATGTTTAGGATTAATCAAAGAACTCTGTGTTAACTCAGCACAAATCCCAGCCAATAGTTTAGTCATGGATATTGTTGTGGTTGATGTGCCCCCAAAGTATGGAATGCTATTATCAATATTTTGGGGGGCTAAGTTACAAGGAACTATGCAGATGGACATGACCTATGTGACCATCCTTGTTTTCAATCAGACAAGGAGACTTTACAGGGAGTCCCATATGCAGTACATGGTTACTAGCCAAGACAGACCACAAAACTCTCCTCTGTATTCTGTAAATACAGGCCTTGATTCTTTCATCCTTTTCAACGATGAAACATTCAATGAGCAAGTCACTTTAACTGAATTAATGATCGATAGAGAGGAGGACGTAGACACCACAGAACTGTCAAAAAATTTTGCTGAACCCATGAATAATAGCAAACAACACAATGGTCTTGAGCTAAAAATCATGCACCCATTGCTTTTAAACCTTGACAGTCAAGAAAACATTCCTCAACAAAGTAAAAAATATGAGGAATTAAAACAAATTCAACTGAGTGCTGACATTCAAGAACAATCTGAAAGTACGTTGGTTGAAGAGGATAGTCAAATTGAAGAACCCGAAGCTAGTCCTCTGTGGAGTATGAACTTTTATGGGTCCTGCACTAGGATAAATGCTAGTGTAGGGGTCTGGATATGCAACACTGAAAACAACCACACATAAAGCCTTTCTTGTAGATTAAAATTTCAGTGTTCGAATAACATAGCGAAGTATGAATCCCTTATTTTAGGCTTACATTTGTTAAAAAAGTTAGGAGCCAAATGAATTAAAATGCATGGGGATTCAGAGTTAATTATTAGGCAAGTAAATGGGGAATACAACACAAATCACCCCAGACTTAGAGCCTATCGAAATGATGTTGTGGATGTGCTGAAAACTTTTGAGGAATCCCAATTGATTTTTGTCCCAAGAAGAAAGAATAACATGGCCCACAGTTTGGCCTTTGCTACTAGAACATGTTTAATGTCGTATGAAACAAAAGAATGCACAACTCAGATTAAATTCAGACCAGATGTCCCTGATAACGAGAAATATTGGAAAGTTTTTGACAGAGACAAACAAATAGAAGACTTCATACAGTTCAGAAATGAATTTGACCTACCCAGTTCGGATTCAAACTACGAAAAATACTGCCCTAGTGAAGAAAATTTTCTTGATGAAGAATAAAAGTCTCCTAAGCTTGCTGATGTAAATCTCTTGTCTAGAAAACTTAAAAACACAACAGAAATGATTGTAGAGTTATAAATAGAGGACTTAGAAACCTTGCAGTCTAACGATCGAAGTTTGCCAAAGGGCCTGGCCCCTTTAGAAGAGTTGTTTGATTTCAACGATGTGGCCAGGAAGCCAAAACTGGAACCTATAGAGACTGAAGTTGAAGAGTGTAATATAGGCAGTGAACAGAAACCAATGATGATCAAACTGTCTAAAACTTTACCGGATCACATTAAACTCAAATACATAGAGTTGTTTAAAGAATTTTCTGATGTTTTCGTATGGAGTTATGAAAATCTCAAATCCTATGACACTAAAATAATTCAGCACAAAATCCTTCTCAAGGAAAACCAAAATCCATTTAAACAAAAACTGCGCAGAATAAGCATTGTTCAATTACCTTTGGTTGAGAAGGAGATCAAGAAAATGTGTGAAGTTGGTATTATTGTCCCTATTAGATATTCTGAGTGGGTGTCTAATCTGGTGTCAGTCAGGAAAAAAACAGGAGATATTAAGCTTTGTATAGCCTTTAGAGACTTAAACAAAGCTTCAATCAATGACAACTACCCTTTACCCAAGATGGACGATATTTTACAAAGTGTAGTTGGTTCAAAAAGAATTTCTTTGCTTGATGGCTATTCAGGATACAATTAAATTTTAGTTCACCCTGATGATCAATTAAAGACATCATTTACTACACCTTGGGGCACTTTCATGTACGTGAAAATGCCCTTTGGTCTAATGAATGTTGGAGCTACTTTTCAGAGAGCCATGGACATAGCATTCTCAGAAGAATCAGGCTACTTCATCATTATTTACCTTGATGATGTTACTATATTTTCAAAGACAGATGAAGAGCACTTAGAAAATTTGAGAAAAGTATTCGAGAAATGCAGAAAGTTTGGGATATCTTTAAACCCTCAGAAAACACTTTTCAGTCTCCAAGAAGGTAAACTTCTTGGGCACATTATTTCAGAAGAGGATCTAAAGATAGACCCAAAAAGGATTGAGGCCATATTACAAATCCCTCATCCTTGAAACATCAAGGAACTCCAATCTTTCATTGGAAAGATTAATTTCTTGAGAAGGTTCATACCCAACTTGGCTGAGATCTTTAGAAACATTACAAACATGCTGAAAAAAGAGAAAGGGGTTAAATGGACCTTGGAAACAAAGAAGTCCTTTGAGCTGGTGAAATAGGCGTTAACCAAAACACCAGTTCTAATCAATCCTGAGTTTTTGAAAGATTTTTATATCTTTTCATTTGCATCAGAACATACAATAGCTAGTATCATTTTACAGAAAAATCCACAAGGACAAGAGCAGCCTATTGGATTCTTTAGCAAGGAATTGAGGGATGCTCCCCTAAAGTACAACATTATGGAAAAGTGGGCTTTTGCTTTGGTCAAAGCTTTAAAATACTTCAGAGTATACATCCTTCACTCATGCATCATTGCCTTTGTATGAAATTCAGTTGTGGAAGATATTCTAACATAGGACCCAGATGGCAAGAGAGGTAAGTGGATAGCTATTATACTTGAATATGATTTAGAGATCAAGCCCATTAAACTCATCAAAGGCCAAGGTCTAGCCAGATTAATGGCTGAATCAAATTTTGAAGTTCTTGATATAAATATAATAAATTCTTTAGATGAACAAGAGGAACTCATAACCCCCAGTGTTGAAGACCATTTTATGAATTCCTCTTGGTATGCCAATATTCTATATGTTTTGCTTAATTTGAATACACCCCTTGGTTTATCAAAAAAAGGGGCAAGATTTTTAAAGTTAAAAGCTGTAAACTACTGCATTATAGATAAATGTATTTATTGGAAAAATGCAAGTGGAATATTGCTTAAATGTTTGCCTGAGTTTGAAGCAGAGAATGTTAAGCACGAATTCCATGAAGGAGAATGTGGAGGCCACCTCTACTGGAAGACAACAGCCAACAAAATCCTACGGGCTGGTTACTATTGGCCCACACTCTTCCTAGATGTACACAAGATGATAATTACCTATCATAAATGCCAACTTTTTGAAGGCAAAATAAAGTTGTTGCCCTTACCTCTGCATCCAATCACTATTGAAGCTCCTTTTCAATAGTGGGGACTTGACTTCATAGGAGAAATCCATCCACCCTCATCTGCCCAACATAAATGGATTCTCATTGCAACAAACTACTTCACCAAATGGATAGAAGCTATCCCTTCTAAGCAAGCCAATGACTCTGTCATCATAAAATTAATTGAGACTCACATCCTCTCTAGATTTGGCTATCCTAGGAATATTATCACTAATAATGTTGCAGCATTTGGATCCAAGAAGATGGTTGAATTCTGTCACAAATATTAGATTACATTGGGCCATTTTATTGTTTATTACCCTCAAGGTAATGGGCTAGCAAAATCCTCAAACAATATTTTGGTGAATATAATCAAGAAGCTGTTGGAGGACAACGAGAAGTCTTGGCACACTAAGCTAGTCCATGCACTTTGGCCTAATAGACTGACATTGAAGAAATATATTGGGATGTCACCCTACCAGCTTGTGTATAGTACAGATGCAATTTTTCCTACCAGCCTTGGTGTACCAGTTATGAATTTGATTCAAGAGGTTCAGTCTGAAGACAATGACATGATTAGAAGAATAAATCAGACCATTCACCTTCAGAAAACCAGAGAGGAGGTTTACAACAAAGAATTACAAAAGCAAGAGAGCATCAAGAAGCTTTTTGATAGAAGAACAAAGGCCAGCAATTTCAATGTTGGGGACAAAGTGTTAAAGTGGGATTCAAGGAGAGAATACAAGGGCTAGCATGGCAAATTTGACAGCTTATGGCTTGGCCCTTACCTCATTCATTATGTTGCTAGTAACAATGCCTTTTTCTTGTCAGAGTTGAATGGAGCTGAACTGTTTGGGGGTCCTGTCAATGGCAGGACACTCAAACATTAGTTCTCTTGATCCTATCATGTTTTGAAAGCCTTTTTATCTTTTTTATCATTATAAATATTTCATCTATCATTGCATTCAAATTTAGAGAAATAAAAAATACAAAAACAATAGAATAAAGAAGAGAGAGCAGATTGTAAAAACAATAAAGGTACAACCCCATACCAAAAAAGAGAAACAAAGTTTGAAAGTGTGCAAGCTCAAATTCCACTCCTAAAAACACACTCCTAGTTAGTCATACAGCTTAATCATGACTAATTAGTTTTAAATTTACTGCTGATAGGTTAGTGAATTCGATTTTCCAAACAGCTTAATCTTGGCTTATCAGTTAGGTAGATTAGGCTAGAAATTAAAGGTTCAAACAAGCTCAAAATCTGAACCTGAGTTTCCAAAAAGAGAATAGCTGGAAACTGTTTAAGAATTTTGAGTAAAAAACAGAAGTAAATTGGTTCTAATCAGCTAAAAATCTGAACCAGATAACAACCAAAAATAGCTCGAATAAACTCAAAAAACAAAGCTAAAGAAAAAAGAAGGCCATGCTTGGAACTTTCAGATCTTAAGCCTTCCATTTTGATTTAATTTTCTGCAAAATAACATCTATGTGCAACTTGTTTTCCATGCCATAGATCAAAAACAAGTTAGACTATTCAATCCTGACTTGTATTCTTTTTAATTTCTGTTTTATAAATTAGTGAATAAAAATCTGTTAGACTATTTAATACTAACAAATTAGTAGATTAGGTAGAGTAGCATATGAACTCAACTGTTTAATCTGAGTTCATGGAGAAATAATGAGTAGAATTAGATTAGTTTTTTTCTTTCAAAAGAATAAAATGTTATAAAAGAGTTTCCCAATCCCAGTGCACTCTGAAAGAAGAAAAATGTTAGATCAGTAGGATTGGGTAGGTAGAAAGCTTGTGTTAATGAAGTTCCATTTTTTTTTCATGGCTGATAATATTTTCAGAGAAAAATAAGATCATCCAAGTGAAGGAGAAAGCATCCCAATGGATGAGGCACTGATCAGCCCCCCAGAGAATGCAAGTCCGAAGTTCTTGATGCCTTCAAGGAGACACCATCCCCAAGTGGAGCCACTGTTAGCCACCTATAAAATTTGTCATATCAAATGGTGGCTAAATCATTTTTTGAGCCTTCAAGAAACAATTTTTATTGCTAAAAATGTTATCTCTTGAATACTCATGAAGACATCATGCCCTTTTTTTAATCTTCAATGTTGTTTCCCTCTTAATTATAAAAATCTGTCATGATGAAAAGACTACTGCAAAAATCCCCATTTTCCCCTCATTTTAACCCTCTTCTCACTTCAATTAACCTCCATTTTTACCCCTTTATTCCCCATGAAATTCATTCATTTTTCATGTATTCCCTCCTTCCCCTTCATAAAGACCCCTTTATAAGGTTTAAAACTCATTTTTAAACCTTGCTGAAACCCCCAAATCCATTGAAAAACTTTGAAAAAATCATAAAAAATCACTTTTTACATTATGGACCTAAGCCCCTTTGGGCTAAGTCCTAAACCACTTCCCCACATATGCCCACGCCCTAGAACCAGGCGCTAGACCCATCAGGTGTTTATCGCATCGGAAATAATCGGAGCACGCAAGTCTATTTGTTTCGTTGAAACCTCCGATGCGATTGACCCTTTTATACATAACCCCTGATCCCTTTGCCTCTTCACAAAACCAAAGGCCCACAATCGGACGCTTTAAACTTGTGAATAAACCTTTCCCGATCGTATTCTTCCTTTGTAAATTCATAAAACCCTCTTTTCCTATGTTTGTATTAAACACGCCTGTTCAATGGTTTTTAATGAAAAGGACCATCGATCTAAAAAGCCGATCGACGGTCAACAGGATCTCGCAACAGAGATTTTCTAAATGGGTAGATTGAAAAGGCCCTCACCTTTTGTTCCGATGCGATTGGCCCCTTTCGTGCATATAACCCTGGTCCCTTTCACTTGTTCATATATCCAAATGCCTCGCAGTCGGGCGCCAAACCTTATATATAACCCGCCCCGATGCAATAAAACCTTTGTATTTCATAAAAAAATGTTTTTTATGTTTTACACTAAGCCTGTCGTTCATTGGTCGGAGCTCTTCTCCACCGTTGATCCTAGACCAATCTAATGGCCAGCGCAATCTCGCGTCAGAATTTTTCCATTGGCACATTTTTATATTTTATTCACCACCTCCAATTGGTTGCCTCCCGATTCATTTCCCACCGTCAATTTGATCTACAGATCGATGGTCCACAGCCAATCACATCGGCGCTCCCCTGTCCATTACCCTTGACGATTGTGAAAGCTCTAATTACATCTGGGCCATCCACGTGTCAAGATCCGACGGCCCAGATTGCACCCCTCGACCTTTGTTAAAAACATGAAGCCTCGCTTTATAAGGTTGTTTGAGGAGATCTCAGTCGTTGATCCTTGTGGATCAACGACCCATATTAACCCTTTCTCTGCCTTGTGTATTATCTCGTTTTAAACCCAGATTCTTTCTCCACTGTTGATCCTTTACATCTATAGGCCCAGATTAATCATGACAGGCTCAACTCCTCTATGTCCTGCCTTCCTCCAGATTTGATCTTAGCCGTCCAATCTTTGATCCAACAGCTTAGATTAAAACCACCCAACCTGCTTCCACCCATGCATCTTGTTGATATCGCGCTCACTCCCCACCGTCCGATCTGAGAACCCAGATCTAACAGTTGACACGTGTTTTCGTGTAAATTTAAGCGTGAAGGATAATTCTCCAAGGGCTACGCGATATAAGTGGTTTTGAACGGCCACATGTCAGCCAGGAAGGCATATCGCGTTCAAAAAGGTGAAACCACCTTTTTTGCATTATGTTGCGCGATACTGCCGGTTTCTCAAGCCGAAACCACTTTCCCCTGTTTTCACCGCTTTCTATCGCGTTCCTCCTCCGTCGTTGATCTCTGCAGATCAATAGTCCTAGACCATTTTCGCGTTGTTTCATCGCCCTCCGCCATACACTAAGGGCCTTCAAAGAGCAATCTCTGTCGTTGATCTCAGGGTCCAATCTGATCCGACGGCCCATGATCATCCAAAAACCCCAATTTTCTTTCCTGTGAATTTTACCTCCACCAAAGGAATTTTCCCTCATTTCCTTTGTATTTCTTCTATTTTCACGAAAATTGGCCCTTCTCCATTGTATTACCTTGGTTGATCTCGACCGTTGATCAACACAGATCAACGGTTCAGACTTAATCTCCCATCATTTGATTCCAATCGCCTCCATTTGATCTCTACGCGCAATCTCCACCATTGGATCCACTCATCCAATAGCCACGCTCTAATCCCAACCTCTGAAGTACTCTGACCCAAAAACACGCAGGATTTTTTAATTTTTATTTTTTTATGCAGGTTTTAAAGGTTTTTCAAATGATTTTAAAAGAAGAAGTGAAAGCCAAGGATGACGATCCTCCTGGTCTTCATTCATTAAAGAATATCCATCTGCGGGGTTCAATATCACGTTTCACCAGTGCATCATGAGCACTGATGCCATAAGAACCCTCTACGCACCTGCACATCAACAAGACACAAAGAATTAAAACAAATCAAAGAGTATCGGTGTTGAAGACCCAATCAAACCAGAGATGAAGAATTAAAGATTAATTACACAGATTGGGTGGATTACGGCTAAGATCGACAATCAAAAGCCTAATCCACTAAATTAAGCAAATTTGAAGAGAAAAAGATAGAATTAGGCCTAATTAAGCCTAACACACAGAAATCAGATCAAATTAATAGTGTTTAAGGAAAAATCAAAAATATCTATCGGTCAGAGAAAGCCTCCACCGCCACATCAGAGGCTAATTGATTCCTCTCAGAGACCTAATGCCACCTGTAGCCTCAAAGCATTGCACAGAGGCTGATTAATGAACAGAATAGATGATATTTTCCTCAATACAGCCGAACAATTATTCCAAGCCAAACAGAGTTATTACAAGATGACACAAAACCTTAAAGTCAACAAAATATTCCGAGCAAGCTTAAAATTTAATGTAAACCAATTAATATAGAGGAAATATCTGTAAAATTCTCCATTGAGCCCCTCAAAGGCCAAGAAGCATTAATTGTATTAATTGAACTCAGAATATCTTTTCTCTCTTTCGACCTCCTCATCCTTCTATAAAATCTTATTTAGGAGCTCATTGTAAAGGGTTGGTTGCAGAACTTTGAAATATACCTGTGCTCGAAACTCCTACATGTAAATAGTGTTCAAAGGCTCTTGAAGCTGTGTTTGTGATCTAATAAGTTAAGTTGAGAAGTGAAGATGATTGCTGAACTGAAACATTGGACTTGAATATGTAACTGGTTTGACATCAATATACAAGTTGTTTCTTGGGATCTTGGTCTATATCACCGGTGAAGTGTTTCTTTCTTTGTTATTTTTTTTCCTCTCATGTATGTCATTTTGTCCATTATTCTCTGATAAAGAACAACAAGCATAGAGTTAGGATTTACTGTTTACAGAACCCTTCTCTGACTGATAAGCTTTATCTCAATGTTTTCCTCTAAATTGTTTATTTAAGAATGATTCAATACAGTTTAAGCAGTTAGGAATGTTGGCATTCCCTCATCCTACTATTTTATTTAAACGTTATTCTTGAATGTTATTTTAATTATTTTCTTATTAAATTTAGATTAGAAAAGTGATGGTGTGCCCTGTTTTTTAGCTTCTTCCTCTCAAGGTAATTCTGAAAGTTTCCCTAAATGTATGCTAAAAGCAGTCTATATTTAAAAGTATCTTAACTGATCTTAGGTTGCATTTTGTTTTTCTTATCTGTTTTCATCCTTTCTGAAATTAATTATGCAGATTACTGGATTGTTTGTCTCTTGATTTATCTTTAATACGAGCTTGCCTAAAGAGGTTTATGGTGAGCCCTGCCCTTTGTTTGGTTTTAAATTTCTTGTTTGGACAGACTATAAAGCCTAGTTGAAATTATTATCTATTTCCACCCCTCCAACACTTTTATTGTTCCATTCCATCATTTTTATCTCAAAGATCTTGTGATATATATGACTTTCCCCTTGAACCACTCTTGAATTGTTGCACAATTAAAACCCTTTTATGACTCCATAGCCGAATGGACTAAAAACCAGCATTATATCTATCTTTTAGCCAAAGCTTGTTCTAATTTCTTGCAACTTCACACCTTTGAAACTCTTTTCATTTAGGACTTTCCACTCAACTAATAATCATGTTCAACCATCCAAAAACAAACAAAACCCTCGTTTTTAATAACTAGCCTAATATCATACCCAAAATCTTTAAATATAAATCCATCTTTGCACTTATTGGAGAGATCCCTCTCCAGATTCAAGAGGGCTAGATCCTAGAATCCCAAAGTGGTTCAAGTGTTCTCCTTGCATTTTTGGTCTTACCAATTTGCTAAAATTACAGGGAGCTAACACCTTCCACTGGAAAACTAGCTCAGAAATTGGATCTATCAACCCTCCACCACTGCAACCCTGCAAAACAACACAATCCTTGAATATATTGTCCTAGATAGTGGAGATGTAGTTCAAGATACCTCTCCTGAGTAGGCACTTTAAGTCCCCCAAGTATTAGGGTAGGATTCCCACTCGGAAACACCCTTGTGCTAAACATCACTGTAGGCCCTGCTAAACAACGAAAGCATGCATAGACCAGTCAAATAACAAATCTAGATCTAAAAAGATCAAAATCAATAATACAAATCCATGCCCTCTAATGCTGCCATCCTATTCCTTTTATGCTTGGTGAGCTTCCTCACCCTGGGTCCCACTCATTAATGGATCTATTCTCATGCATGCACTCCTCCTAATTGTCTATGATTTCCTCCATTCATCCTCCATGATCTCCATAACAACATTGTTGATCTGGTCAACATTGACCTAATCTACATGCTCTAGCCCCTGTTCACACCTTAGGGTGCTTTATTAAGTTGAAATGATGATCAAATTTCACATGACTGGTTTTATTATTTATAAAGAGATGTATGGGTCTCCCTACCCACTTATTCACCTATCTAAGTGACATAGAAAAAATTTAATATTCCAATTAGCTCCAAGCTAATTTTAGGAATATTACAATTACCCAACATTGATATTTTGAAAAGTAGGGCCAGATGTCAGAAGCATCATTCGTTGCTTCTTCAGGATCATCAAATGCCACCTTCAAGCCTACCTTTGATCTTATGAAGAGGCATTGAAGCTTTTAGACACATGAAGAGCTACTCAAAATTAATTTTACAGGCGATGTGTTTGTTAGAGTCGGTCTCTTCATCCCTCCGTCAGAGATCAAAATCTCTTTTGTTTCATTTCATTTTAGGTGTCTCATTCAGTTCATTCAGCTGCATTCCATTAGGAGCATCGATCTTCTGACGGAAGGGTCTTGTCACTCATATACCTCATGTCATGTACCTGCTAGCTCAGGTTTGTTCATCAAAGTCCATCAAAATCATTTACAGTCATTCATAGTCAATGCTTCGTCTTTTGGTGGGAAAAGAGTCTTTTTAGGGTTTCTAGTCTCATTAGGTCTAGGGTTTTGCAAATTTAGTCTTCAAAGTGTTCAATAATTCCAGCAGGCACATGAGGGAGGTTCGAAATAACTTTTCATCGCAAAAATTTCATCGTAATAATGCTCGATCATGATTCTTCTTCAAAACTCTGTTTTGAAGAAAAATCGTCAATTTTGTCTTTTGTAATAAATGCCATGTAATTTTCAAAAAATTTCAGTCGTGAATTTCTTCAGGCGCAGCCCTGGTCGCCTTTGCCAAAACCAATGTTAGCTATCCCTGCAAAAAATAGACAAAAGTTTCATCATTCAGTCAAAAAATCAAAGAGGAAAGAAAATTAGAGTTTACGTTAAAAAGTGCAAAGTGCCACAAGCCAAACATTAGAAAGTGGGTTTTCTAAATTAAAAATCAAAGTCATTGGGCATATAAGATATTTTCATTGTTTCTATAATCCATTCGCAAGCCAAGACAAGAATGAAACCAAGAAAATCGTGGAGGAAGTGAAATTAGTGAGTTGGAGGTTGGACTGTGTATTGAAGTTACTGCGCGGTGCATTGGTTGGAGGTCGTGGCGCACAGAGCCTCTCACCACTGTGTATTTTTGAATGTGCGCGGTGCACAAGACAGGCGCGACGCACAGGGCCGACAAGCAAGATTTTTGCCACTGCTTCATGAAATTTCAAATCAACTCAGTTTTCCTCGCTCCAAGCAAGTTTGTGAGGCTGTGAATTTCTATTAGCTTGTGTTTGGTGTTGTTTGGAGGGAAGAGTATAAAAGTTTGAAAGTTGAAAACATAAACCCTATCATTTGGTGAAAAACTGCTCCTTAGGGTTTGAATTTGAGTGTTAAAATTTGACTTTGTTGCCAAGTATTTCAAATCCCATTCCCCACCTATGGTCCCTTTCCCATCACCGTAATCCTATCATCATTGTCAATCCCCTATTCCCTATCACTCTCCCTCTCATATCACTTATTCTCATCCCCCAATCCTTTCATTGTCTATCATTGTCCCTATCCCTAAAACCTTTCATTCCCTATCATTCCTATTTCCCATTTCAGTTTTAAAAATCCCCAAACCCCAAGTTCCCAAACAATCAAGTGACTATCCTTGCATTTTAAATCTCACTTGATTACAATCCATTGTTCCCACTATCTTATTTACCACAGTCCCTCTCCATTTGGCATATATTTGGCATTGAGACAAAAAAACAACAAAATTCTCAATTTCAAACAAATCAATATACACTTGGCATAGACTTGCAAACATCATGGAGACAGACACTGATTCATCATATGAAAAAGACAATGATTATACCACTGAGCTACATGCACCGAAAAGGCCCCGTAAAGGTGGCAAACATGTGAGAGAAGAGCCCACCTCATTGACCCAGTTGCAGGCCTGCCCACTTGCCATGGCATGTTTTCGAGAGCAGTCATGCTATCAGTACTGTGAGATGATTGCTCAGATTCAGCATCATCAGGATTTGGCTTGTTTGTTTGTTTTACATTAGCATGATGGTCAGGTAACTCTTGCTGGTGTAAATCTCACCTTGACACCAGAAACCATTTCTCAGGAAACAGGAATACCGAATGTAGGTGAAGAGTGGAACAAAAGACAACAGGTGGACAGAGTGCATTATGAACCATACATCAGGCCTAGCTATGTGAGACAGCTCAGCAGGGTATTCCCATTCTGGTTCCTGAAGGAATCCTATGCACCTTTGATGAGACTCATTATCAGATACTTCAGTTGTGAGGGTCGGTTCTCACGCCTCTATGCATACCACATCAGGTTATTGATGCATTTCACGAGAGTGAAGATGATGAACATACCTTATTTCATGTGCCAAAAAATTGAGAGAATGACTACTCTTGTGCAGAAGAAGACTCCCGAGCAGCAGCATAACAATATTTATCATTATGCGCTCATCAAGATCATTGTTGTAAATCAGCTTGGATTGCAGGGCATTGCATGGGAGGATTTCATTTCCCATGACTTCTTCACAGCCCCTCAGCCTCCTCCAGAGATTGTTCATGATGCAGGTGAATCTTCACACCAGTTTGAGGGTCCCGAGATAGAGCCTATCAGTGTGCCAGTGTTTGTTACTTATCAGAGAGGCACCAGAGCATTGTTTGCAGCAACTCGACGAGTACTATCTCCACCCGGGGTGAAAGGGGTCTCGTTGCCGTCATCAGAAGCACAGGTACAGGTACAGGACAGAGGTAAGAGGCCTATGCAGGAGGAGGGCCCTTCAGGAGGCAAGGATACTGATTTCATTTTGATTGATGAGGATTTGAGCTCTCCAAGCTCAAAGCTGAGAGAGATCATTCAGGAGCAGAAAGCTGAGATCGACACATTGACCAACAAGTTGCAGAGAGTTCAATGGATCATAAAATACTTGGAGCAGTGGAACAAGCAGTTGGAGGATTAGTAGACGATCATGGAGTTGCAAAACATCCGTGAGAACCGGCAAGCTGCCCGAAGAAGCCCAACCGAGATGACACCTATTGAGTGGGAGATTGAGGCCGATAGAGAGACTTGGCTTGAGAGGGTCAACATGCCTCTTGAGAAGCTGATGGAGAAGGAAAACAAGGAGAAGAACATGCTCAGACACATGAAGAACCATTATTGGGCGCACACACATGTTTGCAAGGCGTGTATCAAAATCCTGAAAGCAAGGCTAAGGAGGGCACTGAAGCGTCGCAAAGGCATGATAGGCTCCAAATATTGGCTGAAGCTTCTTTGGCTGAGCATAGTACTTGATGAGGGACCTTCAGCCCGAATTTCAAGAAATCTGGGAAAAATTTTGTCAATTTTGAATTTTTGGGCCTAAAAACAGATTTTCCTAGCCGACGCGTAGCGCCACTTGGCACGCGCTTATAATTGGCAGCTCTTCAGGGGTGAAACTTTGCATTTCTAGATTTTTTATTAAAATTTATGTATGCTCATGGATTACCTAAGGATTTCATCAAGTTCTGAGTTGCCTAAAGGGTCAAAAACACCCTAAAAATGGCCTTTCTGCCACTTTTTTCACACAGAGGAAGCAATTTTGGGAGATTGAACTTTTGGAGGGGCAAATGGCAACCAAATCCAAAAATTCCACTTGGTTTGGAAAGTAGACAGGAAGGGATTTCGAAAGAGCTATATTGAGCTCAATTTGGACTTCAGGAAGGGCCTACAAATAAGCTCCAAACTTGTGCTACGCATAGAGATTTTGGGCGCGGCGCATAGAGAAATTTGGCCTATTTTTCACTCAGCAGCTCAGAATTTCACCTAGTTTTGGTCAATTTCACTTTTTCATGTAGCTCTTGATGTACCTTGATGTAATTTCATGATCATAATGTAATTTTGGCACATTTTTACTCATTCTAGAAGATTCATTCACCAAAAGGTGAAATGTAAGTGAATGAATCAGTTACCTAGCATATAGAGGCAAGTTGTTTCATTGCCTATTTTTCAGTTCCTAGTTTAGATAAGGTTGAAACAGCTCCTATAATGATGATATCAACCCCTAGAGGCATGGGGATGAGTTATTATTTTCTATATCATGTATTTTCTCAGTCATTTTCAGGGTTTGACACTTGGGATTGCTTGGCACTTCATTGTACATTTCATTTCTGCAATTTTGGAAAAGGAATAGACCAGGGTTTGCAACACTCTTTGGGATCCTTGTGGCTCTGTGTTTTGATGGTGTTTTTAGCTATGTAATTTTAAGTTCACTAATTTTTATGTGTACCATTTTCATTCTCCTTTCTTCTTAAATTAAACAAATCAGTGTTAAAGGTGGAATTCATTAGCTTGCTTTGCTCTACCTTCAGTTTTGTTTAGTTTTTCATGTTTTCATCTGTTTGAGGAGGACTCTTGAGACCCTCTTTCCCTCTTCAGCTCCTCACCATTTTGATCCATCCATTCATTCAATCTAAAGCATCAAAACAATTTCCTTCCTTTCCCCAATCAGAACTCTGCAAAAACTAGGCCTTATCTCGGCACCCAAAACTACCTTTCCCTTTGATCCAACAAAAAACCCCAAAATCAAAATCAAACTCCTTTATTTATATACCTAGACTAAAATTAGCTTTTATTTCAGTCATCTCAAGCCCTATTGATTATTTTTGCTGAGATTGACCCAGAGAGAGCCCTCTCCTGTTCTGGTAGGGCTAGCTACCAGACTGAGCGTGGTTTGATGTTACCCTGAACTCTGCCTTCCTTCAGCATGAGGTAGGTTTAGGCCCTAACAATGTTGACATAAATCTTTTGCTCAAAGACTTGCATGGACACACCTGTTTAATTTTAGTTGTTTATATTAAATTAAGTTTTACAAAGTAGATTAGGGAAACCGACTCAATTTTTGGTTAAATACTGCTTGAATTTTCATTATCAAGGGTTGGACCTTATTAGATTCTGCATATATAAGATCATTGTATTGGAGCACTGTAACTGTTTGAGCTGGACATCAATAATAAGAGACCGTTCACAGGATTCTTGAGCTTTGTTAATGGTGATGTTCTTTCCTCTGTGTTAATGTTTTTTCCTCTGTCTTTTCATTCTATGCACCAATTTCTCTGATTGCAAAACATAGAATTTAGATTAATATTTGCTAATAGGGCACCTTAATTTTTCTTGTGTTTTTTATCTTAATGTTTTCCTCTGAAGTTTAGTTAAAGAATTCATAACTGATCTTTATCTATTACTGAACTCACTACTTTATCCCATTTCATATTCACACTGTCAGTAAGATCCATTCTGCATAGTTAGCTTTCCCTGTGAATTCCCTTGAAAAATTGATGCACAATTCAACCTTTATAACCAAATCATAAGAATAGAGAGATCCCTTTCTGAGTCTAGGAAGGTTAGGTCCTAGACTCCAAAGTGGTTTGATGATTTCCTCTGTCATTTGTTCTTTCCAATCTTACAAATTATGGAGGCCTAACAGACCCATTGTGTTTTCTTATCAGATACAAAATAAATGAAGATATCCTCCCAATCATTTGTTCACTATGTCAGTTTTTCCATCGGATTGAGGATGATAAGATGAGCTATGAGCTAGTTGAGTACCCAAACAAGAAAATAATTCGATCCAAAAATTTCTAGTGAAAATATCTTTGTTGCTTACAATAATCTTTGGATTTCCATGTAGATTTTGAATTGTTACCACAATTTCAGTAGCAATTGTACTTACTTTAAATGGATGATATAATACACATAAGTGTGCATACTTGGTAAGTATATAAACTACCAACATGATGACACTCTTTCATTAGGAATTAGGTGAACCTACAATAAAATCCATAGAAACCTCCTCCCAACGTTGACTTGGAATGGATAAAGGATGTAGTAGACCCGAGGTCTTAATTGTCTCAACTTTATTTTGTTGGAAAACCAAACATTCCACCACAAAATTTTGAACATCAGATTTAAGGCCATCCCAAAAAAATTCTCTCTTCACCTTGTGGTAAGTTTTTAAAAATACTAAGTGTCCTCCTAAGGGAGAGGTGTGCAATTCAAAAAGAATCTTTTGTTTTAGTTGGGAATTATTACAAAGATATAAGTGATCTTTGTACCATAAGGAATCATTTTTCCATATAAATGTATCATATGTATTGGGATCTTGATGCAACTTTTGAATGAGTGTCCAAAATTCTTCATCATTATTCCATTCCTCCCTTGCTTTGGTTATAAAATATGGTTGGATAATAGAAATGGCACAAACCAATGCTTCCACTTGCTCATCCTTTCTTGAGAGTGCATCTGGAACAACATTTAGATTCCATTTTTTGTAGTTGATTTCAATGTCATAAGCCAACATCTTTGTGACCCATTTTTTCTTCCCTTTTGAATATATTCATTGTTCCAAAAGTATTTAAGACTATCATGATCATTTTTTTACCTTGAAGTGTCTTCCCATTAGGTCAGGTTTCCATTTCTTTAGTGCATGTAGTATTTCTAGCATTTCCTTCTCATAAATAGCTTTCTGTAAATATTTTCCTTTGATTAGATGAATTTAGAAAGAAATTGGTCTTCCTTCTAGAATTAAAACAACACTAGTTCCATTTCCTAAGGCATCACATTCCACAAAAAAGGTTTTTTTGAAGTCTGGTGTAGCTAAGATAGGTACTTGGCACACTACCTCTTTAAGATGTTCAAAGGCATTATTTTCTTCAAGAGTCGATGAAAATGCATATTTTTTCAATAATGTTGTTAGAGGTGCTGCTATTCTCCCATAATTCTTAACAAACTTGCGATAATACCCTGTTAACTCGAGAAATCCTCGCAACTGCTTTATGGTTTTAGGGACTTTCCATTCCCTAATGGGTTTAATTTTGTTAGGGTCTACCTTAACACACTCGTGAGATACAATATGACCTAGATATTCCACCTCTTGTACTCTAAAGAAACATTTGGAGTTTTTTGAATATAATTGTTTCTCCTCCAATAGCTTGACCGCCCTGTCAACATGTTGAACATGATCCTTCCAAGACTTATTGTAGATCAGTATATCATCAAAAAATACTAACACAATTTTTCTAAGGAAGGGTTTGGAAATGGAATTCATCAACCCTTGAAATGTAGAAGGTGCATTCGTAAGGCCAAAAGGCATGACCAAAAATTCATAATGACCCTCATGAGATCAAAAGGAATATCTTCAGTTTTCATTCTAATTTGATGATATCCTCAACGAAGATCCAAATTGGTAAATTAAATTGCTCCATGTAATTCATCCAATAATTCATCAATCACAAGAATGGGAAATTTATCTTTAATATTGAGCTTATTGATCTCCCTATAATACAGACACATGCACCCTGATCCATCCTCTTGTACACCAATACTACTGAAGCAGAGAAAGAACTTTGAGTAGGTTGAGCTATACGAGCCTCTAACATTTGTGCAATCATACGTTCAATTTCACTCTTTTGGACACAAAGATATTTGTAAGGCATGATGTTTTGAGGAAAATTTCCTGGAATCAAATGAATAGCATTATCATGATCACTAATAGGTGGGAGCCCTTTGGGAGTTTCAAACACCTTGGAATGATTGTCCAAGAATTTTCGGAGATCTGGAGAAATAAATGAGAATAATTGTGTAATTACACCTCGTTGTTCTTTCTTCAAAATATTTTTCATGAAATTAGAGATTATTATCTTTCCTATCTTCCCTGTGATACCCCGTAATTCCACTTCCTTTCCTTCCAAAAAAAAATTCAAGAAAATTTCTTGAAAATTAAAATCTACTGTCTCCAAAGATTGTAACCATTATACTCCTAGTACAACATCAACACCTCCCATTGGAATGGAAAGCGTTGGACTATTCAATACATAATATCCCATCGTTAGCTTGATATTATGGTACTTTCTAGAGAAAATTTTAGTTCTTGCATTTTCAACCATCACTTGACACTTTGGTGTTGGGCATAAGAAGAAATTCAAATCATTGGCTACCTTACAATGAATAAGATTATGGGTACTACCCAAATCAATAAAAACTATTACATTTTTCTTCATGATATTTCCTTCTATCTTGAGAGTTTGAGGAGTGGTAATTCCTTCCAATGCATTACAGGATATGGTCATACTCATTTCTTCCCTCTCCAAGGTTGGTTCCTGGTGTATATCCTCTTCTTTTGAAGTTTCTTCTTAATTTTATTACTCCTCTTCACAATATAAGTAAAATAATTTCTTCTCATAAAATTTATGACATTTAGTGTATTTTCTATCACAATTGTAGCAAAGCCCTTTTTCTCTTTTTTCATCCAATTATTGTGGTGTCAACCTTGTAGGTTGTGGAATTCTAGGAGTAGCAACGCTTCCATATTTATAGATTTTAGTGGTAGGCTTCCTTGTCGCCATAATTTGAGTTTCAATTTTTCTTGCCAACCTTAATTCCTTCTCCAATGAGTTAGGTCCCCAAAGGAAAACCTCATGTTGGATGTTATCCTTTAAATTCCCTATGAATACATCAATATTTTGTTCCTATGGAATAACAATTACCCTTATAATCAATTTTTGGAAGTCCTTAATGTGCTCCACCATTGAACACTTTTGATTGAGATTTATCAATTGGCTAAAGAAGGTGTTTCTCTTTGTATCCTCATAATTTGTTATCATTTCCTTTGTAAAAATTGACCAAGTGACAATTGTTGGCTTGAGGGGTCCTCACCCAAGTTTGGAGTTTAAGGATAAACCAACAAACCCTCCAACTACTGGCCCTTTCAAAAATGACTTTCTTGCATAGATCAAAGTCTCAGCCAAAGCAGTATGGGGGGGTGCTGGAACTAGGTTTTCGCACCCTCGGGGAGAAAATAATGAAGTGTTCCTAAATAAATAGAATGCAGACTTATATCAATCATAAACAGATGTGTGCAACAGAATAAGGTAGAATCATAGAATGTGCATAATCCTTAATAGAATAAGACTGCAGAAAAAAATAATAGAACCAGATCCAGATCTAAAAAATTCAATTACTTAAGTAGATTTATTGATCATCAATAAGCATGTTTAATCTTAACTAATATATTCTTGCACAATAATCAACATAAAACATTGCGATCTCAAAAGAACATAAAGATTAAATAACCCAGATAAATAACATAGTAATTTTTCCAAAATTTTTCCTTTCTATTAATATTTAGAACCTTTCAATACATTAGACTTTCCCTTAAATATCCCTTTCATGCACACAGGCAGCAGGGTCCACACACAGCCAAGACTAGGTCTCCATGCACACAGCTAGCAGGAGCCTTTAAACCCAACCCAGAAAAACCCTTACAACATATAATAGACACATATAGCTCACAGTATCATATCAAAACTTAACTTCTTTACCTATACTCGATCTATCTATATATAATCCTTTACCACATAGATACTATGGTCTCAAACCATGGTTTGAGGCCCACTTTTTACCCTTAAACCCATTTACATCAAAATTAGCAACTTTGACCCACCCCAAAGCCCCTTGACTCAATCGTGCAGCGTGCATATACAAGACTTATACAAATATATCAGAAATTGTGTAAAATGGGACCTTGCTCCAACAGTCCCCCAACACAAACATGTCAACTCATCTCGAGTCACTGAGGCACATGCTCCTTGATCTTGGCTTGGAGTGCGCTGATAGAATATTTCATAGGGAGCACTAATTCTAAGCTTTGCGCTACAGTTCCCTATTATTGGTGAACCAATTTTTATGTGGTGGGTCCTTAAGTGGCCATCTCTATGCTACGCTGAGTCTGCTAGATTGTCTTTAGTGTGTTATCCAGCATCTGGGAAAGTTTAAGCGCTTCCTTGGCCCATGGTTTCATGTGTGCTTCGAGCAATTATTCCTTCCATTTCAAATCTTCAATCTATGCTTGTATTGTTTGGCACTCCTCTAGACGAGCTAGGAACTGTGTAAGAACAAAGGTCAACACCACTGTCCTGAATTCGTCAAACTGTTGTTCCTTCTAATGCAAGGGATCACAGAGCTGCTGGATGACTAGATAATTTTGACCTAAAGTCCATACACTAATGGCTTCATCTAACAAATTGTCACACTAGGTGACTATGGTAGCAATACTATCTCTGGCTTGCTTTACCTCTACTGCTCCTTCTGTGCAAACATCTGGTGGAGTTTCGAGTTGTAACTTGGTCTGTAGATCTGCAATTTATTGCTCATATTCTATTCTGACCATATGTACCTCAGCATGCGATGCTTTCAATGTGACATCCAATCCTTATAATTTCTCCTTGGGCACAGTTGTCACTAATATAGGTGGAATATCTCGGCAAACTGGATGGATCTTTGCCTCTAGTGCAGTTGGCTATGCTTCGACTTCTCAGCATGCTGCTTCTGCTTTTTGCTACTATCGGTGTGCTTGTTCTACCTGCTGCTAGGCTTCCATTGTATGAGTGTGAGTAGTAGGCTCCCTGTACTAAAGCTCATATGTGATCATCATTTGCATTAAGTGCAGCTTCTATGTAGGTAACAGAAAGGTTAATATTTATATCACCTCTTCCCATGAATTTGGCATGTTGTCTAGCATCCATATGAATTGTTGACGTGAGGATTTGAAAATGGAAGGCATCCCCAGAAGCTATTAAGGAAACATCTAATGATTGCACACTCATGACTTGTGAATTGGTGTGGCTTGTCTAAGCTACGCTTGCTTGAATCTGGCTCACCTGCATCTTCAACTCCTGTATTCCAACTTGTACAAGCTCCAGTGTAGATTTGTAATACACCTCCATGTTGGTCTAGCGATCCTAGGTCATAGACGTGACAATGTTGGCTATTTAATGTATACCATCTTCTTTCAATGTCAGGACCTCCTGCCTGGCCTCCTTGGAACCCTTCCTCTTTTTTCGTGATCCCCCAATGGCCTGAGAGTTTTGCTTGATTCCCTTAGCGGTCTTTGCTTCTATTGTGTCCTTTGGCACAAACCCATTCTTTTATGGCTATGTTTCTTTCTCCAGGTCTATGGTCTCTCCAGTGGTCATTGGTGTTTCCTCCTTCTCGGTCACTTTCTCTGTTGGTTTCACTATGTGGCTACCAGTGCATGGCTTTGTTGGTGTGATCGGTGTCAACCAGGCTGGCGGCTATAGAGTCGTTACTATGAGCAAATCATCCTCTCTTACTATGTATGGTAACTCGTACCACATTCCTTCTATGACTCCCTTTGCGTGGATGTGCATGTTGTGAAAGGTAGCTTTGAAATCAAATAACATCTTATATTAATCATATAATGCGGGGGACGGTCACGTCTTTGAGTATACCACTTGATATAGAATAACATCATACAAAACCCAAAAATTCTTATTTTCTCTTGTGCGCACCAGGTCTGAAGAGTTCCACAAGGTAGCATAGCACACAGACTCGCACATTTGAGGCTCAATTTCTAGGAAATGGGTGTCTTCAAGGGTCTTCCACCCAATTAGTGAAATTAACAACAATAACCAAGCATAGTGGAAATTATTTCCTTCCTCTTGTGCTTCACACACATTTTGAAGGAATTATTTACACAGGTAGTTGCACCAGTTATAAATCACCCCCTTCTCATATCATCCAGCAAGGGAAATAACATGCGTGGGCATTTCTTTTGGTATGAACTTGTGCATCATCTTGTAGGCCAAGATGATCGTACCAAAGAAAACTACTAGGTCATTTATTTCATCGACAAAAAAACGCTGGCTTTTTCTTGTGACTTGCTACTTTTTCTTGATTTGTTTTACGGTGGTTTTTCCTGAGCCTTACCACCAAAATTAGCAATAGGTTTAGCACCTTTAGCAGGCAGACCCATGATCCTGTGGATCAAATTAACATTAATAGGGATGCGATCTCCCAACCATAGCGCATCATTGTTTAGTAATGCAAGTGTTATCACCGAAAAAAAATGAAATATCATTTGACAAGGTTAGATAGATTCATGTGTAAAAAAAAATTAGGTTTTAGGATTCATTTTTTATGCTTGGTCAAGGGAAATATTAAATTTTTCTTGTTTTAGGTTACCCTAAGGTCTAAACCCACTCATTTTAAAACTCCTTCATGTCACATCATTCATCATTTTCTGACTCATTTCAATTTCCAAGTACCGAAAGTGTCAAATTAGCCAAAAAACCACAATTTCGTAGCAAAATACACTATGAAAAGTTACTTTTCGCTACGAAGCTACTGATAGTTTCGTAGCGAAAACAACCAAATTAACACTAAAAATGGTACGAAAGTGCGGTTTTCTGTCTGTCTTGTCAATATAGCCGTTAGGTGTCAGAAAATTGTTGGGAATGAGTAGGTTATATGCCTTTTGAGTCATGGAGGGGTAAATCCAAGGTATATGCTCAGGTTTTCAATCATGATCAGTTTAGGTAATGTATGAGTCATCATTGAGTCATGAGAAGACATCAAAACTTAAAATCCTTTCCTAGTTCAGTCATTCTCATTTCTCATTCCTCCTTGAGTAATATTTGAGCTTTGGAGAGCTATTATACTAATCCAAAGATGTGGCTAGTTCTTTTCAAAGCTTTAGTTTGACCATCATCAAGCAAGGCTGCAAATTCATCAAGCGAGGCTGAACATCATCAAGCGAGGCTATACAAATCTTAGAGAAACCATGGCAAAGGAAAGAAGGACTAACAAGGGTGGCCAGTGCCTGAGATATGAACCTGCAGACATGAATTTGATCAATGAAGACCCAACAATAGTAGAAGCCTTCAGAAGAGTAGGTTGCCTACATTTTTGTGAGAAATTACAGGGTTTTCATACACAGGTGTCCAAGGAGTTTGCTTTAAATTTAAGTGGAACAACAACTAAGGTGGGAATGTTAAATTTTTCCATCACACCAGAGGTTATTACTACTACTACAGAGATTCCAAGAGGTCAGTAGGACTAGTTCAAAGGTTTCAAGTTTAACATGGAGCAGTGCAAAGAGTTCATGAAGCATGAGCATACTGAAATGGACCTCACCAATGCTATTCCAAGAAGTTACATAAAAGAAAACTATTCAAAGTTGCTTCTAATCATCCAAAATTACTCTAATTTTGAAGGGAGGTACCACAATGTCTATTCATATCATTGCGAATTACTTCTGCACTTTACTGGTTAGATTTCCATTTGTCTGCCTTTCTATTTGCATAGAAGTTTGTCAATAATGGCAGATAAGGTCCAAGAAAAGTCTAAGGGGAGTGAGACTTCTTTATTTCATCATGGTTTAATGAAATTATTGGTCTTAGATGAACTTCAAAGGTTAGGCAGAGATTGGTCCTCATTCTTGTTTTTCAGTGGTTTTGAGTTGGATGCTCTTACTCCTTCATGAACTCCTAAACCTAGGAGAAGTCCATCACCATTAGCAGTAGAATAGAACCAACCATTAGTAGCAGAGCCAAGTGAACCTGCAAGATTAGAATAAAGTGAAAAAATTATGGAGGCAGAGCAAATGCAGATTCTTGATACACCAAGTGTCTCACCTACAAAACAGAAGTCAAAAGTGGTCAAACCTGCAAAACAAAAACAAATTGTTAGTAAACAAGGAACCAAGAGGATGTAAAGGAGCCAAACAGTGGCTATAGAAGATAGAGCAGAACCTAAGGGAAATATAGAGGATATTTTACATGCCATTGACATAGAGGAACTCCTATTGTCCAAGCTGAGTTTATAGAGGAAGTTGGGAAGAAGTTAAAGAAGGCCAAATCTACAAATAAATTAGAATTTGAGGGAGAAGATGCAGGTTTCATGTTCCAAGCAAGAAAGCCTATGACAAGGCATGCTAGGAAGCTATTAGAGAGTAGTAAATAAGTTCAACCACTCATTGACACAGCTCAGCCACCTCAAGAGGAAATTGACCTATCATCACCTCTAGAGAAAGATACAGTCAGCAAATCAAAGAAGGGAAAAGAGAAGGTGATGGAAAAAACAGAGTTGCGGCTCCTTGAAGAAAAATTGAAATTGGCTAATCATGAAATTGTTTTCATGAAAAGAGAAGCAAGGAAAAATAGTATAGAGAATATTAAATTTGAAAATATGAAGGCAATTTGGGAAGAATAGGTTGCACTGTCTCTAAGACTTTGGACAACACACAATAGCTCGTCAAATGGGAAATTCCAGCAAGTAAAGAGGCCGAACATGTCAGGAATATGAACACGCAATTGAAAGTCACCAATATAAGATTGAAAGACCAGGTTAAAGACCTTCAAGAGCAACTTGAACTAATTCATGAAGAGTTAGAGAAAAAAGGTCTCAAAATGACAGTGCTTGAAGATCCAATAGCTCAACCAATTGTAAATGAGGAAGAAATGCCTCAAGGATCATAAGATGAGTTATTTTATGGTTTTTTAAGGCTAATGATATGTTAAAGAAAATATTTTAGCACTTACAGGGTTCATTTTTCAAGAATTACACAAAAATATGCATTTTCAACACTTTTCAGCATTTTCATAGCATGCCTGGGCTTGAAGGGCAATAAAACGCTACGAAACTACTGTAGCTGATCTTTTTAATTTTTGAACCAGTTCTGGATGCTATCAAGGGTTGGAATTGGTGTGGGAGATGTGTTTAATTATGATGAACACTATGCGAAAGGAAAGAATTAATAATTTTGATGTTAAATGGCATGTTTTGCAGCGCTACGAAATTGCGTTACTTTCGTAGCATACTGTATTTCAAACGTTTTAGTAGGTTTTGAAGCATATTTAGACATATGGAGATTATTGAAGGGTTAAATACCATGAAAATAAATTATTCAACACTCAAGGACCACGAATTGATGATAAACTGACAGCTAAAGTATTCGTGGAATAAGAAGTCTATTTGCCTAAAAAAAGGGTTCTGTTTCCTAGTTTTGAGGAGGCCAATTAAGTGGTCATAAAGTGATGAATCCCGTAATCTCAATTCGAACATGTAAAATCACGCTTGTCAAGGAATTTTATTGTTTTAGTAGATAATATTGTTAAAGGAAATAATGAGTAGTTTGAGTCTTATTAGGAAAAGGACTGTCAAGTAGGATAGGTGTATGTTTGTCATTAAGTTGATGTTTTATGGTTATGCAAGGTGTCATTAGGCAAAAATTATATGAATATTTCTAGGAGGTAGATCATCACATGATGTTTCAAGTCTATTAAAGGCCATTGAGTCAAATTTGTCAAGGGTTGGAGATTTTTGGCTAAATTGTAGCTCATTGTAAATTGACTATTTTAGCAATACAAAGATTTGTTACTTGACCAACCTGATATTCTGAATGAGTTTTTACTGCTTTCCTATGTTATTTTTACCTTTTATGTATCTCATTACAGTGGTTTTCATTTATAATAATCAGAATTCATTCATGTGATGCTCTGACTTCCTTTATAAATGAATTGACTGCGTATTTTCCTATTTCATATGTTTGACCTACTACTAAAAACTCTGAACTGCCTTAGCTTCCATGTCAAGTGAACTCACTGAATCACTGAAAGTGTTGACTCCATAAGCCCAATGTTTCCATACTGATATTATTTTCAACCTACACTCATCATAAGCAAGTTATTTCCTAAATATAGTTAGCCATCTATATCCTTTGTTACACCATTTTTTGGTCATCTAACTTTTCATCATTAGATGGACCCAAGTGCACCATGTAAGACCAGTTTTACCCCAAGTAAAATTGCTTTCACTATGTTAATTAGGAAACCCCAAAAGGAATAATTAATTAAACCATAATTTAATTATTATTCCCAGTCATGTTTAACCCAAAAACAAAGAAATTAATGAGATAAACCCATAGTTATCTTATTATTTTCCAGGAATAATTATTTAAATAATATTCCTTGTTAAATATGACCAAATCAACCACCATTAATTAAATAAATCATTATTTATTTGATTATATCCCAACCACTTCCTTAAAAAGATAAATAAATCATTTATTTATTTATTCTTCACTAATCAAGGGATTTGACCCAAGTCAAACACCCTTTCCCTCCAACAAACAATAATAAAATATTCCATAGAGGTGGATCTAGATTTGATTAACATTATTTTAATCATGCACCAAGATCTAGAATGACCCAATATTTTGTTATAAATAGGAGGGTTTTCCCATCATTCTTCACCTTTTGTTGCCTATTAGATCACTCTGGATCTATACACTTGGTCTCATTTTTCTACCATTTGCTCCCATTGAGCTCTACTTTCTGCATTGGGTTTTCTACATCTACAAGAGAGAGAAAGCTTAGATCTGAAGTGCCGAGGACTACAAAGAACCCATCCCATTGAGGAGATCTGGATACACCTTCTTGTTTCCTCCCAGGTGCCCTGTAATATAAAAATTCATTCAAAAATCGTGTTCTTGTCTTGTCTGTTGGATGCATGGAGCAAACTCTTTACTTTTCTGCTTAATGTCTTTCCATTTATAGATCTGTTTGTTGCAGCATTTTAACTACTAATTGCAGATCGAAGATGTTTTGCAGCCTCTATTGTTGTTAGGGCTATTAGTTATGCGTAGCTAAAGTGGTTCTTTTTCGTACACTTCGACAAAGAATTCATACTAACATCCTTATTCAATATCATTAACCCTTGACAGAGTGTTGGCTTGAGGGGTCCAAACCCGGGTTCAGTGTGCAAGGTTTGCCAAAAAACCCCTATACTACTTTCCCTTTCGGTAGTGACCTGCTTGCGCAGGTCACAGTCTCACCCGAAGTAGTATGGGTGGGTGCTGGAACCAGGTTTCCGCACCCTGAGAAAGGAAGGGTAAGGCAAGCGGGGCTGCGTTCTGTTCAGATTCCCATGTTTCTGCACAGGGTTAAATAAGTATCCAATTTCATCCACGTGCACTAGATCTACAATTATATGCTTTTCATAACATCAACACAATGCTATATAACCAGAACAGAACATATCTAGATCCAATTCAATACACAGACTTTTGCAGCAAGATATGACCAGCACGGAATAGATCCAATCATTCAATATACAGACCTTCGCAAAGAAAAGAAAGAAAATTCATACCACAGTAATTACCAGCAATTCATTCAATAGTACTCATAGATTCAGATCTAATAATCCTGCACATTCATTCATTCATCAACCTTTCCTTACAATTCCCTTCCCAACCTGCGCACACAGTAGCAGGGTCCACACACAGCTGGACTAGGATCTCTGGGCACACATCCAGCAGAAGTCTGTTCCCAAAAAACCCAAACAGATCACTTACACAATAGATCACATCAATAGCTCATCAAATCCTATCTCTTACAATCTGAAATTCCCCTCTGTTTATAACAATCTAACTTTAACATTCCTATGGTCCGTAACCCATGGTTTTCGGACCCCTAGTTTACCCTTTAACCCATTACAATGTGTTCGGGGCTTTGACCCACCCCGAAACCCCTGCGCTATATTAAAAATAATCCAAAATAACCAAAAAAGACTGATTTCGCAGCTTGTTAGGAGACCTCATTCCAACAGTCCCCCAACACAATCCTGTGACTCGTCCTGAGTCACAGCACTATTGTGACCCCATGATTCGTAGCCCAGTATGGTTTGATTCGACCTCCATTGACAAAACCAGGGAGGAGATCACTACGCAAGGTAGCTAACTGGACTAAGCCACCATTCGTAACCTTCTGAACTATGTAGGGACCAAGCCAGTGCTGTTGGAATTTGCCAGGATGTTTCACAAATTGGTTGTCGTATAACAAGACAAGATCACCTGCGACAAATTTCTTCTGGTGAATATGTAGATTATGCCAGGCTTTATCTCTAGCTTTTTGTACCTGTTGTTGAAATTGAGCAATAAACCGATCTTCCTCCAATGCTACTATTTGCGCCAGGAATTCTTCTATGATATCAGAGTCTGCCATATTCGTAAATGCTGCAATGTGTAGGCTAGGAACAACGTATTCTATGGGCATGATGGCCTCCTTGCCATAGACCATTCGGAAAGGTGTCCTACTTGTCAGATTTTTGCAAGTTGTCTAGTAAGCCCATAGGAATGAGGGGATGTGAATATCCCAGTCACTACGATCGACATTACAAACCTTCATTAGTGCCTGCTCCAAAATTTTGTTCAAATCTTCCACTGTCACATTAGCTTGGGGATGGTATGGTGTACTCTTGGCATGGTGAATTCAGAATTCATCGTTCAAATCTTGAATCGTTTGGTTGACAAATGCATACCTCTGTCACTCATTAGGATTTTCGGGCAGCCAAACTTGGTCAGAATCTACTCAAAGATGAAGTGCGCGGCAGTATCAGTGGTAAAATCCTTCACGGCCTATGCCTTAGCCCATCGTGTGACGTAGTCAGTGGCAGTGATAATGTAGCGCGCGTCGGTTTTCTTGCCTGGTGGGTTAATGGGTCCTATAAAGTCAATTTCCCATTTAATGAAAGCCTGTAGAGCCATTTGGGGATATAACAACATATCATCACATCGTGAGGGGCGACCGGTTCATTGCCAGGTATCACACGTTATACAATAGGTGTAAGAATCCTAATGCAGGTTAGGCCACCACAAGCCAGCCCTCAAAATCTTTTGCGCAGTAGCCCTGCCTGCATAGTGGCCACTAATGACTCCCTCATGGGCTTCTGCGAGGACGGTGGGTCGTTCATGTTCTAATACATATCTGCAAAGTATTTCATCTACGCCTAACTTGTATAGCTGTCCTACGATGATAGTGAAGTCTGCCAGTTGGGTAACCAACTCCTTTTTTTGTTGCACTGAATACGCAGCAGGGGCCATACCCGTAGTAAGGAATTCAATGATATCAACAAAGTGGTCATCCACCATTTTAATGGTAAACAGCTGTGCATCAGGTAAGCCTTCGTCCAAGTTAGTGGGTTCTTCCCCTGTATCAATATGAGACAGATGATCCGAGCCTACATTCAACCTTCCAGGCTTCATGATGATCTCAAAATCATATTCTTGAAACATCAACAACCAGCAGCTAATCTTCTTCCCCAACACAGGCTTGTTGACCAGGTATTTCAAAGCTGAATAGTCTGTAAACATCTTAAAGTGTCCCCCCAGTAGATAATGTCGATATTTTTGTAGTGCATACACCATAGCCAATCCTTAGCATTCAGTGGTATAGTAATCCGGTTTGGCACCTGAGAGTTTTCAACTGGAAAAGGCAACTGGATGATCAATATCCCCTTCACCAGGTTGTGTAAGGACCACACCCAAGGAAATGCCTGACACATCAACATGTACATGGAATTATTTTGACCAATCAGGGAATATCAGTATGGATGCAAAAAGCATCTTCTCCTTGAGAAGTTCAAAGCTCTTCTGACATTCATCATTCCAAAAAAAAGAGACATCTTTCTTTAGCAGTTGTTCCATGGGTGCTGTGATCAGGGCGTATCCTTGAATGAATTTCATGTAATAGCCTGTGTGACCGAGAATGGAGCACAATTTTTTCTCCGTTGTAGTCTAGTTGGTTAGGAAACTCGGCTTTCACTCGAGAGACCCGTGTTCAAGTCTTGGTAATGGAACCATTTGTTGGCTTGAGGGGTCCTGACCTATGTTTGATGTGCAAGGTTTGCCAACAAACCCCTATACTATTGGCCCTTTCGGTAGTGACTCTCTTACGTAGGTCACAGTCTCACCCAAAGTAGTATGGGTGGGTGCTAGAACCAGGTTTCCACACCCTGAGAAAGGAAGGTTAAGGCAAGCAGGGCTGTGTTCTGCTCAGATTACCTTGTTTCTGCACAGGGTTAAATACGTATCCAATTGCATCCATGTGCACTATATCTACAATTATATGCTTTTCATAACATCAACAAAAAACTATATAACCAGAACATAACGGATCTAGATCCAATTCAATACACATACTTTCATAGCAAGATATGACCAGCACATAACAGATCCAATCATTCAATATACAGACCTTCGCAGCGCAAAGATAGAAAATGCATAACACAGTAATTACCAGCAATTCATTCAATAGTACTCACAGATTCAGATCTAATAATCCTGCACATTCATTCATTCATCAAGATTTCCTTAAAATTCCCTTCCCAACCTGCGCACATAGTAGCAGGGTCCGCACACAGTTGGACTAGGATCTCTGCTCACACAACCAGCAGGAGTCTGTACCCCATAAACCCAAATAGATCACTTACACAACAGATCGCATCAATAGCTCATCAAATCCTATCTCTTACAATCCGAAATGCCTCTCTTGATTTAACATTCCTATGGTCCGCAACCCATGGTTTTCGGACCCCTAGTTTACACTTTAACCCATTACAATGCATTCGGGGCTTTGACCCGCCCCAAAACCCCTGTGCTATATTAAATATAATCCAAAATAACCAAAAAGGACCGGTTTCACAGCTTGTTAGGGGACCCCGTTTCAACACATAGCCCTCTGAGACTGAGGAGGCTAAGCCTTAATCACAAGATTGATTTGAAATAGTTGCATGAGATTATCTGATTAGTAGCCTATCAGAAGCAATTTTTTGATAACAACGAGAAAATTTATAATGCAAATATAATTTATGGGGTTGCGCCCAAAATGAGGGATCTGGAGAAAATTGAGCAGGCATACCTTGTGCAGACCTAGCACCCATATTTTTGGCTTGAGGTGCATAATGCCTCCTTAATATGTAATATGATCAAGGTACAAATTCGGTGCAAGCTCAGGAAATTTCTCGACATTATAGTTGCATTATCTTAGTGAACATGTCTCCTTTCATCGAGAAATTCTCAAGGATCAATGGTGTCTGGTTGCCCGCGCGTACCTTCTCCAAGTATTTGGGGATTTTGACTAATGTTTTATGCAATGCAAAATGTCTTACACTTGTGAGAATGGGGCCACTTTGACCACATCCTCCTCTCCTTCAAAAAAATTTTCAGGGACCTCAAACATAGGTCGTTTCAGCTTCTCAGCCGTAGTAGAGTGTGGCTTTGGGGTCTTCCTCTGGGAGATTTTCATGTATGAGATGACTGCCCCTTCTTAGACTTAGAGGGCATGGGTGTTTCAACAATGGGGACCTCAGGTGCAACAGCGTCATCTCCAAGTCTTGTGGCCTTCACACTCTCAAGAATAACATAGCCAAACTCTGCTCCACGCAACGCATCTCGAACGTCGAATCCAAACTAGACATAGACACAGAATATACATCGGTAATTAGGGAGATCAAAGCAAGGAATTCACTTAGAAAGCAAAGGGAACTATTGTGACCCCATAGGTCATATTTATACTTGTGGCGTGTCTTCAACGACTCTTGTTGCATTAATGAGTCTCCATTACTAACAAAAGGGTCCCAAATATGGTAAAATCCTTTCATTTAATGCAACCTAGATGCTCCCAAAAATGATAATAAATATGTCTTTTCCAGTTTTACTATTCCAACGACTATTTTTTCACACCTATGCGACCCAGTCAACCTCCTCGTGCCACTACCGCGCGTGCATCGCACCTTACTACCCATTCTACATCCCATCTGCACAACTCTGATACTCCAACCATATATTCATTTGGTTGGCACAAGGTCATCCATGTATGGCTTCAAAAAACTGCCATTGACATACCCAGGAAGGTATTCTCTATTCAATGTGGTCAGGCACACTGCACCTCCATCAGTGGTTTTCTTAACAATATAGGGCCCTAGCCAATGCATTTTCAACTTCCTTGGGTGGCATGCAAACTTTCTGTCATATAGAAAGACCAAATAATCTTCCTTGAACACCCTTTTCCTGATATGTCTATCATGCCATTCCTTTTCGCTCAATTTTTGAACCTACTGGTGATAATTTTCAATAAAATGATCTTCTTCCAGAGCAACCGACTACGACAAACAATATTCCCGAGTATCTTCTTCATCCATATTGATGAATGATGCAATGCGCAAACTAGGAACAATGAACTCCATTGGCAACACATCTTCTTGCCCACATACCATCCTAAATGGTGTCCTTCCAGTCAACTTCTTGCAAGTAGTGCTATATGCCTAGAGAACTGCTGGCACTTGCTCATCCCAATCATTTTTGTTATCATTTCCCACCTTGGTCAGCGTAATCTCAGGTATCTTATTGGATGCTTTAACCATGCCATTTTCATGAGGGTGATAGGGAGAGCTCTTCTGATGACGCATCTTAAATTCTTCTATCAATGCCTCAATGGTGTTATTTACAAAATGTGTAACCTAATCGCTTATCAGAATCTTAGGACAACCAAACCGAGTCAAAATATTCTCAAATATAAACCACACAGCTGTATCAATGGTATAATCTTTCACCAGTTTCCCTCCAGCATGTAATATTCCTACTTTGGCAAGCAGCTAATGGGAATATTAAATTTTGATTTTTGCACTTAGTAGTTGGATAAATGGGTAAGGAAGCCCATGAATAATAAAAACATGAATAAAACCCATTATTACGTGAAAGGGGATCATCATAGTAGCTATATTTTACACTTTTTTGTGTGAACAGGGGCAAATGGATGAGGACAAAGTCAAGTTTGACTAAGTCAAAATGCATGCATGAAGAAGAGGAGATCATCAATGTAACTAGTTCCAGTATGAACAAGGATCAACATAGACAAACATTTGAGAGCTGGATTGAAGACACTTGAGAGTGAAAAGGGATAAATCAGATTGAAGAGGTCAACCTTGACCAAATCAAGCAGCACAGTATGGAGGAGTGGCCTTGATGAAGGTACAAAGTAATTTTGGAGGGAGATTGCTCATGTTGAGTTGGAAACACTAATGGGTGGGACCCAAGGTGAGGAGGCTCACAAAGTTTATAAGGAAGAGAATGGAAGCCATTTGGGGTTAGTTTGGATATTATTCAGTTTGGTCTGCTTAGACTATTTGGCATCCTCTTGCTGTTTAGCAGAGATGTAGTGTTGTTTAGCACAAGGATCTCTTGTTTAGGAATCCTTCTCCTTCCTTGAGAAGCCTCTTGGAGGAGTATTTTACTTCAGTTTTCCACACTCAAGCTTGAGGCCAAGCATCCTCCTTCAGCCACAAAATTATTTCTACAGAGTATAGTGCTGTGTTGTAGGGTGTTGCAGTGGAAAGTCCCCAACACCACTTTCTCAGCTTATGTTTCTGAGGAGGGAGCTTCCCTTTCTTTGCAAGATCTCTTAAGAAGGTTTCTAAGCATTTTGTACATCTTGTAATGTGGCCAAAGAATTCTCCATCATTGACTGCACATTCCTTTGAAGGAACTGCATTATTTCTCTCTGTCTTGCAGTATCAAGGTTTGATCCCTTGCTTGTGAGCTTATTCCTTGGAGGAAGGGCCAACCCTTCTCATGGAAAGCTTTGTACATCATATTCCTTCTCTTTCTTGTATATTTTCAACTACATATATATATAGTTGCATTATACTACATTTTCCATATCTAGATCTGCAGATCTGCTCTTTATACATTGTATTTTCATGAAGCCCTTGCCAGGTTATCCTTATTTTGTATAAAAAGGAAGAGATATCCACTTTTCTCAGCCATTGGATGATTGTATACTCTCGATATGATATTTCTCACTATTTTATGCATAAACCCTCATTAAAATAACGTTTTTTTATGCTTCAGTAATTTCTGTTAAGCAAAATCATGGGGTTTGGGCTTATTTGAATTGCATTAGTTTGGGAAGACTTGTTTAACTTGGCTAGAAGCATTTTTTTTTGCTTCAATTCTGGATGTGAGCTATATATTGTATATTCTAAGGTATCCATGTATTTTTTCTCATAGATATAGCGTTATTTTATGAAGATAGTCATTTTATTCCCTATATTGCTGCATTTCCCCACTTTGGAAGGAGTGTATAGGCCATATTATTGCTGCTGATCATTATTTTTGCTAAGAAGATATTCCTGTACATATTATGAGCTAATTTACACCTCTATGTTCTTGGGTTTTTGAAGCTCCAAATTTAGAATATCTTCAGATATTCTTATTGTTGTAGATTTTCCCTATTTTGGGATATTATAGTGGTATCAGAGCATAGTCTTGGCTCAGCCTGTGAGTTCCAACCATTAGAGGGAGAAAGATCATAATTATGGAGAGGATGAGTTTACTCTCATCACTTTTCAGATCTAGAAAGAACCTCTCCCATGAGGTTAAGCTGATGAAGGAGAAGAGACGCCAAGAAATTCCTAGAGGGTTTCAAGAAGAGGAAGGACCATGCATTTCCTATTCTCACAAAGAAGAATACCAACAACATGGAAGACACTTGGAACATCATATTCTAAGTGAATACCTTGTTGAGTACAAGACTCAACCTAGAGCCTTCAAGGAGACTCTAGCCTTCCCACATTTCATTCAACTAGAGGAAGAGAGTAGACCTTGCAGCACAAGAAGAATAAAGGGAAATAGGTTTCTATTGTCTACTTTTGATGGATCATCTTCAGAAAGGACTTGGACAAGGAGACTTGCAACATTCTTCCTACTACATCTAGTGGTAAAAAGAGAAGCAATAGAGATTGCAACAATGCACATGAAGGGAAAAGAAAGCACTTGGTGGTTCAGTCACATAAGTCATGCAAGAGTGTCTAATCTTGTAGATTTCACTCAGAGTGTGATCAAGAGATTTGATGAAGAATAATCTGAGAGGGATGAGCCCTCACCATCTCTTGAGGAGACTTATGTCAGCGCTGTCACAACCATGGAGGAGCAGCCTTCAACATCAGCAGTTGAGGGAGCCAATACAGTGAAAGAAGGAAATATTGTAGCCATGCAAGGTGTTCCCAAAGCCCATCAAGGTATGAATGCATTTCCACTTTATATTATTGCAGCAAATATATCATAATATTGTGGAAATATGTTGTTGTATGACCTAATATCATCAGTTATCTCTAATATAGAGAAACAAGGTTGCACTGCATTGTCCAAGAGCAGCAGTGAAGAGATAAGGACCCATTCCTCATGGGAACATTCAGATGCCAGCTTCATTTAGGAAGCCATGGAGGAAGAGATGTCGAAGGGTAGACATCTTGAGATGAGAAACTCTTTCTCCTCTCTAGATGACACTCTCTCAATGAGCATGCCACAGCTCAAAGAGAGAATTATAATTGTAGCAGATCCAAGGCCTCTTTGGTTTTGGAATGTCATTCATGAGGAGGAGGTCTCATCAGGAGATCCCATTGGAGGTGCACTTCAAAATTTCATGAAGTGAAAAGTTCTTCAAAGGTTGGAGGAACATGGTGTCCTACCATGGGAGGATACTAAGAAATTGCAGAATGAGATCCATCACCCACATTGGGATGAGTGGATGGCAGTATGGAGCAAGAGGTCTCCAAACCCCTTGCAAATCTATGATACAGGCCAGTAAGAAGCATGGCTGCACTGGTTTTTTTTGGGTGAGTTTGGTCACTACCCAAAAATCTTAATTTTTTTATCTCATGCCTTGAGTCTTAATGATAGGATGCATAAGGAGAAGGCATGGTTGTTGTGGTTTTTAAGAAGATAGTTTGGACATCATATGTCAAATCTTATGTCCACATATTTTCTTTTTTTTGAGATATGTCTCATGCACTCACATGTATTATGTTTGAGATATATTTCATGTATTAACATTGTTTTGGGAGGAACGATAACTTCCCCATGGTGTATAAGGGAGCTGGTTTGTACTATGTTGATGAGGTATCTCACATGTCCATCATTGTATTATTGCTCCATGATCTGCATTTTGATAATGCAAGGAGGTATCAAGAGTCCTTGTTGCTATGGCTATTATTGAGAGAGTATGGGCTGAAAATTCTCCATACTCATCATGATTTTTTAGAAGGAATGTATGGAAAATTTTCTTGTTATTTTTATCATGTACAACTGATATATATTGATGTTTACTACCACATAGTAGATGAGAACTTATGCACAGCTAGTACTTTGTTGGAGGAAAACTTGCCACATGACATTCTCAAGCAGCAGTTGGGAAAACTACGTTGTATCCCCTGGATAGACCATTGGTATCATGAGACCATCAACATTTTTCTGATTTGGGTGCCAAATGGTGATGAGGTGCCATTCATTTTGGATGGGATGAATTGGGCCAACATGATTCATGACATGGGAGATAGGATCTTTGGAGATCTAGTCTTATTCTTGTCACTTGAGTGCAACCTATTTGAATCCCAAGATCAGTATGTACTCTACACTTGCCATGAGTGGAGAGGAAGACAACATGGGGTAGGCCATCTTGCCTATCATGTTCAGCTATTCAGCCCAACTTCTTTGTAGGAACCTAAGGTGGAGGAGATCTTTCATGAGTTGCCATGTTGGAGGGTGACTCATCTTGTATGGATGATAGCTTGGGGATGGAGGTTTAACATGGGAATGATAGTTCCCAAACACATTTCAGACTCCATTCCTTGGGAGGGAGCCTTTCAGTTCTATCTTTGCAGTTGCTTGAGGACAAGCAACATTTGGGAGGGGGGGACTGTAATATTCCTACTTTAGCAAGAAGCTAAGGGAAATATTAAATTTTGATTTTTTCACTTAATAGTTGGATAAATGGGTAAGGAAGCCCATGAATAATAAAAACATGAATAAAACCCATTATAATGTGAAAGGGGATCATCATAGTAGTTGGATTTTATACTTGTGTGTGTGAACAGGGGAAAATGGATGAGGACAAAGTCAAGTTTGACTAAGTCAACATGCATGCATGAAGAAGAGGAGATCATCAATGTAACTAGTTCCAGTATGAACAAGGATCAACATAGACAAACATTTGAGAGCTGGATTGAAGAAAATTGAGTGTGAAAAGGGATAAAGCATATTGAAGAGGTCAACCTTGACCAAATCAAGCAATGCAGTATGGAGGAGTGGCCTTGATGAAGGTACAACGTAATTTTGGAGGGAGATTTCTCATGTGGAGTTGGAAACCCTAATGGGTGGGACCCAAGGTAAGGAGGCTCACAAATTTTATAAGGAAGATGATGGCAGACATTTGGGGTTTTCTTGGGTATTATTTAGTTTGGTCTAATTAGACTATTTGGAATCCTCTTGCTGTTTAGTAGAGCTGCAGTGGTGTTTAGCACAAGGATCTTTTGTTTAGGAATCCCTCTCCTTCCTTGAGAAGCCTCCCTGAGGAGTATTTTACTTTATTTTTCCACACTCATGCTTGAGGCCAAGCATCCTCCTTCAGCCACATCATTATTTCTGCAGATTATAGTGCTGTGTTGCAGGGTGTTGCAGTGGAAAGTCCCCAATGCCACTTTCTTAGCTTATCTTTCTGAGGCGGGAGATTCCCTTTATTTGCAAGATCTTTTAAGAAGGTATCTAAAAATTTTGTACATCTTGGCATGTGGCCAAAGCATTCTCCATCAATGAATGCGTATTCCTTTGCAGGAACTGTGTTATTTCTCTCTGTGTTGCAGTAGCAGGGTTTGATCCCTTGCTTGTGAGCTTATTCCTTGGAGGAAGGGCCAACCCTTCTCCCAGAAAGCTTTGTACATCATCTTCCTTCTCTTTCTTGTATATTTTCAGCTACATATATATATAGCTACAATTTACTACATTTTCCAGATCTGGATGTGCAGATCTGCTCTTTATACATTGTATTTTCATGAAGCCCTTGCTGGGTTACCCTTATTTTGTATAAAAAGGAAGAGATCTCAACTTTTCTCAGCCATTGGATGATTGTATACTCCAGATCTTCTATTTCTCATTATTTTATGCATAAACCCCCATTAAAGTAATGTTGTTGTATGCTTCAGTAATTTCTGTTAAGCAAAATCATGGGGTTTGGGCTTATTTGAGCTGCATAGGTTTTGGGAGGCCTGTTTAACTTGGATAGAAGCATTTTTTTTTTGCTCCAATTTTGGATGTGAGCTACATATTCCCATATCAAGAGTTAGAGCATTGAATGATCTTTACATTTTTCCAAATTTCTCATTCACGCGCTACTCACGCATGCAAGAAAATCCTTTCATCATATGCAGGAAAAAATAAGAAACATACTTTACCTCCAAATCTATTAATCAAACTCATTTAAGACCTTCTCCTGGTGGTACCTTTCCTTCATTGTCATTTCAGTTATACATCTTCCATCTTCTCTCTCATCTTAACACCTTCCAATTTTCCTGTTTCTTTTACGTATTTTATTTACGATATACTTTCACTTCAAAATGGTTGCTACTATTTTTTTTATGTGCTTTCCCTTTAATTAGTGAATTTATACATGTTCACTTGCTTTCCCTTTGCTTGCACAAACCAATGGATCAACAATATGTTTCACAAATTTACAAAATTTTCCATCAAATACATGAATAAGGGGCTTCTCTTTTGATTATACAGACATGGTTCCTACACCCTCATAATTTTCCTCTATACCAGTTGCGTCCAACTCTCCAACTAATTAAAAGGATTAAATATTTCATGCATATCCTCATCCATGTACGTGAAAGGGATGCAAATAGGAAACTTTGAGCATACTATCTTGATCATGTCCCAAATATGGACGTCAATTGGTGTTGTATATGTGACACGACATCATGTATTACGAATAGGAATTCCCCCTACTGGGAAACAAATAGAATGCACTCTAGTTGAAATACTTCAAACAATTTTTGGGACAATCCAATACAAGTTTCTTGTTTTAAAGAAAACAATACATCTTGTTTTGTAAAATTTTACTCACTTTAAAGTAATGCATATAGAAAACCTGCCATCCTTGCATGGAAATTCGTGCTACTAAGTTGTCTCTGGTTCCTTCTCTATGTGGAAAATACCTTTTGTAGTATTGAACAATGTATGTATTTATGCTTTTTAATGTGAAATACAACCAACATTTATAGTGTGAAAGTTCATATGGAGAATCTTGTTCCTTTTTTGTTTTCCAAATGTATTTTCAGTATTTAACATAATATGTCTTTATTTTTTTTCATCTGAAAGATAGCCCACAATTATACTGTGGAAGTTGATATGGAACACACCATACTGTCCAACAATTTCCAATGAGCATATTCTTCTATAGATTCTATTTTAACTGGTAATTCAAAGGGCTCTCTGCACATGTTTACTATTTCTCTTATCCACCTATTAATATGAATGCATATCCACTGGCCATATTCTATTGTACATTTCACTTTAAATGGTATTTAAAAGGGTTTTTTACACATCTGTATTTTTATTTTTATAAATTATTGTTGGATGCATCTGCTGCTAACATGTTGTTGCATTGATATGTTGAAAAATGGTTGTATATAATTAATTCTGCAGTCTTTCAAAACACCCTATTTTGCAAGATACACTTTCCTAATTTTCCATAATACAACTAGGATAGACGGTCCTCACTTTTCCAAGAACCCTAATGGAAAACCTCGCTAAAATCATATGCAATAACCCTTTTGGGAGCCTTTACCAGATTTTTGCTTCCATCGCTAAAATATTTCTTTATGACCAAAAATATAAAGGGTATACATCCACTCTTTCAATAATTTTCACACCCCTGATGCGCAATGAAAATGATTCTCAAGTTCCAGCCTTTTTACCACACATTATATATGGTTTATTTACAATAAATAAAACTTATAATTATGGTTTTTTTAATGGAAATTTCTTGGATGGAAAATTAATATGAATCTATGTTTCATAGGAACATCTTAGGGTTCAATGTTAGACTATTATAAATACACTCCCAAGGTATAAAACATGTTGTTGCATTTCTTAGGTCAGCTGAAAATGCAAAGGAAATTGATTTGATGACAATAATGTTTATTGTGCTATTGTTTTAGGTTTCATTCTTTCTGAATTGAAAATAAATTCCAAGAAATTGAAATAGAAGTCCCATGTCATATTGGTGTTGTCACTATTTTCATTGCCAAATACTAGTAATTAAGAATTTTTGTCTCAAGTCCAAATATGTTGTTGTTATTTCCATTTATGCCTAAATCATGCTGTAGGGATCAATATGATGCAATTTTTAGTTTTGTGTTTCTGTTTCCAGGGTATAAAGGTTAGATAACATATCTTTAAATTTGATTCTAGATTTGGGCTCATGCATGTGTAAGAAAGAGTGGCCAGATGGAGGCTTTTAGTCCATTTACCTAGTCCAGAGTAGTGAGCTTTGTTAAAACGAATTAGTACTGAATCTTATGGGCCTACAATTCACTGGGATGACCATATTGCTGCAGAAACTACTACAGATATATAATAATCTTTATTTCACATCTATGTCTATGTAGAATGAGAGTATAGACATTTTGATATGTCAATTTTAAATACGAATGACCTGGTCACTCAAATTTTCAGTTCTGAAATTTCACTGTTTCTTGATATTTAGTTGGAAATAATTTATAACACCTCTAAAAATTGTAACAAAAGAACTCTTCATGCATTCCCTAAATTCATTTATAACTAGAAATGTGATTAATATTAACCATGATACTTTGTAACCATGCAATGTCAATCAACCATGATACTCTGTAAGCATGCAATCATCATTGGAAGCAAGAAACTTGCACAATGCTCTTTGCATAAGATTATTTGTGTTACAACTTAAGATTGGTGCTTGGGGTGATAATTGTGTTGTGTTGTCTTCCAAACAAAGATGTTAGCCTTATTGGAACACTTGATGTTCAAGTATGTATAACGAAGGTGTCTGGGAATTTTGTCAATTGCCTGGATGAGATGGAAATAACCGTCATACAGATCAATGCCTGAGTATATGTTCAAGTTGGAAGTGATAAAAAGGAAGTATCTCAATGTTATGAGAATGATTAGGAACTGATTTGTGGATAGAAAGTGATTGCTTGGCTGCACTAGGGCTTCCCAGAATTGGCTTTTCACTTTTTCAAAAACGAGAAGGTGTTATTTAACTTAGCATTTGTTAGTATGAAATCTTAACGCAGGTGTATGAAAAGAGATCACTTTAGCTACACATGAGAAACCACCCTAAAAACAAATATGGTTTTCAAACTTCTTAGATATGCAATAGATGATTGAAAAAAATGAAAAATAAACCCAGATCTATGCAAATAAAGCAGCTAAACAACAAAATAAAATAAGAGTTTATCCAAAATATCCAATGGATAAGTCAAGAATTATAAATATTTTTTTGTATTATGTAACACCTGGGAAGGGAACATAAAGAGTCCCCCTCAATGGGATGGATTCTTAGTTGTCCTCAAATGCTTCAGCTTAATAGTTTCTATCCCAATGGTGTATAATACCCAAGGCATGTAGAACTCAAAGGGAGCTCAATAAGAAAAAAGAAAATAAAAGTGAATCAAAGATAGACAATGCTAAAAGGATCAAAGTCTCGCCAAGATAAAAGGATCAAAGGTAAAGAATGAATGGAAAACCCTCCTATTTATAACCAAATATTGGGTTATCCTTGATAATGATGCATAATAATTGTTAACCAAGATCTAGATCTAACTGCTTGGAATATTTTATTATATTTTGTTGGAGGGAAAATGAATTTAAATTGGTTAAATCCATTTATTTAGAAACAATAAACAAATAGAATATTTATTTATTATTTCAAGGATGAGATCAAGGAATAATTCAATAAATAATGATTTATTTTATTATTTCTAAATGATTTAGTCAAATTTAACAAGGAATATTAATTAAATAAAGATTTAATTAATTATTCCTAGAGAATAATAGGAAAAATAATGATTTATCTAATTATTTCTCATTAGTTGGGTTAAATATGACTAGGAATATTATTAAATAGAGGTTTAATTAATATTCGTAGAGGAAAATCAAATAAAGAAGTATTTATTTAATTTTTCCTCATGGGGTTTTCTATTTGGACCAGAAATAAATTAATAAACAATTGTTTATTAAATTATTTCTTAGTGAAAGAAATTTTACTATGGTAAAATTGGTCTTACATGGTGTATTTTTATCCATCTAATTATACATGGTTAGATGACCAAAAATTGGTGTAACAGATTGCCCTCCAACGTGTGAGCGTTAGGAGCTAATCGTATGACCTAAGTACATTGTAAGAACGCAATCACTAGACACCGAAGGGGAGTCATAGAGAGAAAGATATGTAGGCGAAGCAAAGTGAGAGAGGATAATAAACCTAAGGGGGCAAGACCGACAATTGTAAGTCTCCTTTGATGATTAAGTACCTATATACAATGAGGCATGGGAGGCATAACTATGCTCACCAAGATGACAAAGTACAAAGAATAATGGTTCACTCAATGAAATAAGATTGAGCTATAAAGAACGTGATATGTTGGTGTAAACATGGGCCAGACAAAAATATAATGAATCCCACATACATACTGCGCCTGTGACAACAACCAGGACTAAATACAATAATATTTGAGTACATGAGATATAATAACAACCAGAGAAACCCTGATAAATAGGAAATGGCTCTGAAAATATAAATGAATCATCTAAGTGAGACATGCATGCTATAGGCACTGCAAGTGGCTTGGGTCGAACCCATAAAATCTGCGAAGTTGCATCTAAGGTTGTAGAAGAGAATGAAGTCATCCTAGCATGTGGGGGGCTACCTGAAGGGCCACCCCTTCTTGAGGTCTGAAACATCTCAAACACACCTAGGAATCACTAGGTCAATCTGTTCGATCACTGAACTATCGAGTATACGAATCATGATCATGTTGAAGTGGAGCGGATGAGAAAAAATCAAATCAAAGGACGATAAGGGGTCCCTTTTCCTGATTCGAGACACCGAACAAGAATGGAAGCTAGAATCAAGATACACTTCCCTCTAGACTTGTCTTCTTGAATGAATGTGCTGATGTTGATAGAAGGAGATCCGCCATAGGTGAGGCAATGATGGTCCTAAACTAAGGCACGAGGGAATATAGTAGAGTGAATGATGGACTGGCACCAGGGATGATGATGGAATGGGGGGATATTGATTAGAAAAAAAATGACTTCCATTGTCAGAGCACAAAAATCATGGATGACTTGGCAGCTACTGACTCAACTCCTTAGGGGATGGGGGACAGTGGGAATGGAGGTCAAAAAGGGATACATGAGAGAGGGACAAGGCATGAATGGATGGAATACTATGGCGGGAGGCAAAAGGGACTCGGGATAGACTCCATGAATATGATGATGACTCAACTCAGATGCTCTGAAAAAGGGTGACTCGACAATGCTGCCACACAAAGTATGCCTGGTGGGGACCATAAAAGTGTAGAAAAATGATGGTTACTCGTGAAGAAAATTGACAAAATCATAGACAAGTGTGAAGGCTAATTGGTTCCCCGAGTACAAGTGGCGCAAGTGCAAAAATTCGATTTTGAGAGGTGGCGAAGTGACCCTTCTTGGAAAAAGGCTTCCATATGAAGTATCAAATCACCAAAAATGAATGAATACCCATTTTAGATCTTGGAGATATCTTTCCAACAGTGTTGATGGTTTGTAAAACAGAGCTATGGTTTGGTCACAACTGGCGAAATAAAATTATGGGTTTCTCTTTTAATAGGGCGATTTCCCTCCAATTAGATTCATGTGCAAGTGTAGATGTGGTGAATGTGGAAAGGAGGAAAAGGCCCTAAATATTGCGGTGATCATAGTAGAAAAACCGACTGTTGGAATCGATATTTTTCGATTTTCAGCTAGGTGGCCTTACTTGTCTAAATATGGCCTTAACGCTTCTTGGAAGAATGGTTCTTTGTGAGGGATCAAGGCAAGAAAGGGATACATAAATGGACTACTAGAGAAGGTCTAGAATCATCCCCGCCCACTAAGTCAAACATGGGGACCGATTGATAAGTGTGGTATCACATAAAGTAGAATAATTGAAGATATGGTATCAAACATCTATGATATATGGCTCATTGGAGAGGATGGTAGGGAAAATTATCAAAGGAATGGGAGGATAATTGACCTTACCTAGATAGGTGGGGTCTAGGCCGAGACTTTTTTTTAATCAAGTGAGAAGGTGGCCAGGGGTGTCATCATGCCCCTAAGCATGGGATACTGCCCCCCATCATATGTGATGGAGGGGACTAATATGGTATGCAAAGGTGGCAATAATGTCCCTAGCTAGAGGAGTTCTCCAGCACCATGGTGTTCTAAGTGCTGAAATAATGGATTCAAGCATTCAATATCATGGGCACTAAATCCTCAAGAGGATGATGAGAAGTTATAGGGGCATAAGTGCCCCAAGTATGCTATGGACATGCCAAATGTATTCAAAATAGTGGGATTTAAACACATTTTTATGATGTGGTTTTCCATTTGTTCATGTTATGGTTATATTTTTTGTGAAGAATGGGTAGATGCAATCAGAGAAAGGAAGTGGATAACTACCAATCTTGTTTGGCACTTCATATATGAAGCAAATGGACTAAATTTCTGGGTTTGCATACATGGTGTCACTATCCCAAAGAGTGGATTTGGACATAATGAACTGGTGTTCACCTAGAAAACACATAGTTTGGTCAACAAAAATGTATAAGGGACTGGGTTGTTGATGTAAGATGAAGGAATGATTGAGTGGATCATCCCTAGAGTGATCGGAAATGATATGAGACTCTAGAAGTTCTTCTAAATGGGGAAGAATAATAGTACTAGAGTCAACACTATCAGATGCACTAGGAGGGTTGTGGAGAATTTCTTCTCCTGAACTCTCAAATATGGGTGCCCCCTTACCCAAACATTGGATGTCAATGTAATGGCCACAATGTATATGTGTCTCGAATGCGGGGGTTCGAAGTAAGGTGGGACAAAACCAATAGAAATCACTATGGATGAAGTCTTTAGACTCCACAACATATTGGTAAAGGGACTACTGTAGAAGGAAGTACGTAGGGTGGTGCATATCATCCCAAGGAAATTCAGGGGTGGTCATCACTTCCATAATGTCTTTGTCAAAGTGAAATATGGGGGGACTAGCAAAAGAAATAACACATAATGTCTCGGGGCTACATGACGCCTTATCATAAGAGATATGGTTCACATATACATCGCTACGGAGGGTATACGAAGAGATAGTAGACGAAACATCTACCGATTTTGAGCCCAAGGTGATCACCAAAAGAGGTTCAGTCAAAACAGAAGGGAACTCCCTGGAGCGGTGTTCCACCAAGGATCTCATGGATGATGAAAGATAAAGGATGGTGGTCGAAGGTTCCATCATCTCGACATCGGGAGGAGGTATGATAATGTCCTTTGGTTCTACAGAAGCATAACGCACAAGTAGAGGGGTAAAATATTCAGTACAAGCGACCTCTATTTCACAAACAACTTCAAGGGTGTCGCGAAAGTCGTCGAGAAGGGGAGAGAGGTGAGAATAGTGGCCATAAAGATCACACAAAGCATAAGGGTGGTTCATGCACAAAAAATTGAGTTTCTTAGCTGAATCTGGTAAGGTAACATGGACCTCAAGGATATTGGATTCAAGAAATGACTCGTTGACTACAGGTTTGAGACAAGGAAGTTTAGGATAGTTATGGGTGGAATGCCTAACAACATCACACAAAGTGCATGGAGGTAACTTTTTTGGAGGCTTAGGAGGAGCAGGAGTTATTTGGGAAACCTTATTCTTAGGTTCCTTATTTTTGGCTTTTCCTCCCTGACCAGATGTTTTCGCAACAGGAGTAGATTCCTATTGAGGTGACTGAGGCACTGAAGCAAAGGTAGGAGTTGTGGCAACCAGTTGGACCAAGGTCAAAGCAGTATAAGGTTTGTGCTGACCAGGTGAAGTTTCGCCTGGGGGATCTGTTAGTGTCAGTATTTGCAGCCATCCTCCAGTGATCAAACATGCTCTTACAAAGTGATTTTAAGGTGTCAAGGTCAAATTTTTTCATTTTAGTGAGTCTTCAAGTAAAATTTGGTCACTAGCTATTAGGTCTAGGGTTTGTTTTCACTCTTTTCAAAGTTGTCCAAATGTCGGTCCTTGTCACCGTTCAGCTGAGTGTATCGTCATTCAGAGGGTTTTCATCATCATGTCAAGTTCCACTGGGTCATTTTACACCTTGTTCATGCTTCAGTTGTGCCTAGGTAAGGTTCATTTCCCTCTCTTAGGGTTTTGGAGGTAATTTCTCTTGGATGGTCAAATCATCAGCAAAAATTGTATCCTGATGTTCATACACCTTCCCCTATCCTTAATGTATCTTATTAAACACTTCCCATCTCTGAGATCCCCCAAATTCCTCATTTTCACACAAACCCTAGTTTCTTGCTACAACTTGGCAATTTTCTAGGCTAGGCCTGTGTTTTTCCCTTTTGGACCCCTTCCCCTCACTCAATCTCTGAAATTTAACTTTCCCATACTTCCTAACATCCCTCCCTACTTTCCAAAATTTTCTCAAGAATTTAGAATGTTGGTAATATGATGCAGAGTGTTGTCCTTGATGGCAACCCACTAAATGAAGATGAAGACATGAGATTGTTGACATGTGTTGTCCTTGATGGCAATCCACCTGATGAAGTTATTCTTGACTTGATGGACTTGGTAAATAATGTAAATCTGATGTGATATGATGTTTGTTGGCAATATGATGCTGAGTGTTGTCCTTGATGACAACCCACTTGATAGAGTGTTGTCCTTGAATGGAAACCTACTTGATGAAGTTATGCTTGATAGAATATGTCTTGATGAACCTGTTAAATGATGTAATTCTGATGTATCTACAGAGAGTACAGAAGGTAATGAAGAAAGGAATTCAATGTGTGCTAGATCTATGATAAAAAGAGTATGTCTCAAGGCATACGCGGATTTGTCTAGGATAAGTCGCGTATGCACGCGGGAAAATATGTGCCAAGTCGCGTATGGGCAAAAGCGCTCATAAAGTGCAAAACCAGGGGTAACCACCATGGTATTGACCCATTGTATTGAGTAATGATTCGTCTATGTGACCCCGTCTAGGAATACCATCGGAATTAATGTGGTTTTGGCTCATGGTATTGAAAAAGGGTAAACCTATATAAGGAGAAGAAATTCATTGTGCAAAGCATGAGTGTGGGTGCAAGATGTCTGAGCTTGGATGAATACTTCTCTCTGAAGTATATCTGAATGGAAAGGGTTACAGTTGAATGAAAGATCTGAATGCATGATGCACCAATGAAGAAAATGATGAAGAAGGGTATCTAGATCTGAAATGTATTTGTATCTTCTAGATCTGTTTATGAAATGATTAGATCTGTGATGAGGTGAACATCTGTCTGAAGTAAAGGGTAAAATCTAAGTGATGTATCTGTTTTGAAGAATTGCAATGAAATAAATGTTTAAAGAACCATACGCTAGTTCGTCGAAGAGGAAGCGCGTATATACGCGAGTTTGCTGAAGAGAAAGCGCGTATGGGCAGAGAAATTAGTTCTATAATATGTACAGAAGTATACGCGGGTTTGTATGGTTGAAGGCACGTATATACGCAGGATCAGTGAAAGGAAAGCGCGTATGAAGATTAGGGTTTGCTGAAGTATGAAGTATCAAATGTCTGATCTTTCTACTGTGTTACTACTATCTGTCTTCTACAGTTCTGAGTTGTCTGAATCGACAAGTATCTGTTGGTGATGTATGTTTGAGCTTAAAAGTATGGAGTGGGTCCAGTCTGAAAATATGATGAAACGTGGCCTGCAAGGTTTGTTCTAAAGGAAGCTTTGGATCCAGTGTGAAAATTGATGAAACGTGGTCCATAGAGGTGCTGAGGGTTGTAGCCTTTAGTCAGGGGGTTGTAGCTCCCTTCCAGGAGAGGCTGGTAAACGAGATCAGGGGGTCGTAGCTCCCTTCCAGGAGAGGATGGTAAACGAGTCAGGGGGTTGGAGCTCCCTTCCAGGAGAGGCTGGTAAACGAGCGCAGGTGGGTGCCTGCGTGCTGGTAGGAGTCTGCGCCAGCACATATGTTGTAAGATGTTTTCTCTATAATAAAATATTGAAGGCTGAGCAACTGCAGCGGTGGTTTTCTCCCGACTTGGGTTTTCACCTAAAATCCCGGTGTTCATGTGTGATGCTTATGTGTGATGGTTTATTCTGTTCTTACTGCACATGTTTACTGTTTATAGAACATCTAATGAATGAATGATGGAATGATATAAGTGAAGAATTAATGGCATAATTAGATCTCTGTGTATACGCGAGTTTTATGAAGGATATCCGCGTGTATATGCTAGTTTGCTTCAGCAAAGTAGCGTATGGGTTTTAGAAGCATGAAAAAGTAAAAAGTTTTAGTTTACCCTAAATACTGATTCACCCCCCCATCTCAGTATTTTTCCCAACAATTGGTATCAGAGCAGGTCCTTCTGCAGAAGCTTGATCGCTTGAAGGAGATCCGTCGCAATGGGAAGTCATGAAGGAGTAATGTCTCTAAAGCCACCTCTATTCAATGGAAACAATCTGATATTCTGGAAGGTACGAACAAAAGCATACTACAAAGTCTTGGTGCAGAAGTATGGGCAATCGTGGAAGAAGGCTATCAATATCCGGCAAGTATTCCTACTGATGTGGCTGAAAGGAAGAAGTATGAAATCAATGCCAAAGCCGTGAATGTCTTATTAGGAAGCATGTCTGAACCAGAATTTGCTAAAGTGATGCAGCTAAATTCAGCAAAAGAAATATGGGACAAAATCATTCTGAGCTATGAAGGAGATACAAAGGTAAAAAGTGCAAAACTCCAAACTCTCACAATTGAATATGAAAATTTAAGGATGCATAGTGATGAAATTATTGCCAGTTTCTTTCTTCGTCTAGATGATATTGTGAATAGAATGAGAAATTTGGGTGAAACCATAACCGATACTACTCTAGGGGAAAAAATTTTAAGATCCTTGACTTCAAAATTTGATTCTAAAGTTTCAGCTATTGAAGAAAGGCAAGATCTGCAAACTCTTACTATTGTTCAATTACATGGTACTCTGACTGCTTTTGAAATGAGACAAGGAGGTCCTTCTCTAATCAAAGAAGCTGCTTTTAAGGTATTTGCAAAAGGAAAAGAAAAGGAAGTTGTCAAAGAATCCAGCTATATATCCGAAGAAGAAGAAGCGAATTTCGTGAGAAAACTCCAACTAGGTACTGGAAGATTCAAAGGTAAGCTTCCCTTCAAATGTTTTGAGTGTGGAAAAGTTGGTCACTATGTTGCTAAATGTCCTTATAGAGAAAAACATGGTAAAGGGAAACAATTTGAAAAGAGGAAGAGTTATTATGCAAATGAAGATGATGATGAAGTGTCCAGTGAAGATGAAGAAGATTCTGACCAAGCTCTACAAGTGCTCATGGCAAAGAAGCAAAATAAGAAGGTTACTCAAGGAAAGGAGATACCTCAGAAATCATGTATAGCAGAAATTGAAGGAGATGAAACAGGTATTGATCGTTGTTCTTGTATTTCACTTACCTGTATATGCAAAGGTAATGATAGTGAAAGTGACAGTATGGATCTAGAAGAAGCTGTCAAGATTAAAGATGAAGATCAGCAAAAATCATCTAAGGAGAATGAATCTATAGACAAGTATCAAAGGTTTCATGCTTATGCATCCAAACGAATGAAAAGACTAGAAGCAGAAATTAACAATCTAAATGCATATCTCGAAATATCAAAAAGGAAGAATGTAGGTCTTGAAGCTGGAATCATCTCTCTACAAGCAGATCTTGAAGCATCAAGTAAGAAGAATGAGGAACCTCTACAATCATTTGAAAAGGAAGGTCTTGAAGCAAAAATCATCTCCCTCAAGGAAGACTTGGATAAATCAAATAAGAAGAATGCAGGACTTGAAGCAGAAAACATATCTCTGAAAGTAAATCTCGAAGCATCAAACAAAAAAAATAAAGAACCTCTGTCATTTGAAAAGGAAGGACTTGAGGCAGAAATCATCTCTCTCAAAGAAGATCTGGAAAAATCAAATAAGAAGAATGAAGAGCTGCAACAAACATGTGAAGAAAACGAAAATTGGTTGAAAGAAGAGATTCTAAATCTGAATGATCAAGTAGAAGATGGAAGAAGGAAAGAAGAAAGCATGATGAAGCAATGTCAAGCCTTGGACGTTGAGGTAAACATTCTCAAAGGTAAATTAGAAGAAAAGGTTAAACTTTTGAGGTTTCAAGATAGTACTAAGATTTTGGATAATATTCTGAGTAATCAAAGGTCTCCTACTATCAAACTTGGTCTTGGTTTTCATGAAACTGTTAAAGGAGAATCTAGTTCACAAGGAAGTGCTAAAGATTCAAAGGAAGTCAATGCAAAACCTGAAGAGTTGAAAGAAACAAAAAGTCAACAAACAATCATGAATTCTCAAAGGATATCATTCAAGAATGTTGAATGTTTTAAATGTCATAATTATGGGCATGTTGCAACAAATTGCAGAAGCAGAATATTTCAGCCATAAACTAACAGATCCTACATAGAAAGGTACTCTGGTTTCTTCAAGGGATATTGTTTTTCATGTAACAAGTATGGAAATAAAGCAACTGATTGTAAAAGGAGAAAGATTAGAAATACTCATTATGATTCTTATGCTTATTTCTCTGGACACATGAGATGTTATTCTTGTAACAAGTATGGACATGTAGAAAAGGAATGCAGGTTGAACAGATCTGAGAAAGTGGACAATTTTCAGCACACATTTAGGAAGTTCAAGCAAATTTGGAAAAAGAAGGAGGACCAATCAGAAACGTAGGGAATTCTGACCCTACTGCAGTCATTCGCTTCTGAAGCTTACTTCTCTTATTGACTGCAGGAATGATGTGGGATACATTATGAGATTTAGTAATGTATCGTCACAGGGGGAGCAATGTATGATGACTCTCATGGTTGATTTGATTATTCTGGTTATATGTATTTCTGACAGAGCATCTGATATGAAGAAGACAGGTACAGGAAGTACAAGTTCAGGGGGAGATGAAGGAATGTGAAAAAATTTCTATTCTTCACTTTCCATACGCGGGTTATATGAACAAAAGTAGCGTATACACACGAGTTACAGCAGACACAGTCACGTATGCATTGATGCTAAGAGAATTTATATGATAACTGAAGATCTGGAGCAGAGGTTCAGGGGGAGCATCAGTCTGACTGTTAATAACTGTATTATTGACTCTGTATCAGCTTAGTTTCTCAGTTCTAAATAATGATGATATGATACTTGGTTTCTTATGTTGAAGATTATGGATAAGTCCTCTTTGCTTTTTGATGAAGAGTATTCGTTGCTGAGATGAAAGTCTTATAATTTGGAGATAAGGACAGTTCATGCAGAGATTTTTGCTGATGACTTGCTGATGAACGTATTCAGGTTGCACAAGCTAAGGAGGAGCATTGGTTCAGGGGGAGCAGCAGGTTGAATACTAATGATTGCATTGTTGGCACTATGACTGCTTATTCTTTGGTTATTGTGATACTCATGCTTAAATGATGATGACTTGGTACATGGTTTATTATGATGAGATTTTGAGCCTTGTTTGCTAAAAAGTATCTTTTGTGCCCACACATGGATGAATTGGAAGTCGTTTGATTCAGAAATAAGAATAGATCATGCAAGAGTTTGTTACTATGGTTGAGACCTTTTTCCCTACATTTATTACATCATGTTAAATCTTGAAATTCCTAATGATATTGGACCACATGGATCATTGCTTGAAACTTATTTGAAGATGTTGTTCTGGTATGATAATGTCTCTTGGAAAGAATGTATTGAAGCTGCAAAGAATCTGAAGACTTGGTTATCAATGTGCTTATGCTACAACCATTGGATGACGCTTGAAGACACAACTACACTGTTCTATCTATCTGTATTCCAGGGAAGCATTCAAATATCTCAGAAAGAAGTTGAACACTGTCTCTGTCTCACAGAGGATCAGATCTGGTTAAAATATAGAAGATGGTATTGGATACGTGGATTTACTGAAACACAGTCGTGTATATACATGAGTTCATGCACATAAAACCGCGTATGTCTGATTGCTGACAAATTTCTGTTTGGGGACAGCCTTCTTTAGCACAGCTGCAGTGCTGTTTAGTATCTCTGGTATCTCTGGTGGTGTTCCAGTTCTTATAATATTGTTTCGATCTCTGATGTTTTGATAAAGATGCCTTGATGATTGGTTGAAAGTGTTCAGGATGCAAAAACTAAGGGGGAGCCTTAGTCATATGGAAAGGATGCTTGGATGCACAGATTTAGGGGGAGCATTGGCCTTGCTGAGTATAATGCATTGTTGGCATTATGTTGATTCTGAAAAATGATCTCTTTCTTGACGTCTTTCTGGTATTGGTCATGTAAATTTATATTTGTAGTTTGATGAAAAGGTCATGTTGAGACCCATGATGTAAAATTGTAATATTCAGTCATGTAAGGACTTGACAAATTTGTAAACCCACTTGGTTGGGTCGCTGAGTCAATTTTTTGTAAACCCACTTGGCTGGGTAGCTGAGTCAAATTTGTAAACCCACTTGGGTGGGTAGTTGAGTTGAGATGTGTAAACCCACTTGGTTGGGTATTTGAGTCTCATATGTAAATCCACTTGGTTGGATCTTTGATGTAAGTATGAGTCTTTTGTAATAGGAAGTTCATAGAGCCATGTACTTCATTGAAAAATATGTTTGAAGATTCAGCATGAACTCAGGAGGAGCTTGGTCACTTCAGTATACATCAGATCTGCAGAACGCTTCTTCTACATGAGGAGAAAAGGGGGAGAGTGTGTTGGTTTTGATCCGCCCTTTGCCCTTGATGTCAAAGGGGGAGAGTGACATGGTGTTTGAATGAAGAGAAAGAATGGTGTCAAAAATGGGGAGAGTGACATGGTGTCATTGTATTCTTAATGAACCTATCTGTTGTGGCGACCAAACACCATCGTGGTTGCCATCAAGTCCAAAGGGGGAGATTGTTGGCAATATGATGCAGAGTGTTGTCCTTGATGGCAACCCACTGAATGAAGATGAAGACATGAGATTGTTGACATGTGTTGTCCTTGATGGCAATCCACCTGATGAAGTTATTCTTGACTTGATGGACTTGGTAAATAATGTAAATCTGATGTGATATGATGTTTGTTGGCAATATGATGCTAAGTGTTGTCCTTGATGACAACCCACTTGATAGAGTGTTTTCCTTGAATGGAAACCTACTTGATGAAGTTATGCTTGATAGAATATGTCTTGATGAACCTGTTAAATGATGTAATTCTGATGTATCTACAGAGAGTACAGAAGGTAATGAAGAAAGGAATTCAATGTGTGCTAGATCTATGATGAAAAGAGTATGTCTCAAGGCATACGTGGATTTGTCTAGGATAAGTCGCGTATGCACGCGGGAAAATACGTGCCAAGTCACGTATGGGTAAAAGCGCTCATAAAGTGAAAAACCAGGGGTAACAACCATGGTATTGACCCATTGTATTGAGTAATGATTTGTCTATGTGACCCCGTCCAAGAATACCATCGGAAGTAATGTGGTTTTGGCTCATGGTATTGAAAAAGGGTAAACCTATATAAGGAGAAGAAATTCATTGTGCAAAGCATGAGTGTGGGTGCAAGATGTCTGAGCTTGGATGAATACTTCTCTCTGAAGTATATCTGAATGGAAAGGGTTACAGTTGAATGAAAGATCTGAATGCATGATGCACCAATGAAGAAAATGATGAAGAAGGGTATCTAGATCTGAAATGTATTTGTATCTTCTAGATCTGTTTATGAAATGATTAGATCTGTGATGAGGTGAACATCTGTCTGAAGTAAAGGGTAAAATCTAAGTGATGTATCTGTTTTGAAGAATTGCAATGAAATAAATGTTTAAAGAACCATACGCTAGTTCGTCGAAGAGGAAGCGCGTATATACGCGAGTTTGCTGAAGAGAAAGCGCGTATGGGCAGAGAAATTAGTTCTATAATATGTACAGAAGTATACGCGGGTTTGTATGGTTGAAGGCACGTATATACGCAGGATCAGTGAAAGGAAAGCGCGTATGAAGATTAGGGTTTGCTGAAGTATGAAGTATCAAATGTCTGATCTTTCTACTGTGTTACTACTATCTGTCTTCTACAGTTCTGAGTTGTCTGAATCGACAAGTATCTGTTGGTGATGTATGTTTGAGCTTAAAAGTATGGAGTGGGTCCAGTCTGAAAATATGATGAAACGTGGCCTGCAAGTTTTGTTCTAAAGGAAGCTTTGGATCCAGTGTGAAAATTGATGAAACGTGGTCCATAGAGGTGTTGAGGGTTGTAGCCTTCAGTCAGGGGGTTGTAGCTCCCTTCCAGGTGAGGCTGGTAAACGAGATCAGGGGGTCGTAGCTCCCTTCCAGGAGAGGCCGGTAAACGAGTCAGGGGGTTGGAGCTCCCTTCCAGGAGAGGCTGGTAAACGAGCGCAGGTGGGTGCCTGCGTGCTGGTCAAGTCTGCGCCAGCACATATGTTGTAAGATGTTTTCTCTATAATAAAATATTGAAGGCCGAGCAACTGCAGTGGTGGTTTTCTCCCGACTTGGGTTTCCACCTAAAAATCCTGGTGTTCATGCGTGATGCTTTGTGTGATGGTTTATTCTGTTCTTACTGCACATGTTTACTGTTTATAGAACATCTAATGAATGAATGATGGAATGATATAAGTGAAGAATTAATGGCATAATTAGATCTCTGTGTATACGCGAGTTTTATGAAGGATATCCGTGTGTATACGCTAGTTGGCTTTAGCAAAGTAGCGTATGGGTTTTAGAAGCATGAAAAAGTAAAAAGTTTTGGTTTGCCCTCAATACTGATTCCCTGTGTTTTGCCCTTTCGGACCCCTTCCCCTCACTCAATCTCTGAAATTTAACTTTCCCATACTTCCTAACATCCCTCCCTACTTTCCAAATTTTTCTCAAGAATTTAGAAGCCCCTTATCCCCTTCATTTCGCTTCATTTCGACAAATCCCTTGTTCCACACATCGGGATAGGTTTTACTCCAATGATGTTTCTGAGCAATAAAAAATGAATTTAGAAAAACTGAGAGAGGTTTTTGTCCCAAATAGGCCAAGGAAGAAAAACCTCTTTCACTTTTTACACAGGTTTCATGTTTTTATAGAAATGTCAAAAATACATTTGCCTCGGGAGAATTGATGCACCTCTGAAGTAACTTTGGGAAAATCAAGATTTCTCCTAGCTTGTTTGGCCAAATGACTTGCTTGATGATTTAAATGATAACTATACAAAAATATATTTCCAATTATCTATCATGAGCTCAATTTGGAGTTGAGGAAGACCTTCAAAAGTTGACTACAACAGCACTCTGCCTTGAGGCAGCCTCATTTTGCTCATTTTGACCAGTCTTGGGAGATCTGATTTTTGACAAGGCTAATGAACTCCAAATTGAAAAATTCCAGTTGGGTTGGAAATTATACTCAATAATATTTCCAACGAGCTATCCCACGCCCAATTTGGACACCGATAAGGCCTCCAAAAGTCTCCTACAAAAGGGCGCGACGTGTTGAGTTTGTGGCGCGACGCATTGGGTCGGGAAGCAAGTTTATTGCCATTTCTTCAAAATATTCAAATATTCTCGGTCTCTCTTGGTCCAAGTAAGTCAATAAACCTTTTAATTGCAAATGAACATGTGTTTGGTGCTGTTTGTGAGGATTTGAATACTAAAAAATCAAACCCTATTATCTTGTTGGAAGAATGCCCCTTTAGGGTTTTGAAATCGGTTTGGTGTCAATCATTCCCATTTCCCCCATATTTTTAGTCCCCGCTCACTATCTATCTTCTCACAACAGCCCATTTCTCTATTCCCTTGTATCCCTAAATCATTCATTTCCTATCCCATTCCCACTATCCCCATCCCAATTGTAAATTTCCCCAAACCCCAAGGTTATCCCAAGAGATTAAGTGTTTGTCCCTAAACTTATCAAATCACGGATTTCAAATGGAAAATTTCACTTGATAATAGTCCAAAGACACTAAACTCCTCATATTTACCCAAGACAACATAGACTTTGGAAATCATGGAGATAGATACCTCTTGTGACCGAGATGAAGGAAACACAGTGACTCTACAACCGAATTGCATTCACCAAGGAGACCAAAAGCTATTGGAGAAAGCTAACAAAGAAAATAACATGTTGAGGCACATGGAAAATCATTATTGGGCAAGAAATCATGTTTGCAAGGCACGAATCAAGCTCCTGAAGGCTAAGTTGAAGAGGGCATTAAAGCGTCGGAAAAGGCAAGATAGACTTCAAATTTTGGCTAAAGCTTCCTTGGCCCAGCATAGCACATGATGGAGGACACTCAGCCCAAATTTCAAGAAATTTGGGACACATTTTGTCAATTTTGATTTTTTTTGGCCTAAACACAGATTTTTCCGCCCGACGCGTCGCGCCACTTGGCGCGCGCTTATGATTGGGAGCTCCTCTTGGGTAAAACTTTGTATTTTTAGATTTTTCATGAAAATTTATGCATGCCTACCCATTACCCAGAGATTTTGAGAAGTTTTGGGTTGCTGGAAGGGTCAAAAACACTCTAAAATTGACCTTTCTGCCCCTTTTTGGACACACAGGAAGCAGTGTTGGGAAAACTCATTTTTGGAGGGGCAAATGGAAACCAAATTTAGAAATGCAACTTGGGTTGGAAAGTAGACAGGCATAGCTTTCCAACGAGATATTCTACGCTCAATTTGGACACCGGGAAGGCCTTCAAAATCGGCTCCAAAGTGGCATGACGCATAGAGATTTCAGGTGCAACGCACTGGGGATTTTGGCTCAGTTTTGACTCAGTAACTCTGTTTTTCGCCTAGTTTTGGCCAGTTTGACTTTTTTATCTCCAAATGCAAAGATATTGATGTAATTTTATGGGTCTTGATGTAATTTTGTCAATTTTTTACTCATGGAAGTAGATTCATCCATCAAAAGGTGAATTGCAACTGAATGAATCAGTTTCCTATCTTATAGAGGCAAGTTGTTCCACTGCCTATTTTCTAGTTCTTAGGTTACATCTTGTTGAAACAGCTCCTAAACTAGTGAGATTGACCCCTAGAGGCTGGGTATGAGGTAGTGTTGTCTATATCTTGTAATTTTTCAGTCATTGGCATAAGGTTGGACACTTGGGATTTCTTTGAGCTTCATTGTACATTTCATCTCTGAATTTTGGCAAAGGAATAGACCAAGGTTTGCAGCACTCCTTGGGATCCATGTGGGTCTTTGTTTTGATGATGTATTTCTCTCTGTGATTGTAAGTTTACTGATGTTTCATGTGTATCATCTTCCTTCTTATTTCTTCTTAAGTTAAACAAACAAGTAATAAAGGTGGAATTCATTAGATTTGTAGTGCTCTACCTTGAGTTTTGTTTAATTTTCTATGTTTTCAACTGTCTGAAGAGGATTCCTAAAAGCCTCTTGCCCTCTTCAACTCCTCACTGGTCTAAGCTATCCATTTCATTCAATTCAAAGCATCAAAACAATTTCCTTCCTTGCCCCATTCAGATCTCTGCAAAAAACTAGGCCTCATTCCCCAAACCCAAAATCTGCCTTTCCCTTTGATCCAACAAGCACCTTCAAAATAAAACCAAACTCTCTTACATACATACCTAGCCTAAAATCATCCTTTATTCAAGTCATCTCAAGCCTCACTGATCATATTTTGTTGAGATTGACCAGGAGAGAGCCCTCTCCCGATCTGGTAGGGCTAGCTACCAGATTAAGCATGGTTTTTGTTGGCGAAAAGTCAGGTCTCGCGGGCAAGACCCAGGTTCAAGAGTAGTGGCCAACAAAGGGTCCGGTGTAGTCTAGCAACACGCCGGCATTTTCACCCTGCTCTGGGAGAGCAGTGCGTCTCACCCGAGGCGTGCCGCGACCACATGCAAAAGGGGATTGGATCACTGGTAAGGAATAAACCCGCAACCAAAGAAAGAAAGGGCATCCATTACATACACCACATTACACATGCATGATCTCTAATGAAGTATTCAGACAGTCGCAACTTAAAATTTTTAAAGCAGTGTAAACACAGTAGAACACATGAACAACGCATAGAGACAGCAATCCTTCCTTATATTATTCTTCTGGCCGAATACATGATTACATAGCTTTCTTCTCTGATAACTCACAGGTCAAATACAGATGGGTTTTAGAACAGAAGGGAAGAACATAGAAAGTAGGAACCCATAGAAAGAACAGGTCTGATCCTTCTGCGGCTGCTTTGCGCGTCCATTCAACCTTCAACAGTAACAATGACCTCTCCTTCTCCTCCTCTTCTTCAGCCGGGTGATCGCCCTTTTATTCACCCGCTCGTCGCGACTGGCGGCTTCTCTGTGTCTTCACTCTGGCTTTTCCCGTCTTCTCTTCTGATGTTTGCATGTTCCTCTTTCTGTTTTCTGTTGTATTTCTTTCATCTGTACTTATCTCTATTCAATCTCCAGTTATCAATTTCTTCCGCGCCACCTTGGTAGCTCCGCAACTCCTGGTCGCTGCGGCGCGGTCGCGTTAGCTATGTGTATTTCTTCCGCAACTCAAAAAGAGTCCAAGTTCAAAATGTCTAGGCCGAATATTCAAAACTTAAACAAAAACAAGGGCCCCAACAAGCCCCGACCACAATCCTTTGACTCGTCCGCGAGTCAATCGCAAATGACATTCTCTACCTCCATACCCTCGCTGGCCTCCGCGCCCTGTTCTACTGTTCCTTCTTCCGCTGCCCTTTCCTGCTGTGCTCCGCCACCTGCTGGTTCAAACAAGGGCCCCAACTCCGGGACCCGGCGGAGTGCTGAATCTCGAAGCTCTGTGAAAGTTGCCACTGTTTGCTGCCATTCCTGCATAAGCAGGTCAGCATCTTGAACAATTCGATTGGCTGCAGCTTCGTCGATGGGCGTCGGGGCATCCCCGAACAGTGTGGCGAGTTGGGACTCGGCAGTGGCATCCAGCTGATGCATTTCCTCGGCATGGGTGCGAAGGGGCGGCCGCATCTCCCGGAGAGTGTGCTTAGTTGCTGCTGATGCGGCCTCGGTCATCTGCATTTGAAGTTCCAGCTCGTCCGTCTGAGCGTAGAGCTGGTCTAATCTGGCCTGGTCCGTGGTCGCCCGAATTTGGGTGGCGAGTTGTTGCAGTTGAGCAGCAATGGGCTGCGTTTTGACTGTCAGTGCGAGGGAGCACTCCTGTAAGCTGCGTAAAAGGGCCGAAGCCGCTGCTGTCGTGGAATGGAGAGTCTCTTGTAGATTGGACGTCTGTGTCGTCATGCTGACCGGTCCCGGACAATCACCCGGTGGATCTCGGGGAGGGTAGGGTTGAGCAATTGTTGCCGCTTGTGGGCTCTCCCTGGTTCTCTCTGCAAATGGTGGTGAAGACGTCCCTGAGCTGGCGAGCTTGTAAGGCTATGCTGTCCTGTTCGATGCGAGCAGGGAGTGGGGCATGGTGAGCCCGTGCCTCCGGCCGTACGCTGGAAAGCGCCTGATGAACAATGTTGGCCTGTTCTGGAGGTAGGCCTTCTCCTGCAGCAGCTGATTGCGCTGTTCAGTAAGCGCCGTGATCTGGTTCCGCTGCGCGGTGCATCGCTGCTGTAGCTCCGTATGAATCTGCTCGGCCTTGAAGGCCGCCCGCCGAATGAGCAGATATAACTGTGCTGGACTCAGTTGTTCTGCATTCGTTATGCTCGGGGCACCCTGCTCGGACGTCTGTTCTTGTGAAGATTGGCCCATGGCCGCTGCTCTGTCTGAAGGCTCTGGAAGGTGGACCGGCGTCTGCTGTTGCACCGAAGTGGCCATATCAGGCTCTGGCTGGTCCTGCTGCGTGGTTGGCTCTGTGGACGGGGCGGTTGAATCAACCCCAACTCTGGCTGGATGAACAAATATAGTGGCAAGGGGATCCCGGGATGTGGCCACGGGGTCAACAGGTGGTACCACAGCTGCATTACTAGAGGTGACCTCCGCCCCGTGGTCACCGCCGAAGAGTTCCCGGATCAACGAATCGGACACAGTGGCTGATGAGGTGGACGGATTGGGGGCTGTGGCATGTAGTCTGCTGGTGGAGGGGGCGGTGGATGGGGTGAACGCGGTGGGAGGGAGACAAATGTTGAGGAAATCCGCTGGATCAATAAGCGGTTCCTCCGGAATCAGAGTAGTTGTGGGCGGTGTGACTGGTGGATCATCCTCCGTAAGGTCCACCACGGGATCTGTGGCCGTAGTGCGGGCCCTCTTGGAAGGGGGTGGCCCGGAGGAATCGGGTTCGGGGCCCGGTTCACCCATTGTCGTGATGATGGGGGTGGTAGAAGTGAACAGGGAAGTGGGAATGGGGGAAGTGAGGGAAGCGGTGTGGGAGAGACCAAGTGACCGATTAAGACGAAATTCGTTAAAAGAAGGAAATATAGGGGCGCCACTAGAAACAACCTGGGTTACCACGTTGAGTCTCCGAGCCTGGTCGTTGAAATGCTCCACGACAGGGACCAAGGTTCAGCAGACCGCCGCGCTCCCGCGGCCTCGTGGTTACCGCCACGCGACCGTGAAGATTCCCCGTGACTGTCACGAAGAAGCCGCGGGCCGCTCGCATCCCATCAGCACGGATGACCCATCCCGAATGCCGAACGACTCCTACTGTTGGGAACCCCTCTTCTCTGTGGAAGATACCGTCGGTCAACTAACCGCAAGGCGCCATGTGAAATGTGGTGCGGGACACAAGCCGGCCGGATGAAAGTGTGGTTATGGCTGACACCAAACCACACTTGTTCGCTGTATTCATCCAGCAGGTTCCGGGGTACCCGCTGCTGAGAAGCCACCACATCAATCATCCTTCCATACCATTCGCGGAACGCCTCCGCGTTCACCTGCTTGCTGCAGGGGGCCGTGGACACCTGCCAGGGGGAGTATCGCATCGCGAACGGTTGGCTTTCGGTGAGTTCCGCTGGTGTCCATATCGGAGGAACATGCCATTTCCACATGGCGAAGGCTAGGAGCAAGTACCCATAGATAAAACTGGTGGTCCGTCTGTAATTGTCCTCGCAGGCCGCGAAGAGTTCCTTCAACACGAACGCACTCCAATTCAATCGGGCCCCCTTGACACAGTGCTCCGCAATAGAAATGGTGTCCAAAGTGCACTCACCCTTGGTGTAATGGCGCATGGTCTTGCTAGCTATTAGGTAGCAAGCAAACCGGATTGCTGGAACATTGATCAGATCTATCTTGGCACCTTTGCCACCCCGGCGAGTACCATATTTTGTGTATAGGTCCGCCTCGGCCGATTTCCAGGCGCGCTTGGAGGCCGTCTGCCCCGCAGAGGAAACATCTGCCCCAGTTTGACATAGCCCCGTAAGCCGACCAATATCTGCTACATGGATTGGAATCTCCTCGTTCAACCACAGGGACCCGTTCGGCACCCGACTGAGGAGGAACCGGGTGCATTGCAGAACTGGTCCAGTGGTGCCGAAGACAGGGAGACTGCGTAAATTCATCTAACGTCGACTGCTGAAAACCCCGGAATTCGTCCTTCATCCGACTGTTAGAGCTGCTCCCTGGTGTATAGCGGTGTTTCATGAACGTCTGCCAATGCAGATGGGGAAACTCAGCCGGGTCGGACAAGTTAGCGTCCATGCAGGGCGCATTGTCGGCTTCGCCGCCACCAAGGATGATCTCCGAGCCGGTGAATTTTGCGATCTAGCGCTGGTTCAGGGACTGAGAGAAGAGCTCTCGGGATCTTGGCGCGTCTCTGATAGACTTGGACGATTCTTCTGTAACTTCCTGTGAGGTGCTGAGTGCTCTGGTACTGCGAATGCTCCGGAGTCGCTGCAACTTACAAATTGAATTGGTCCGTCATCCCTGTGCTGGTAGCCTTCATGCAAATTGGGCCATCTGCTGGCACGCGCGGGGTTGATGAGACTCCATAACGGCAATTAATTCTTGCTATCTTTCTTATCTGCGATAATCGTGCGATCAATCGCAGGCCTGTGTGGAATCTGACAGTTGCTGACGGCGGTACTGAAGATGAAGCACTCGACTACGTGAGAGATATGCGGCTAATGAGGAATGATAACGTATGTCTAATGGTCTGCTAAGGGAATTTATGACCAAAATCTGAGCTATCCTACGGACTGACAAAAGGACTGACGCTTATGACCTGGACTGACGCTGGCACGAGGACATATCCTTCGTGCAGGACACGCTGGACTGGGAGCGGCGTCCTACTGGGATGGCGCGCCGCCACGCTGGACTGGCGTTGCGACACGCTAGACCGGCCCGCTCCGACCATGGTCTGTTGCGGTATGGATGCCGCCACTGACGGTTTATTTGACTGACTGCAAATGAATGGAAACGACTAACTATGCTCATCCCGGTTGCGGGAGAGTTATTCAACTACGCTACGCTACGGGTGCTCTCGGTTGCGAGAGTTATTGATGGAAAGGGAGAAGGTACCTACTCCTGGTAGGGCTTCGTGCGTGCGCCATTCACTCCATCCTCGGAAGAACCGAGCCGTCCAATTGTGCCAACCGACCGGCAGTCGCGTGATCTCGATAACAAGTACGGTCCCATCCGAGCTGTCTCGAAACTTCGGAACCTACTGCCGTACAAGAGAACTTCTTTGCCGCCAACTTGGAAAGTTTTTCCAGTCTAGTTTTGATGTGGCGGCCGTGCCACGCTTTCTCCGGCCTCTCGAAACCTTCTGGTGGAATTCCGCAAGAAATCGCGCCTCATCCAGCTCCTGTAGCTCCTGGAGGCGTTCCTTCAGTGATGCCTCGTCTGAGAAGTGAAGGGACGTCGCGATCAGAAGACTGGGCACCGCGAACTCGGCGGGAACCACCGCTTCTCGGCCATACACCAGTTGGAATGGCGTCTGGTTGGTCAGACGTTTTACTGTGGTCCGGTAAGCCCATAATGTCGCTGGCAACCGCTCATCCCAATCGTCCCTCTGAGCGTTGCAAATTTTAGTCAGGCCCTTCTCCAGAATTTTATTGAAGGCTTCCACCGTACCGTTGGCCTGCGGGTGGTATGGGCTACTCTTGTGGTGCTGCACCATGAAGGTGTCTAGTAACGATTTGACCGTGGCATTGAGGAAATGCGTACCCTGATCACTGGTCAAGCTCCGAGGGTAGCCAAAGCGGCTGATGATGTGTTCAAAGATGAACCGGGCAGCGGTTTCTGCCGAGCAGTCGCGGACCGCTGCCGCCTCAGCCCACCGTGTGAGGTAATCCGTCGCCGTAATGATGTACCGAGCTTTGGAATGGCGAGCGATGGGGGCGATAGGCCCTACAAAATCAACGGCCCACTTCTCAAATGGCCGCAACACATGCACCGGGTGTAGCGGGAGCTCATCCCTGTGCGAAGGCCTTCCCGTCCTCTGACAAATGTCGCACCGCTTCACATAGGCTTTACAGTCTGCATGGACCGTCGGCCACCACAGGCCAGCTTGAAGTACCTTCCTCGCGGTGGGTTTAGCACCTACATGTCCTCCCGCAACACCGCTGTGACATTCCCACATCACCGCGTCCCGCTCGTGGTCAAGGACACACCTGCGCAGTACCTCATCCAGGCCCAGCTTATACAGTTGGCCTGCGATCAACTGATAATCTGCCGCACGGAAAACCAAGTGGCGCTTCTGAAGCGGCAATCTTCGGTACCGCTCCCGTGGTCGATACGTGGCAAATGTCACCTGTAGAAACCGGGGACCGTCATCCGTAAACATCAAAGATCCTGGAAGTCGATCATCTAATCCGGACCATCAAGTTTCCCCGACTCCAACTGGATAATGATCGTGGCCGGACATTTAGCCGGCCCGGTTTAACAATTACATCGAACGTAAACTCCAGAAAGAGGAGAAGCCATCGGCAGATCATTCCTTCCAATACAGGCTTATTGACCAGATATTTTAAGGCCGAATGGTCCGTAAAAAATGTAAACTTACCGCCCAAAAGGTAGTGGCGAAACTTCTGGAGAGAGTACACCATTGCCAGCTCCTCCCGCTCGGTCGTGGTATAATTCTTCTCCGCATTAGATAGGCGTCGGCTGGCGAAGTATACCGGGTGGTCAACTGTAGTTTCCCCGAGTTGCGCTAATACGGCGCCAAGTGCAATCCCGGACGCATCAATGTGCCCATGGAACTGCTTATCCCAGTTTGGATGAACAAGAATGGGTGCCGTCGCCAATTTCTTTAACGTCCAAAGGCCTTCCCCGCACTCGTCCATTCAAAAAAGCTTCCGACTTCCGCAAACAGCTTCTCCAAAGGGGCGTTGATTTTGGCGGAAGGCGATAAAACGCCCGTAGTATCCAAGCAGGCCCGAGCAATGCCCGCAGAATCCGGCTTCATACACGCCTGGCCTCCATGTGATAATAACCGACTTGAGCGGGATCAACGCTGCACTCTTGCTTACACACCACGTGACCCAAGACTGTGCCGAATGGTACTGCAAAAATACATTTCTTCAAGTTCAGGGAAATCTGCAGCTGGCGACACCGATCGAACATAACAGGCAACAGGGAGGCGTGTTTCTTCAGCAGGCTGTAAACGGTCCAATCATCCATATAGACTTCCAGGAACTTGTGAATGTACTCCCGGAAAGCCGCAATAACAATCCGGGAAAACACGGCTGGCGCGTTCTTCAGTCAAAACGGCATGACATGGTATGCGAATGATCCCCACTCGGTTGTGAATGTCGTCTTTGCCATGTCCTCTTCAGCGATGCGCACCTGATGGTAGCCCGAAAACCCATCCGTGAAAGAGTAAGCTTCGTTTCCCGCGACATGATCGAGTACTTCGTCGCTGAAGGGAGTGGGAAACGGATCGTGAATACAAGCATTATTCAAACTCCGGTAATCTACGCAGACCCGAATTTCCGCTTTATCCTTCTTGTTCTGGATGACAATGGGACTTACCCACTCAGCTTCCTCTACAGGAAAAATAAGACCTGCAGCCAGCATTTTATCGATCTCCATCTTTACCTTCTCTTTGATGCGTGACGAACCGCAGGGCCTGGTGCTGACCGTCCTGGCCCCCGGTTTTAGTGTGATGCGCATCTCACCCAAATCCCCTTTCGATCCCAGGTCCGCAATCGAAGACGGGAACAGATCTTCATACTCCCAGGAGGCTGGAAAATTTCTCTCCGCGTCCCGTCCCGCACCCCCACCGCGTTGCCAGTTTCGGTTTCTCCTCCGTTCCTATGTTCAGCTTCTTTGTCTTGAGGGGCTGCAAATGGACTCCTTCTGTCGTTGGCTCGTCGCGGACACTCCGCTCGCCCTCCTTTTCATCAAAATGGAGATGCATCAGGTCCTCCAAACTGTCGTCCCCTGGTTCGCCGTCAACCCGTTGGCAAACCACAACTCGCTCTTCACCCCTGAACGTGACGCCACCGGTCCCTCATTGGGCTCGGGATGGCGGAAAAACAGAACCTCCTTGACGGCTTGTAGGGCCTGAGATTCCTGTGCCGTCTCCCCTTCGAATGAGAAACCCTGGACGAACTTCTCCGCAACTGCTTGCCAAGAGCGGGTTCCCCGTTTCCGCTCTTCTGCTAGGTACCAAGCCTGGGGGATTGTACCCAGGAAGTGTATAAATCTGTGGACCCACAACTCCTCAGGGTACCTGGCGCTGCGCCACTGTTCCTCGCACGCCCGCAAGTGCTGCCGCGGGTCTGAGTCTCCATGGTGTTTAAGTGTAATGCAGGGCCCTTCATCCTCTTTGAAGCGTGCCCGTAGTGCATCGGCCACCAGCTCCCATCGCAACAGAGTGTTGCGGTGATTGTTCCACCATCGTCCTGATGTTGACTTCAGAGCCACATCCAACAGGGGTATCCGGCATCCTTCTGGGACCCGGTCTTCCACCTTGAGGATAAAAGTATTCACTGCTTGCATGTTTGACAACGTGGGGTACCCGCGGATCTCGGTCCCCACCCACCGGACCTGCGCGATGGCGGCGAATCGCCGCGTGGTGGTCTCGTATCCCCCTTGCTGCCAATCTTCCCATGCAAGCTCGGATCCGAGTTCCGAGCTCTGCACACTCCGCCAACTGATAGATCCTGTCGCGGTCGGGTTGATATAATCTTCCCGCCTTCCAGCGGTCATCTGATACAGGTGGTCCATGATCTGAGCGTCCTCCCGATTATCCACTGGTTCTGTGTATTGCGGTCCCTGATACGGGTCAAGAGGCTGAGTCACCCGTACCTCCCCATCCTCGAAGATCATCAGCTCCTTCTTGAGATCGATGATCGCATAATTCTCAAAAGCCCAATCAATGCCAAGTAAAGCAGGATAGGGGTCCTTATCGCCCATGATATCAATAACTTCAAAGTGGGCATATGTCTTTACCCCCGCAACATCAACCTCGACACCCTCGAGTTGGCCGATTGGCAAAATACAGTACTGGTTCGCCATCCTAAGTTGGATCGGGAAATAGGCGAGCCGGGGCTTTCCAAGAGCCTCCCATACCTTCGGCAATATGTTGACGTCGGACCCCAGGTCCAACATCGTGTCGCTGATTTGGAATCCTGCGATCTGCGTGTTGAGCCGAAATTCTTTGCCCGTTCGTTGCTTGTTCCGCTTGACGCGTTGCACGTATTGAGGCGTAGTATTTACCAAGTTTCTGGGTTCTGCGTGTCCCTGCAGCGCTCCGTCCAACACCTGTCTGAGCTGCTGCCGCAGCCCGGCGTCATCAATAATCCTGAGAAACAGCCGGAGCCAATCCGCAACTATCGCATCTGCGGCGTTCTGAACACCGGTTTCCGGCCGCTGGGGCTCCTCCAGCCCTCCTTCTTTCCGCAACTGGGCGAATGCATCAACCGCCTCCTGAAAGTACTTCTTCTGCACCTCTGGCCTAATCAACTTCTTCGGGGATGCCGGCCGCACCACTCGCGCTGGCTCCTTTTCGTGGGCATCCTCGCCAGTCTTTTTTCCGCCTCTCGTTATTATCGCAACATTCCCCGCATGTCGTGGGCTGCGACCTCACGGTTCGAGCCTACCGACTCAGCCCTCTCGCCCCGCCCCCGCTCTTCCCACTTCTTGATGAGTTCCGGACAGTCCTCAGTGGCGTGGGCGTTGACCCGGCACTGGGAACACCAGGGTCGTCGCGGAAGGGGACATTCTCGAGCCACATGACCCTCCTGGTCACAGTTGTAGCACTTTACCGGACCGCGTCCGCCTGTTCTACCTCCCCGCATGCCGCCACCTCTTCCCCTTGTAGCCTCGTTCACCCTGTACGAGGGACGATCCAGTCGATCCGCGAGTGCGTCAAGCGCCCTGCACTGCTCAGTGTTGTGCGTCGTAGACACACAGAATTCGCAGTATACATTATTCCCAAGACCGTGGAGTACTTTTGTAGTATCGGGCACATTCGAGGAGGATGCCCCAGCGTCCGGAAAATCTCGCAGTACTCTGTGGTGGAGGAACCCGGTTGAGGTGGGAACCCTGCGTAAGGCTGTTGTGGCTGGTATACCCCCTGCGGATTCATCACCGTGCCACCCCCGGGTGGTGGACCCCCTTGGATTGCTGCGGCCGAGGGTCCTGCTCCTGCGTCGCGCAACCGAGGACACTCGGTTGCAACATGGCCCTCGACCAAGCAGTGAGTACACCAAACATTCGGTCGCGCTGGTCTCACCGGCTGAAGCTCCTTGAGCTTTTCCACAACCGGGCGATCCGTGCTGCAACCCTATCGGGCCGAGCAGTTCATGGCGCCACCCCCGTATTCCCGGGGGTATCCCCGCCATGGCTTCAATCTTCATGGCCTCGCTTCCAGCATCCCGCATTATCAATCTTCTGCTGAGTGAGAGGGGTTCGCGTCAAGGGAAGTAGAGCCTTGATGAACCAGTCCCTTTGGTGGTTTGGATCGATCGGGTAGCTCAGTTTCCCGATCGCGTCCTTGAATCGCCGCATCAACTCCCATGCGGTCTCGCCGTCCTTCTGCTTAATTTCCCATAGCTCGGACAGACCCTGCTGGTCCGTCTGGGGAAGCTTTAATTCCCGGACAAAATCCCGCTTTACGTTCGCAATTACGGGGTTAGGATGAGCCTCGGACCACTTGATAAACCATCGTAGAGCCCTCTCTCTGAGCGTGGTTTGGAACTCTATTAACTTCCCTGCATCTGGCGTCTGCCGAGCCCTCCAGATGGCTTCGCACAAATACCAGTGTTGCTCTATATTATCACAAGCTTCCCTGGGCCAGAACTCTGGGTACCGGGTGAAAGATCCAGCCATGTATGCTGGCAGCGAATTAACCAAGATAAAACCTCCGGGTTCTGGTTGCGTAACGGTCCCGCTAGGAAAAAAACTACTACTTGTAACGCTGCTGCTACTGGGCGTTACCGGCGCCGCTGAACTACTAGATAACTGACTTAATGCTGGTAACTGAACAAAAATATTTCTTAAAGGTTGATAAAGTACCAGGGGAAGGTCGGGATCCTGGCCATGCGGACGGTGTGACGTAGGGCTGCCTGGAGGGGTGGGTGCCGTCTGATCCTAAAACATCTGCTGTATTACGTCGTACCATTCATCATCGGAACTTTCTTCGGGCTGCATCTCTTCCTTATCCTTGTTAATCGTTACTGCTCTTTCTCTCGCATCCTCGGCTCCCATGCACCCGCCGTACGTCTGCTGCTGTGTCTCCGTCCGTCCGGCATCCAATCCCATGGTTCTTGTCCTCTCCAGGCGCCTCCTTCCTCGGTTCCTCTCGATCTCTCTTCTCTTCAAATCTCTCATTACCCTTCTTCGCCACCTATCGGCGATCTGTGCTCGTCGATGCGCATGTAACTCCCGCAACTTGCATGCGGCCTCAACGTCCATCCCCCGCTCCCCACTCTCACAGTCTACACAGCATCATTCCCCTCAATCCTTCCCCCAGTACGGGTGGTTTACGCTTCCATACCCATTTTGTGGAACTCAATCAACCCCTCGTCCACCATCAGGGCTTTGATCCACAGCGGAATCTCCTTCAACAGCTTCCCCCTCAGTCCTGAGTGAAAGACAGCCTCGGCCTTCGAGAAGGATTGGTAGCACTCAGCAGCAAACTCCACAGCGTATCCTTCCAACGTGGTCCTTACCTAGAAATCCACTGCGCAGGTTAGTTCAGTATCTACCCGATGCAGTGCTACGAGGTCATCGTGCGTCCACCTGCGGTTTATCTTCCGCAAGCCTTCTTGGGGCAGCGTCGCTCGTAACCTCCGCAACCAATTGTAAAGGTCCGTCGGGAACCTTCCCCAGAAAATTTCGTACGTATCGCTGGCTGCGTTAGAGAAAAGAACGAGCTCCTTGATCGCCGCCTCCTTTTTCTTGGTCAGTTTTTCTTGCTAAGAAATGAACTGGTCAAGATGATCATCCCACCATCGCCGTATTGCTCCTTCAAAAATCATCGATACCATGATCTAGATCCCCTCAGAACATGCAGGTCCCGGCAACGGAACCATTTGTTGGCGAGAAATCAGGTCTCGCGGACAAGACCCAGGTTCAAGAGTTGTGGCCAACAAAGGGGTCCTGTAGTCTAGTAACACGTCGCATTTTCACCCCGGCTCCGGAAGAACAGAAAGGCTCCCCGAGAAATTTAGTTGACTTTTTTCTCGGCCGAGAAATTAAAAATTTCTCCTGAATTCTAACCATCCGCCAAAAATTGTTTCCCAACTTCACGATTTTACCCTTATAACATGCCTAGCGTGCAGATACTATGGTCTCAAGCCATGGTTTGAGGCCCATAGCTTACATTTAAGCTTAAATTATATCCAAAATTGGGGCAAAAATCCCTTTAACTACATTTGTGGAGCGCGTACATACAAACATACAAAAAATATCATTGGAACTTGTGCCTCAAGGGACCCTACTCCAACAGGCCCCCAACACAAACATGTGACTCATCCCGAGTCACTGAGGCACTACTGGTGTCTCCTTGGTTTTGTCTCAAAGCATCTTGACAAAATTCTGGAGAGGGAGCACTAACTCAAGGCTCTACGCTACTGCACCCTTCGCCGGCTGAACCATCTTATCTTTCATGGGCCCTTCAGCGGCGATCTCCACACTGCACTGGGTCTCTTGAATGATCTTGAGTGTGTTTTCCAGTGTCTGAGAGAGTTGCATTGCTTCCTATGCCCATGGTTGCATTCGTTTTGTGAGCACTTGTTCTTTACAATGCAAATATGTAATTTCGCCCAGGAGTTTGTGACCTTCTTGCATACGATCAAGTCTCTATTGAACCACCAATGTTGGTTCTACGATGCGGATTTCTTCAAATTGTTGTTCCTTGGTGTTGGGTGTGTTGCGTAGCTATTGCATGACCATATCATTCTGGATAGATGCCCAAATGTCAGTGGCCTTAGCCAGAGATTGGTCACATCGAGTGACTGTAGCGACGATACTTTCTTGGGCCTGCTTCACCTCTGCTGCTCTCTTGGCACAGACCTCGAGCAATGTTTCCGGTTGTATATTGGTCTGAAGGTCCGCTTTTTTTCTCATATTCACCCTGCGAGTTCAGAGAACTAGGTACCTTCAGGGGTTTCCACCCAATCAGTGCGATTAAAAATAAGATCCAAGCATATTGAAAGTGCTTTCCCTTCTCCTGGGCTTCGTGCACGCTTTCAAGAAACTCTTTACACAGGTATGCGCACCAGTTGTATATGAATTCCTTTTCACATCTCTCAGTGAGCACAATTATGTGCGTGGGCACTTCTTTTGGCCTACACTTGCACATCATCTTGCAAGCCAAAATTACCATGCCAAAACGGACTACCGAGTCATTAATTTATTCTACCACAAATCCCTAAGATTTGCGCATAACATCATATTTCTTATTGATTTATTCTGCCAGTGCTTTCTCCCACACTTTCCCTCCGAAATCGGCCATAGGTTCGGTCCCCTTGTTTGGAAATCTTGTGATTCTATTAATTAGATATGCATCAATTGAGATGTGCTCTCCTAGCCAGAGCACATCGTCATGCACCAGTGCCAACAACTGCCTGATGCAGATGTCATTAATGGGATTGTACACAAAATGAGGGATCTGCAAAATATTGAGGAGGCTTGCCTAATGTAGACCTAGCATTTATCTCTTCGGTTCAAGGTGCACTAGACCTCCTGCATATGGAACTGGGTCAAGATAAAGCTCTGGCATGAGCTCTGGAAATTTCTCCACATTTGCGATGTCCCAGCCATCGAATCACAACTGAGGGATTTTGGCGAGCATATCCCCCTCCATTAGGACATTCTCTGGGATCAGGGGCACTTGGATACATGCACACACATTATCCAAGTTCTTTGGCACTTTCATTATAGGTTTTTGCGGCGCAATGTAATCGGGTAGCTGCGAGAAGGGGGCTACCTCTACCACGTCGTCTACCCCTTGCTCAATACTCTCTGGGAGTTCTGGCATGGGTTTTTTCATCTTCTCTCTGGCAGAGTGGTGAGTTCTAGGGTTCTTTTATCTTAGGGACTTGTGTGTCCCAGATGTTTATCCCTTCTTGGTTTTAGATGGCGCAAGGGTCTCTACCACAGGAACCTCCTGCGCAGCAGGGTCTTCTTCAGGTCTGGTGGCAGCCATTCTACTCTGAATCACAAATCCTAAACCTGATTGGCGCAATGATTCCTCAAACATGGGATCCAATCCTGACATATACGCAGTGAAAGAAAAGACAAATAGAAAGCTCAGAGCATAAAAATCACTTAGAAAGCAAAGGGAACTATTTTGATCCCATGATTCATATTTATACTTGTGGCGCATCTGCAATGGCTCCTTGGGCATTAATGAGGTTCCATTACTAAAATACGGTCCCAAATCTGAAAAAATCCCCTCATTAAATGCATCTTGAACATGCCTAAAAATGGTAATAATTTTGTCTTATCCAATTTTACTGTTCTAATGGCTAGTTATTGACACCTATACGCACCATTCAATCCCCTGGTGTAGATACCACATGCACGTTGGACCTTACTGCGCATGTAATCCAGAGCTAAGCATAACCATTGACAAATCGTCCCCTCGAGCATAGGCTTGTTGACCAGGTAATTCAAATCATATCGCGTAGTATCTTTCATATCCCTTAGTAATTTCAAACTTCTCTAACATTAATAATCCCAATGGAATGTTGCACCTCTTATGAGTAATCTGTTCATGGGCACAGTTATCACTTCGTATTGGGGAATGCGCTTTCTGTAGTATCCCACAGGGCTCAACATGGAGCACATTTGTCTAAAATTCGAGGGGATGGAGTGTCATATGAGCGTGCACGGTTCCCTAACTTCTACTAGTGCTAAGTGTCAGCAATGCGCAGTCTCCCTTATCGGTGCATTAATGATCAAAGATTCACTAATGATATAAACCCCATGTTCAATGCTAAAGGTAAGGATAAAACTATCTACCAGTGTAGACCATTCACTAGTGCCTATGTGCAGTTTTGTTTCCAAGTACCATTTAGTTGACACCTTTCCCAATCTATGAATAAACATATTAACCCATTCAGGTCTTGGTTCTACACCCCATACCTTATTCCACTTGGCCAGATATTTGTGTGGATCCTCCTTGCGAGAGTATAAGTCCTCTTCTTTAATGACTGGGCCTTCAAATCATAGCTACATCATCTACACACATTCCTCCCAATATCCCATATTATCCTTATGTGTTTCCCACCATCTTACTGGAGTAACATGCAAGCCAATATATAAAGCATGGAACCTCTGTGCTACCAGTACATTCCTTTCCAGTTCTCCCAGGAACATGTTTACATCAGTTGAGCCATCATAATGTGGGAAATCTCATACCTCAGATGTTATGCAATGCAGATCACAGATCACATGATTACAGCGCAGTGTAGACACCTCATGCAGTTGATTCTTCCAATTTTCTAGTTCTTTATCAGAGTCTGAAAAGTAAGAATTATCCTTCTCCCATTTAAGATTCCCATCTGTTGTCAGATTAATCTAATATTCCTCAAGAAAATTTGGCTTATATATTTGATCAATCTCATCCTCAACATGTACTGGTTCAGTATATCATTGACCTTCTACAGGATCTAGAGGAACGACGATCCTAAATCCATTGTTCTCAAATTCCATCCTTTGCTTCTTCAGGTTGATAACACCATCCATGTCAATGGCCCAATCCAATACTAATAGTGCAAGATAGGGGTCAATATCATCTACATTCTGTATGACTTCAAAATCTACCAATACCTTAAATCCTTCTACATTGACCATAACTTTTGAGAATCTCCCCAAGGGAATGATCTTCTGCTAGTTAGTCATGCACAGTTGGATAGTAGACCATTCTAGCTTCGATTCTCCCATGAATTGCCATGTTTGTTTAGTTATAATATTAACATATGATCCCCAATATAGAATGACTTGGTCCATTTCATAAGCATTGATCTACGTAGTCAAACACATATCCCTACTCGTTCTCTTCTTATTCTTATAGATTTTTTTGACTGCATGTTGTTCTACCAGAGGTTGTTCCTTTTTTGCGCAATTGTCTATTAATGCCTGCAAATTTTCAATAGCCTTTTTCTTGCGCAACAAATTTATGCATGTTGTAAGAATGGCTTAATCTCTTCTTCTCCTCTGGCTCCTTTCAGTGCTATACCACTTGTTGAAGTATCTCCTTCTGTGAATTCTTTCCTTTCTTCAATAAAGATTTATTTTGCGCAATGAAGGTTAAGGCCTTCTTTAGCTTCAGGTGCTTTTCAGATCCATACATCAGTGGAAAGTTTCTTTCCTTTATGTTCATTGGTAGCTACAACACTCCTGGTAACCACATTCACACAAGGATCCTCTTCACGAGTCTCTATGTGAACCATTTGAAGATTCTGCGTTGAAGTCTTCTTTTCCTACATTTTAGCAATCAAGACAGGACATTATTCTATAGCATGATCAAATTATCTATAGTACCTGCAGGACTGTCTTGTTGGATTCAAACAGTTGCACGCATAATGACCAGCATAACCACAGTTATGGAAAATCACTTGTCCTCTTCCTTGACCAGCTCATCCACCTCCTTGGCCTCTTCCTTTGCCTTGTAATCCTCCACGCCCATAGTGGGATGCAAATGATGTAGGATCAACCTGCATTCTATAAATATTAGCTTTATCCAACATCATATCATAGGTCTGGAAATGCTGCTATGTAGAAATTATACAATATGCATGTCTATCTTGGATTCAACTGATCTAACAATATTCTAAAGTTAAATATTGAATCGCTTCTACAAATCTTTGCGGAATTTAAAAACAATTTCCAATTACATAAGCATGAAGAAAAATTAATCACACAAAACACAGATAATTTCACGGGGAAAGCTTATAGCTAATAACCCCACTATATTCTATTGTATATTATATCATGGATCATGAAACAATTACATACAAAACTCTAATCACAAGAGCTCTCAGTACATCAGCTAATTGTCTCACATTGTCATACAAAAATTGACAAGTTCCTTAGCCAATTTACTGTCTCCAGACAGCCTGCATCTATTGCGCAATCCCTGATAGTAAAGAACTCTGAATAATGATGATATTTCCTTTCTTGACTGCGTAAATATCATGGGCACATCCAATGTGTGTGTGCTTGCATGTGTGCAAGCGGATAATGCCACAATTGATAGTTATCTTCCCTTTCACCTAGAACTCAACTGAGTCTCCACTGTATTTGACATGCATATAGTTAATAATAGTAAAAATTCAGCTTCATGTGAGATCACTGATTTTGAATTAGTTAATAATTAATTCACTTTATCTCTCACTAGTGTATCTTCAGTTACAACTAGCACAACTTAGTTTAACTCACCTAACTGAGTTAAACTACTTACAACTTGCACAACTCATGCACCACTACACTTCCAACTCTATTACAGCTAGAATCATTCAGTTACAACTAAATTTAACCTGCATGTCCCACCAACCAACCTCTTAACTTGAAATTCACTTAGCTAACTAATTTTCCACTTCAGTTAACTATTTCCAAGTTCTCATTGAGAATAGATTACATTTTAATGTCCATCTAATATTAAGGGATAATAAAAATAGACATGCATATATAAATGGATGTGCACTTACATCTATAAATAGACATACACGTAAAAATAGACTGTGTGGGCCCCACCCTAGTGTAGGTGCTTAATTTTCACTAGGATCATGAATGTTGTTTCCGAATGCCAATTTCACTATTTCTTGTTGCAAACTTCAACATGCTCATCATGCCCTAATGACTAAAAAAACTTGCAAAATGGTTATTGTAAGTCTGGCTGATATTTTCCAACCCTCGGGAAAGAATCTGTATCATGTAACCCAACATTATGACATATAGTACACCATACAGGTCTCTTCAATGGACTAGGACCTCCAGCATTCAAATAATTGTTAAAAACAGGAAACTGATCTTTATGATTCCCATAAGCTTTGCACTTTATACACCAGACCTCTGCGCAGACCTCCTTGCCTTTGTCCTTGCACAAATTTTGAATTTCCAACTGCGTTGCTTCCAGCTGAATTTGAATTTGTTGAGTTCCCAATGCAATAGGTGTGGGGGTAGCTTCTAGTTTCATTGCAACTTCTACAACCTCAACTTGTGTAGCAATATTTTTCTGACCTAATGGTTGGCGCAAATGCGGGAGCAACATAGAAATGAACCATTATTTATGCTATGTATCATCAATCACAAATCCACCATCTCTGATGGTGCACTTCAATATTTGATCAGCCTCCCATACATATTCATTAGGTTCTTGACGGATATCCTTCATCTGTGTTACCAGCTGCACGTATGAATTAGGTTTCTTAAACTTCTCTTTTAGGGCTACTTTATTTGCTTCAAGAGTAGCATTAGGGTTTTCTTGTGCATACCTAATGTACTAGTCTAATGCGTGATCTTGAAATGTACTATCCAGTTGTGCTTTTCTGATATAAATATTGTTTACTTGTTGAGCCTTCCATGTGACCTCAGTTACAAACCAAAAGTGACCAGTTTCCTCATTGTCAATGCCTTTGAAATTAGGTAACTTCATGGATTCAACCATATCTACTTCAGGAGGGGGTGGAGGTGGAGGTGGAGACATATTGCACGACAAGGTAGGTGATCAATAATGCGAGCTCAGAAGTGGAGTGGATGGAGTAGGAAACATATTCAAGGGCTTCTGATATGACGCACTTTCTTCTTCAGAGTCACTTGAGCTAGCCATTTCTGGTTCAGGTTCACTATCAGATATAGGCTTCAAAGGGCTATAAAGGACCTCTTCAGAGTCTTCTCGATAAATTCTTTCACTACGTATAGCTGACCCTCTTTGATTTATTCAAGCAGTATGTTTGCACAAACAACCCTTTTCACACAATAGAATTTTCAGTAATGAAGTGGTCCTCAACAAACCCCTAATTGATCTTCCATAGTTGTGCGTGGTGAATTATAACAGAATTACAGATCTTTGCATAATCATTCACATAATACACATAAATACTTGTCTTTCTTATCGTAGATACTAAATCAGAGCCAGATCTATATCTAACCAATGTAATACTTAACATATGTCAATACACATGCATAAACACATTAATTATCCCCATGCATTCATCAATAGGTAAATAGAGTGTGATCTCATCAAAGCATAAACAGTAAACATAAACAACAATTATATGCATAACACAAAGAATTCACCAAAATTGTTTCTTCTATTAATTCTTAAGATCTGTCAATACATCAGCATTCCCTCAAAACCCTTACAAAACCCCTACAATCCCTTCCGAGCACACAACTAGCAGAGTCTGCACACAACTAGGACTAGGTCTCTGCGCACACAACCAACAGGAGCCTTTTACCCAACCCAAAAACCCTTACAGGCACAGATATTATCTGAATATCAATATCACATATCACATCTATCTCTTACTACTTGAATTAGAAAACTACTATCTATTTATAATATGCCTAGCATGCAGATACTATGGTCTCAAACCATGGTTTGAGGCCCAGAGTTTACATTTAAGCTTAAATTCTGTCCAAAATTGGGGAAAAAATCTCTTTGACTACATTTGTGAAGTGCGCACATACAAACATACAAAAAATATCTTTGGAACTTGCGCATCAGGGGACCCTGCTCCAACACTCATGAATGAAGTGGCACTTAATATCAATATGCTTCGACTTATCATGAAACACTAGATTTTATGTCAGTTTCACAAAACTTTTATTATCATATAACAACACATTCAGTTCCAACATTTGGTCGAGCAATCCAGAAAGTATATTATGAATTCATACTCCCTCACAACATACCAAACAAGTTGTAATATGCTATGCTTCTACAATGTTGAGTGCAATACATGTATATGTCCTACTCATCTATGATATCATAGAATAACCCAAGCGAAAACATACACCAAATATATGTTTCATATCATTTTCACTCCTTGTCAAGTAAAATTCTGTATATCCCTACAACTATATATCACCACTCAAATAATATCACAATTATCTTAATATATGCTTTGCTGCAATCCAATTCTCATGTCTTGGTTCCATTTAGAACTAACTCAAGGTGTCCATTGTAAATTAAATGTTTTTCCTTCTATTCACCAAAGGAATCAATGATGGATGGATCAAATAGATCATACTCATAATCCCTTAGCTTTCTCAGGTTCCTCACCACAAGAGTTGACATAGACTTTCATTCCATCATTTCAAACCTCTAAAGGATATTGATGACATACTTTCCTTTCATTTCCGAAGAAGGATTTCACCTGGTTTCTGCTAGAATTCCAATCCCAAATATTAATGCATCAATCCAAGATCCTTCATGTCATATTCAGAGGAAAACTCCCTCTTAAATTAAATAATAATATGTTGTACACTTGTTAGGAACAAATTATCAACATATAGTAGCAACATTACCAAATCACCCTTAACAACATTGATATAAAATTTTGATTCAACAACACTCTTAGAGAAAATAAGTCTTTTTTAGATATCCATCAATTCTATAATACTAGACTCTTGGAGCTTGCTTGAGACCATACAAGGCCTTCTTCAGTATGCACACATGAGATTCTTCCATGGACCTCAAAACCTTAAGGTTGGTCTGTGTACATATATTCCTCAATCATGCCATTGAGCAAGGCAGTCTTCACATCCTTTTGATGTAGCTTCCATCCCATAGATGAAGGAATAGAAAAAAGAGATCTAATTATGGTGTACCTAGCAATTGTTGAAAAGGTCTCGTCATAATCTTCCCCCTATTTATGGGAGAGCTTTCTAGCCATGAATATTGCCTTGTATTTGTCAACGTTGAGCCTGACACATGAGCTCCTCTACTTTCATCAAATCATATGGGATCAACCTTGATCCAATTCAATACGATTTTGTTCAAAGCCTTCCTTCTACTTACAAGTATAAAAATTCTTCATGTGCCTCACGAAATCATTAGAGAACTTTTGAGGTTGAAAATGGGCCTCCTAAGGAAAATGTACAACAAAAATAAACTTTATAAGAACCAATAGGATTCAAGATGATGATGTCAATCACTGGGGATGATTCACCAATTTTGGAGTAAAAAAGTAAAAAATTAAAAATATAATAAAATAATAAACTACTTTTTCAACTTCTATTTTAAACTTATCTCCCTAAGGGTTTACTCAAATTTCGAGCGAGAGTGCTCATTGGATGCAAAATTTAATTCCCCACCCAAGGAGTATCCATGTTGTATACTTTCGATTGACCTTAATACACAAAAAAATAGAAATACATGAAAAAACATGATTGCAATCACGTTTTTCATGTATTTATAATTTTTCGTGTAGAAAAATCCATCGAAAGTATGAAACATGGGTACTCCTTAGATGATGAATAAAATTATGTATCCAATGAGAGTTCCCACTCAAAATTTGAGTAAACATATACGAGTTGAAAATACGAGTTGAAAAAGTAGTTTTTTCTTTTTTCCCTCTAAAATTTAATGATGTAATCTAATATTATTTTATTATTTCCACTATTATTTTACAATTTCCTTGGGAGGCCCATTTTAGACCTCAAAATTCCCGTAATTTTGAGATACTACTTATGTACACTTCTTCTTTCATCGAGGAAGATGATCTCTACATCCATTTGATTTAGTTTTTCAATAAAAATCATAAAGATAACAAATTTTGACAAGATGTCCATCACAGTCTTCTTCCCGCTTACTAAGGTAATCCTTTGCTTTATACCTTTTTCCATCCAATTTTTCCTTGGAAGTTACCATTGAATTATTTCAATTATACTTTGACCTTGCTGATATGTCTACTCCCTCTGAGTCTAGATCTCATCTAGTACAATATCTCTCATCATAAAGCCTTTTTCTTTGGAGGGTCCTCTTGTCACAAATTTTCTTTGTTCATCCACCTCCTACCAAGGTCTAGGAAACCTTTAATATGTACCCAAAATTCTCACTAGGAGGCCATCGAAGAACAATTACATCCAAACAAGGAATTCAAAGACAAGAGACTAATTAATCAAATAGGAAAGGTATAAAATACTTATCTTTTTTTAGAAGAAGATCAACTCCATTTTGATCTTGAGTCTTCTACATCTATCTAGAATTTTTATCAGCTACTCCCTTATCATCATCATCATGATGCCATCTTTTTCAAATGCTAGGGTTTCTACTTTTAGCAGAAACATCCAATCCTAGGGTTTGTCCATAAACCCTAGGTATTTCTTCTTCAACCCTTGTTGCTTGCTAGGGTTTGAAAACCCTAAATGTGATTTACGCATGAAAAATAATCATGGTTTCACCAAATAGGGTGACTTGGCTTCTTCAATAGTTTTCAGTACTTAGGAATCTTGTATTAACAGTAAGGTTTTCCATGGCATCAATTATTTAAGAGGCTCAAACCTTGGCAACAATAGGTTCATTTAATTCAATATCCTTGGCATGTTAGATCTACAAGTCACCTGAACTTTTAACCTTGAAGAGGGACTAAACCTTTCTTACTAAATAATACTTTTATACTTGTGATAATGATCCCCTTAACAAAAATCCGAGCATCTGTATAACATCCCTCAAAATGTCATCCCCATAATTTAATTTTTTGATTCTTGAAACCATGTCACTTGATCAGCAAAAGTGATATTATTTCTTCTTGCCATAGACATGGAATGATTCATGTATGAACTCAAAGGTTTCTTACTCACATTTCAAATTTTAGATTGTATTTCAAATTGGAATTCTAGCAAATTCAATCCTTTATTTATTACAAAGATCTCATTTATTTTCTTTAGGCTGCTTACTTCAAAGAGATATCAAGTTAGATCCTGGAAATACATTTTATCTAGGTCTCATGACCTTATTTTTATGTATAGAACATATATGTCTTCAAGCTAACATCAATTTGATTTCTAAATGAATTCGTGTAATATTCCTTATTTTTATTTCCCTTATGGCGTGGTCAAGATAGAATTCTAGTGTCGGTGACAACCAGGTTATAGGAGTGAAATAACCCTTTCCATTGTGAAGGCATACAAGTATGCTATTTATGGTATTTTCCTTTGGTAATTTCCCATGGTATTTGTCGTGGTATTTGTATTTTTCTTGGTTTTTGGCACAAAGGCTTTTGGAGGAGCCTTATGGGTTTGATGGAGTTTGTTTGCCACTTTTCATCACTAGGAAAAATCTCGCATAACTTCCCATTATTTTAATTACTTACAAAAATTGATTTTCCAAAGGAATACCTTAGTGTAATAACTCGTGGGAACTAGGATGAGGAGATATACAAGATCAGATGGTGAGAAGTAACTTTCAATGGCAAGAGAAAGAATAACAACAAAATAATCCCTTTTTGATGTAAAAAGTGACTTTAAAATAATTTAAACAATAAAATAAATAAAATGGAAGCTTCAATAATAATAATAATAATAATAATAAAGGCTTCTAGAATATTGAAGAGAGTTCCATTAAGCCTTTGAAAGGAAGGAGGAGCAAGGAATTTGGATTACCCTAGATTTTTTTATCATATTGTGTATTTTGTAAATAACTTGGTGTGGTGAGTTCCATCTTTGATCTTGGGATGGAAACCCATTGGTGATATTTGAGATATCAAACAAAAAGCTGATCATACTAGTATTTTCTTTGGCAGATCGATTCAGGGTCCAAAAGTGTGCCTATTGGTTTGTTATTCAGTTTCTATATATTATCTCATTTATTGTTATGTATTTCCATTATAGTTAAAAAATAAAGTCGAGTTCCATTATTTCTCGTGGTGTTTACAATTAATGTTGTGTTTCTATTTACTTATTGGTAAATAATTATTGGTTATATTTTATTGATTAATCTAGAATATTGTATGTTCCAAAAGGGTTTGTGTTTTATTTACAGTAAATTATCTGGAATATTTTATTTGTGCACGAGGGTTTTATTGCAGTAAATTATTTTCTTGTGGGTTTTCAAGTTTGTTCCATATTATTTGTCATAATTCTAAAACATGATATTACAATTCAACTTATTCAGAGGTATAGAGAAGACTTGCTTTTTGAGATTTTTTGGACACAAATTTTGAGATCAAGATCTTAAAAATAAGATATGTAGACTATGTGGTAACTCGGGCTCCTTTGAAGTTACTGGCTATTCAGTTCAAAAATACCAATCATCATTGAATATTGGATCACAAACACTTATAATGTTATTAATTCATTTTTTGGTCAATTTGGTCACTTAGATCACTTTTCATGAGGCTCTAGGTTTTTTGAATAGGCTCGAGGTTAACCTCATTCTGAGGTGAAATACTTTGATGGTCCTGAGGTATCCCTTTCTTAGCCTCCTCGTAATAATGTGAATCTTCAAAGCACATAGGTATGTTATCCTTGAAATGTAGGCGGGCCTCTCTCCTTCAAAAACAAATCAAGGCAGGTCCTATGGCCTTTTGAGGAGAGACTTAAGGCCCACTTAATGTAATATAATTTTTGAGACGTTTTCCCTAATGCAATATATGTGGAGGTCTAAGACTAGGGAAAAATATACTTGTTTTTTTTAATATTTGGTTCATAAATAAGGACTCCTTTTATATCATATCTTAAGGTAACCTTTGTTCTTGTAGAGACTTCGACCTTTGTAAAATAGTGCATAGTAGGCTTATAGTCCTCAATTTGTGCATCATAAATATCTCTAGTCGTTAGGTGACTTCCTGTAACTTAATATGTAACTTAATAGAGGCATTCCTATGACAATTTTGACATTCTCAAATTCTAGGGCTTGCATAGAACATGGATGGCTTCTTCAAGAATGATCTTTGTGCTCTTTCCTTAACCAAACCTCTGAAACCATGTTGATTTCTTAGTATAATAGATACAAGTACTTATTTCTAAAACTTGATCATTAGTTCCATTGATTTATCTCTTTCAATGTATCATTAAGTCATTATACATTCAAAAAATCAACCATAGAGACAATAGAGAAATAGAAATATCAATGCATAAAGAGACAAGATTATTTCACCATGGGAAAAACCACAATTGGGGAAAAACCCAGCTAAATTTTCCCTTCAATAATCAATGCAAGAAGAGATACATCAAATTCAACTAACCGACAAGATGACCATCCACCAAGAGCCAAGTCAACCCTCCAACATCCAAGACAAAGTGGCCTTCAATTATGTCCACAAAAAGGTTTGCAATAAGCTCTATCATAGCTCTTAAAGTGGGCCCAAATTCGTATTTTGTTTCAACCTCAGAATTTGGATGATGCCACACAACTATATCACATAAAAAATGTCTCGAAGGGGTCAAAAATCCTTCCAAATCGTTGTCTTGATCATTTTATCTGAGCTAGTCAATGACTCGGTTGAAATCTACATGGACAATTTCACACCCTATGGGGATGACTTCCAATAAGCTCTCTCCAATTTTGGAAAATTGTTGAGAAGGTGCACTGAGATGCATCTCTCCCTGAGCCCATAAAAGTGTGAATTCTTGAAAAGAGAAGGAGTATTATTGGGCCACTCAATCTCCCAAGCAGGAATACATGTGGACCCGGACAAAATCACCATCATAAAAAGGGTACTCTCTCCTCAAAGACAAAGAGATGTAAGGAGTTTCTTAGGTTTAGCTGGCTACTATAGAAGGTTTATCAAATATTTCAACAAGTTGGCTTCGACCATGTTTAGTTTGTTGACCAAAGACTTCGAGTTTACTTGGTCTAGTCCCTTTCAAGAATATTTTGAGCTCATTAAGGGAAAGTAAACTACTGCCCCCATTCTTCGAGGTCCAAATTGGGCTCTGCCTTTCCACATACACAAAGATGCATTAGAAAGTGCTATGGCGACATCCTTGGGGCAGTTAGAAGACAAATTACCTTATGAAATCTATTTAATTAGTAATAAATTTTCCAAGATTGAACTCAATTATACTATCACAGAGAAGGAAATGTTAGCCATTGTCCATGCTTTAAAAAAAATTAGACATTATATCACTGGTTATCAGACCTTTGTACAAAATTACCATGCAACTATCAAATATTTAATGAATAAACATGATGTTAATGCTAGAATAATAAGATGGTTGTTATTATTACGACATTTTGACCTAACCATTGTTGATAAACCTGGAAAGGAGAATGTTGTTGCAGATTTTTTATCCAGGTTAGCTCTACCTGCAGATGAAGAAGGAATGGTGGATGATCAACTAGTAGATGAACATCTCTTTTCTATCTGAGCACTCTCTCCATGGTTTGTTGACATAGCTAACTACTTGGTTGCTGAAAATTTCCCTCCAAACCTCTCATCCAAGGAGAAGAGAAAGATCATAAAAAAAAACACCCCTTTCACCTAGAATGGGGGAAATCTATTCAAGTTTAGCCCTAAAAAAATTCTCAGGAGATGTGTGATGGAGGAATAAGTTTTTGAAATCCTCTCTGCATGTCATGAGCCCTTGTGGAGGCCACTTTGCTGCAAAAAGGACAACCTTCAAAGCTTTGCAGGCAGGTTAATATTGGCCTACCCTTCATCAGGATGCCAAAATATACACTAGCAGGTGTGACCAGTGCCAAAGGATGGGAAAATGTACATATAGGGATGAGATGCCTTTGCACCCTCAAGTGGATTTAGAGCCATTTAAAAAGTGGGGCATGGAATTCATTGGACCCATTGATCCACCATATGGGCAGAAAAAGTATATCATAGTCTGCATTGACTACCTGACAAAGTGGGATGAAAAAAAAGGCTGTAAAGGTGGCAATCGAGGAGAAGGTATAAGAATTTCTGAGAGAGAATGTGTTCTACAAATTTGGATACCCTAGCAAGGTAGTCACTAATCAGGGGGCACAATTCACATCTCATCTCATTGAGAATATTCTGAGGAGGCACAAGATAAAGCATACGACTTCCACTGCCTACCACCCTCAAGAAAATGGCCAAGTGGAAGTGACCAATAGAGCCTTGGAGAATATCCTCACCAAGATTGTGAGCATGATCAGAAAATATTGGGCAGCCTGGAGTGGGACAAACTGTCCCAAAGAGGAAAACTTGTGCCTATTACAAGTCAGCACTCTGCTCCAAATTAAGTTAAAAATACCATAAAGGTAAGATCTGGCTCATTATACCCACTTTGTTGAGAATTTCAAGATAAACAGGAGTAAAATAAGTCAGAGGAGTCATCAGAGAGAAGAGCATCAATTCTGAGCTTGCATGCACCCTCGTGCTACAGGAAATAGTGAAGTACTACAAGAAACTACATATGAAGATCAATAGGGATAAGGAGAGAAAAACAGAGCCACTCTTGGGTGACATTACCTCCTAAGGACACCATATCCCAAGAAAAAATACCAAAGGATAGAGCTAAGTGGTTGCCACCCTCCAGAATTTGTTTGAGACCATAATCTCCAAGACCTCTTCACAAGTAACTCTAAAAAAAAAAAAAAAAAACATCTTACCACCTTCCTATCACAGCCATAAAAATGGGAGGGGGATTTAACAGAAGGGAGCCCACTGATATTAAAATAATAATATTGCATCCTAAAGTAATGGATATTTTAAAGAACCACCAATGGCTAGGTTTCTTCGAGCTTCTCAAGGGTTTTGATGAGGAGATAGCTCGAGAGTTTGTAGTGGTTCTGCAATCACACGCAGAAGAGAGAGCCACCCATGTAGTTAGAGGCCTACCCATCACACTTTCACCTGTACTAATCAGTAGAATCACCACTTTTCCCTCGGGAGTCAAGTGGATTAAGGAATATAGGATGTGAAGCACTGAAACCAAGAAAAGCTTCTTTCTGCCATGAGAAGAGTTCATTTAGGACAAGAATGGAGTGAGAAGAGAAAGCATTCCATAACCCTGGGATGAAGTAGCCTTCCACATCATGAAATTCATTTCCTGTGAGGTCAGACTTAGTGTAGTCCATGGATACCATTTCAGGTTGTTGACTGAGCTTATATTTCAAGGAGAACTCCCTCTAGAAAAAACACTGAGAATCCCTCATTTCCTCTTGAACTCAATAACAGACATGAGAAAAAAGTTGAGGGGAAGGAAGTACCAACTTTTGGATCATCATGGCCTTATCAAAATAATAGTCAGTGATGCTATGAGAAGATTAAACTTCCTTGTGTCTTGGTCCTCATTGATAGACATGGATAGGGAAGCCTTCATAGCCACCCAAATAGGAAAAACCTCTGCCTCTAGTCTTAGAGAAAGGGAGATACAAGAAGAAGAAGAGGGGGAGGCTGAAGATGAGGAAGAAGAAGAAGAAAAAATGGTGGTTGAAATAGAAAACAAAGAGATATTAGAACTAGAGGAGGGTAAAGAAAAAGAGGGAAATGAAACAGAGAAGGAAGAGACTGGGGGGAAGAAGGAAGAGAAGATATATGAGAAGGAAATATTGGATCCTATGCTAGGCACTGATACCTCTCCTCAACACGCCAGCATATCACTGGAGATAACAGATTAGGAAGTGGTTGCTACCCTAGATACTTTGAGCACACTAGTGAAAGAAAAGAGGAAGAGACAAACACCCATGTATTTCAGGACTAGGAAGAACCAAAGGGTGAGGCAGATGAAACCACAAACTCAGACTAAAATCCCTATTACCATTGAGAAGTCACCCAAGAATGATGATGAAATAAGGATAGAAGAAGGAATGGTTCAAGAGGTCACCTCACCTGTGAGGACCCTTGTGACCTACATAAGAAGACATTCAACAAGCTTTGCATCCCCTACACATATACTAACCCCCAAAGACCCTCAAAATATAGAAAAAGGGAAAACCAAGAAAGATATGGTTTCCCACAAGCAAAATAGAGTTTGATACAGGAAACTTTGTATTTTCTACAGGAAGCTCTAGTAGGCCCAAAATTCGAGAAAGAAGCCTTGGCTGAGGGAGAAAATACACCCAAGGGTGGGAAAGAGGCCCAAGAAGTTGAGGAAAAAGCAAAAAATGAAGGGGAAGATGCCAAAGGGGAGGTTCCCACCTCAGAAAAACTTTTCCCCAAAGATATATCAATAGTGTCACACCCTAGCCCTCAGCCAAATCTGAGCTCCTACTATACATTATTGAAGGGGGCAGATTGATTCCTCAGAAGTTTACAGTGCCTTTATTCTATCAATTGGAAGAGGAGAGGGAACACACTCATCATTGGATGAAGATTTCTACAACCAAAGGTGTGCATGACATCGGGGTCATGGAGGAAAAATTCACTGAGTTGGGAAGGGATTTGTCTGATGTTAGGCTAAGAGAATCCATGTTGAAAGAGAAGCTTCAAGAAGCCCATACAGAGAAATCAAGATTGCAAGATCAGCTTCAGTAAAAAGACAAATAAATGGTCACCATGGAATATTTGTGCATGGATGCCATTCAACACAAATACCCATCAAACTCCTATGTAGTATATCTCAAATAACAGTGGCTCCTATTTCAAATCAGGACACTAGCTTCTCATGGGTACTTACCTTTTCAGAATTGCAGACAATTCATCGACTATTGCAACTAGTCAAGCATGGCAGACAAGGAAAAGATGACATAATTCTACATGCACAATATTGTGTTGACAGATTTGAACATCTGGGACCATAAACCTAGAATGGGAGACTTGCAGTTAATTGCATTAGCCTTTTGGATGGTTAATGAGGAATCTAGAGAAGAAAAAGTAAGGAGGGTCATGAGAAGAGAAAACATGCAAGCTTTTCACATTAGGGCAGAACTATTCATCCCTAGGGGATTCATCAACAACCATCTCAAGATAGAAAAGGATGATTCACTTGCAGAAAAGTACCTCAGCACATAAGAACAAGCCATTGCCCTTTTTTATGATGTTTCTAGGTTATTGGGAGATGAATTCATCAGGGCTAGTCAAACGAGATGGAATGGCCTTCCTCACAGTCTCAGAAACATGGAATACCACACCCAAGAGAGATTGAGAAGTTCTCTAGAAAGGGCACCACTATACAAGAGGGCCATGTAGGCCAGGAAGATTTAGTGGCTTGGTTTGAAACTCAGTCCACCTTTGCTGCTGGGATTGAGTGATGGTAAAGACCAAGATGAGCATAACATAGAATGGGAGGAATTAGAAAAGAATGATGACTTTTACCCTCCTGCAGGGACTACCACACTTCTTCCTTGGGAAGGGAGAGGGTCCATTAAAAATTTGAAAGAAATGCATAAGGAGGACTAAGTTTCTCATAGAATGAGAAACAATTTGGTAGTGGGTGATGATTAGCTCCATAATTAGGTATAATTGGAGGGGTTAATTGTCACCTTTTTAGCCTTGTTAAGTCTCTCTTTCTCACATTTAATTATATTATGGTCTCATGCTTCTAGTGTAGCTGGTGATTAAGGCTTTTCATACTTCGAATGATTAATATGGGTTAAATGCAGGATAATCACGAAGATATTGCACTTTTGATTAAGATTTTGCAATTAAATCTTGGACTAGACAGCAAGGAGAGATTATAGGAGTATTTTTCGCCTCCTTAACTCCCAAAGGCAGCCAAGGGATCCTCGAGATTCCCTCCAATGCCTCCAAATCAAAGGCAACCAAGAAAGTGGGAGATCAAGTGCACCAAAGCTCCACTTCTCTTGCAGTAAAAGAGGACACATCACCTAATTTTTAGGGAGCTATTGGGAGTTATCCTATAGGTTAAATAAAGTTGAGCAAGAGCTCATTAGGATTTGGACTTTGAAGGAAGCTAATAGACTCTTAGCTCAAGCAATATGTTTTTGAGAATTTTATGATTATGTAATCAGACTATTTTCTACAAGATGAGTATTCAGATTGTCCTTTACTAATTTAGTTTCAGAGGATTAGGCTTGTGGGTTAGAGCCCAATCCATTGGCCTTAGTCTCTCTTGTGTATTCATGTTTATTTTTATGCCACTGTAGCTAGTTTTCTTTATGAGTTTTAGATAGTTTTCTTATATTTCAATTAGCTGTTTTTAGTTCGCTTCCATTTGTATTTGTTGTAGTTAAGCATGCATAAATTTTGGTAGAATAGCTTATAAAACCAGAAAGTTGTGTGTGAAGCCTCCCTCTCTCATCTTTTTAATTGGAGCTTGAGGAGGGCAGATCTTCACCACAGGACCAAATTTTCTCTTTAGTTTATGATTTCTTGGAAAGAATAGTTAGGTTTTTGTAGTGTCATGAACACGCCTAGAATACTGAGTTAGATTTT